>JZKD02S0787689.1:405138-419881 GCA_000966675.3 Picea glauca | reverse complement strand
GCTCGCAACAACTTTAACCTCCCCCTTCTCAGACTTGCTACTGAGACTTGAATTCGACCTGCACTCACCTGCACGGCTCGAATAACTCAACCCAACTCTGAACAACAGAGAAACAAAATTTCAACAACTCAGCCTCCTCAACGCACTCTATGCGGAGGAATTCAACTGCACTCGATGCAGGAATCTCCTGGCTTAAGCAGAGAAACAATTGAACTCATTCTCTCAGGTTTCTAACCTGATACGAAATCACATAGGCAACATATAAAAGATAAGCATAAAAGGAAACAAGTATGCAACAGCACAATGTCACTAACACAAAGGGACTAAACACATCCATGGAATTGAATCAGGACTCTTCCTATTAACTCAATAACTGTACATGGAGGTTCTTCACAGTATCTCTGCTTGCTCCTTCTTACTCCTGTATGAATGAGAAATCCCCTCTACAATGATACAAGCGAGGGTGTCTATACTCTGTTTTCCCTCTCAAAAGGTAAACTGTCTAATCTACAGTTAATTCCTACCTATCAGCCTTAATAGTATTAAGTGCCTTCCCATCTATAATATAATACAAGTGCGCTCGGCTTTGAATGCCCTTGATTAAATGGCGACGCAACAATACCAAGGTAAAATTCAAAATATGAAGTTCGCTGGCTTGTCCAGCTGTCTCTCTTTCTCCACGCGCTGGCTCGCTTGGTAGTTGAGCGATGCTCCTGCATCATATTTCTTAAGAAGTACCAGGACTACTGCAAGACCAAATAATATCGTAAGGATGTTTTCAAAATCCAATAGTTAGAAGACGAGACCCTCGAGGATTATATGGAACAATTTGATTATATCTCCCAGAAATCAAAATACCATGACCTCCCAGAGGATGCAGTTAGGGATCTTTTCCTTAAGGTAATTTTAGAAGAATACCTAGAGATGCTTAACCTGATGGAATCAAGTGACATCTCTCATAAACCATTTGACAATATATGAGAAATGTGTAATAATTGCTCAAGCATTAGAGCTAAAACATGAAAGAATGTTCAGGACCCTTCTAACAGAAACTTAAAACCAGTTAGTTCAGGTGTTATCACAAGAGCCAAGATAGGGAAACTTTTAGTGAACTTCAAGATAAGTATATTAAGCACAATAGGTTCCCAGTTGGACACCCTAAAAAATAAAAATAAACAGGAGGAGGAAAATGCATCAATGAGCATATATTGCCCAAGATGCAGAAGGAAGAATTCCTCAAGGGAATTCCCATTAGATAACATTTCAGTTTGTGGCTTCTGAAAAAAATACCATTCAACTGAGAAATGTCCATCATTTCTGAGTTTGTTAGCCATCTATAGCAGTGGAGATCTTGGGGAGTCTTCTTATGCACATTGGATGCCATGGCATCCTAGGAACCAACCCACATACCCAGATCTACAATCTCAAGTTCCACCCTATTATCAACAACAACAATAGTGGAACTCACCAGGTTGGAAAAACTGGTCTACACAGTACCAAAATCCTTGGCTTCAAGGATGGAGAGGAGGAAATAACCAAGGAAACCCTCAAGCTCCACCTATTCCTATGTCCACCCACCCTTATCCTTAGTTTCCACCGAACACTCTGCAGCTTCTACCAGGTTTTGTTCCACCACCTTTACCTCCTATTCCACAACAACAACCACTACAATACCAAAATACAAGCTCCCGAAGATCGACATTATTACTGGCACAACCAATGCCCAATCCCAATAATAATCCCCCTCAACCTCTTCACAATGTTGAGATGTAGGCCTTCTCGACGTATGTCATTAACCCTGTTCCATTACAGAAAATTCAACTAAGACCAGGAAATGTTATGGATAGGTAGAGGCCTTCAATAGTCATCCAAGAGGAAGAAGAAGAATAAGAAACCACAAAAAAACCCATGGATGACACTAGGTGGGAAGATGTTATTATTACTAAAAACCAAGAACCCAAGATTCCCCAAAATGAACCTTCACAAATTACGAAGGCCTCTCCTTATCCAGACATATTGGTAATCGAGAACCCTACCACCCGATTAGAATTTGACATCTTGAATGAATTGAAGAATATTTGTGTCAATATTCCCCTGCATCAATCCATTAAAGACATTCCATTATATAGTAAGGTAGTCAAATAATTGTGCATTAAGAATCCAGGTAGGAAGTAGAAGGACCCTCCTATAGTACATTTGATAGGAGAATTTTCTGAATACATATCAGAGTAGCCAAAGCTAGCAAAATATGGGAACCTAGGAAACCCTGTAGTGACCCTAACCATTAATGAGGTTTTTGTTGGAAACACTCTCATAGACCTAGGGGAAGCCATCAATGTTATGACCGCTACTACCTTAGAGAAATTATAGTTACAACCTCTTATTAGGCCTACCCCAACCATTTTGGAATTAGCAGATAAGACCAGAGTTATACCCAAAGGAATTTTATATGATATGATGGTTACTTTAGCCTCATGGGAGTACCCGATAGATTTTCTTGTCATTCACTCAAAGGATCCTACCAAAGGCCATCCCGTCATTTTGGGAAGACCTTGGTTAGCCATAACCAATGCATTTATTAGCTATAGAGAGGGAGAAATGACCATATCGAATGGACTCTCTATCCAGAAGATCACCATTTACCCTCCAACTCAACCTATCATGGATAATCTATTGTGGCTTGAATGTCCATACAAGAATGAGGACTAGGAAGAACCCATATTGCCAAGTGACCATGCCTAGGCACTTCAGGAGCACATAATGGAAAATGTGCTAAACCAGTTTATTTCTACTATCACATGTGTGGATTTTCCACAATCTTTTCCCTAATTTGAGTACATGTTTGGGGAAATTTTTTAGGAACAATTGGACCCATCCATTTTATTTAACATATTTTATCTTTGAGATAGATGAGTCTGCCATGTCTTATACTATGCCCTACGAGATTAGTCTAGGTAAATTTTTACATATAAATGTCGGGCTAGGTACAGACCAAAAAAAATAGTTAGTAAGTATCTTTAAAGAACAATCTGGAGAATTCACCTGGGAATACACTGACATGAAGGGTATACACCCTGACACATGCATCCATCACATATATACCCAGGGGGACATAACACCTATTAGGAAACCCCAGAGAAGGATGAACCCAACACTCAAAGATATAGTAAAAGAGGAGATCCAAAAGTTATTAAATGAAGGATTTATTTATCCCATCTCCGACAGTAAGTGGGTATCCTCGCTTGTATTGGTTCCAAAGAAAGTGACCAAGAAATGTAGAATTTGTGTTGATTTTTGGGAACTCAACAAAGCCACTTTGAAAGACTACTCCTCTTCCTTTCATTGACCAAGTTCTATATATCTTGTCTGGGAAGAAGTATTTCTCCTTTTTAGATGGGTATGATGGGTACAATCAAATTCTCATAGCACTCGAGGACCAGGACAATACTACCTTTATTTGTCCTTGGGGCACCTATGCCTATAGGGTTTAACCATTTGGATTATGTAATGCTCCTGCCACATTTCAACGAGAAGTACTAGGGATATTTGTTGATCTTATTCATGATTGTGTGGAGGTCTACATGGATGAATTCACAGTTTATGGAAACACTTACTAGGAAGCCTTAGATAACTTAGAAAAAGTCCTTGTCAGATGCCAAGAAATGAACTTGTCTCTAAGTCATGAAAAATTTAAAATGTTGTTAACTAAAGGAGTGGTTCTAGGACATCATGTTTCATCTGAAGGGATAAAAGTCGATCCTGCAAAGATTGAGGTCATCATCAAAATTCCACCCCCCAAGACTCAAAAAGAGGTGAGAATCTTTCTTGGACATGCTGGATATTACCGGGGGTTTATTACACATATTGCTACACCCATGTTTCTATTGTTAATAAAAGATGTTGATTTTGTCTGGACTGAGCAGTGTCAAACTACCTTTGAAACTCTGAAAGTTAAGTTTTCTGTGGCACCATTTCTTAGAGGGACTAATTGGACTCTCCTGTTTCATATATCCATCGATGCCTCCAACACCGCAATAGGAGGAGTATTAGGGAAAAAAGAGGACCAATAGTCCTATGCCATTTCTTTTGTGAGAAAGAACTTGTCCCCTGCCGGGTTAAGCTACATAGTTACCAAGAAGGAATTCTTGGCAGTTGTTCATGCTATTAACAATTTTTGTCATTACATTACATGTTACAAGGTATTTGTACATACAGATCATTCCACCATTAGATTTCTCATGAATAAACCCATAACTAATGGCCGAGTGACTAGGTGGCTCCTGTTATTACAAGAATTTAATATCAATGTGTTTGACCGACCTGGAAAGGATAATGTGGTAGCTGATTTTCTTTCATGAATAAAAAATGAGGATGATGATATCCCTATAGATGATAGTTTCCCATATGAGCACCTTTTTTCCCTCTCTGTGAATACCCTGTGGTTTGCATATTTGGCAAACTATCTGGCAACTAGGAAGTTACTGTCTCATTTGTCACCTCATGAAAAACATAAAATTATTACACAGATTGCTAATTACTCTTGGGTTAGTCATGAAATATTTTGCATAGGTTCTAATTTGTTATTTGTAGATGTGTCCAAGAGGATGAGGTACCAGAATTACTACTAAGTTGTCATGATGGACCATGTGGTGGTCATTTTTATGACAAACGCACAACATATAAGGTGTTGCATTCAGGTTACTATTAGCCTAGCATTTTCAAAGATGTTGCCAAGTATGTGAGAAGTTGTGCTAGTTGCCAAAGGATAGGAATACCTACGTCAGCTGAAGAAACTCCCTTTCATTCCCAAGTTATGATAAAACCCTTCAAAAAATGGGCCCTTGACTTTGTAGGACCAATTTCACCCATGTCCCGTAAAAATAACTATATTTTGGTTTGTACAGACTATGTCACCAAGTGGGTCCCTATTCAGGGGTACCAAAAAATCTGTTGTCGAATTCATCTATGAAGACATCTTTACCTACTTCGGTGTCCCTCATGAAATTGTTACAAACCAAGGAACTCAATTCACTTCCAAGCTGATGAGAGATATAATAGAGAAATATGGGATTAAACACTGTAAATCTTCTCCATACCACCCACAAGCCAATAGTTAGGTAGAATCTACAAAAAAATTTCTAGAAGCTATCCTAACCAAGACTGTTCAATTGCATCACCAAGATTGGGTTGATAGGCTTCCAGAGGCTTTGTGGGCACATCGGACCACCTGGAGGGACACTACTGGCATACCCCTTATGAGCTAGTGTATGGGAAACAAGTACTTATACTAATAGAATTCCAATTAAGGACGTTCCATATTTCCGCTTAATTGGGATTGAACTCGGATGAGGCTCAAAAACAATGAGCCCTACAATTGAATGACTTGGATGAGATTAGGCAAGATGCCATCCAATGAACAATATTAATCCAAAGCCAGAGGAGTAGGTGGCATGAAAATTTTATTAAGAAGAAGCACTTTCAACTTGGCGACCGGGCTTTGTTGTTTGACTCCTGATTTAAAACCTTCAAAGAAAAACTCACCACTCATTGGTTGGGCCCTTACGAGGTAGACACTATATATGACAATGGAGCTATAAAAATCAAAACAATTGACAATGGACAAGTCTCATTTGTAGTAAATGGACACCGACTCAAATTTTATCATAAGCCCATTTCCAAAAAGGATTTTCTACAAGTCATGTCAATTGACAAGGCATTGGCCTTAGTAGATGGGGAAGTCCCCCCTTGTTCTTAAAAATATTTTTGAATTTTCTACTGTACATATGTAAATATTTTTTGAATTTTGTTAATACAAAAATTCTAGAGATTTCTGTAAGTAATTATTTCACCAAGAGTAGACAGTTTCAAGGAAATATAAGAGAAGGATTTTTCTTCAAAACATTGTTACACTTGAATTTTGTTGTCTGCTAAGAATCAAATGAATATTGACTTGCTGTAATTAGCCATATTTTTGCAAAAAAATTCATTTTCTTAAGGCATTCCAAAACAGTTGCTCTTGAAACTCTTCACCACTGTATAAGGAAGTGATACCGTAACCATCAAGCTTAGAGGTCTCTTGTACAATTTCTTCCAAGAAACCTGAGTAAGTGAGTAAAGTATCTTTATTTAAAAGTAACAAGGAGGTATGATTAGTGGCTATTCATGGAAACATCACAATAACTACAAAAGAAGAAAGTGAGTTGAGCCTAGAGATACCTTCTTATTCTTTCTCAATGGTACCATCCACTACACACTAAATAGCTTGATTATATCATATATTTAGATAGGTCACATCCGCTTAAGTACCCCTTACATCAGGAAAATCACTAAGTAATATAATGGAAAGTCATCCTCTAACATAAATACCATCCCAATTGAAGAAAAAAAAACAAAAAGTTGTTTTCGGAGTTGTTCCCCCATCTTCTTGCATAAATCAATATTATACTAAAATATTAAAATATGGAGGGCTAGTCTCTGAGGATGTAAGAGGATAACCCATTGGGATACTGAATAGGTCTGTTGGAAGCGAGTACCGGCCTGTGGTATGACTAGGTAAACCTGCTAAAGTACTGAACATGATTGCTGGCAGCGGGGCATTCTACCCAGCGAGGATTGTAATCTGATAAAAAATAAACAATAAATTTAAAACTTGTCCTGATGTACGACATTACTTGCAGACAAAGCTGACATGAAGTATGTATGGTTAAGATAAGGTTAATGAACTCCATAAACTTGCCATTGGGAACTAACTCTGAGACTATATTGAAACTCTCTTGCCTACCTCTTCTTATATATATAAGATCTCTTATCCTATAGGCAGGGCCATCTTCTAACCGTCTCATAAGACCAATCTGAGAAATTTATCTTTACACTTTACAAAATGTAAATCTTCGGCTAGTAGGAGAACTGACTGGTTTCCTACACTTTTGATTGTGAGGTGTCACAATACTTAGGTGTGGGGGAGGGGTTCATGAGTTGACAAATGATCATTTCCTATAGAAGTAAAAATTTGTAATTTTTTTTATATTATTTTCATGATATAGGTTATTACATCTGTAGTCATTTTATTTTAAAATGCCAATCTCCCGTGTTCTATAAGTTGTTGTACATATACTTAGCATACCACTTTATTAAATTTTTGTACATATACTTAACATACCACTTTATTGGTTCATTTTTGTTACAGGTTGTTCATTGTAGGTTTGGTATTACATGTTCTATACAAGTGGATTGAGTGAGCATGGTGGAAAAATCAACAAACAATGGAACATTCTTCTTCTGCTCTTAATCACTGTGACTATCAAAACCATTGCAATATTACAGGCTATCCATTACAGGAGGTAAAAATGTATTTAACACAGAGGTGCCGTATGAAGTGACATATGAGGTGTCGTATGAAGTGACGTATGAGGTGCCGTATGAGGTTCCGAACGAAGTGTCATATGAATTTACACACGAGTAACTGTCCACAATTTTAGGTAACTAGGAATCAATGACATTTAATCGATTTGGTTGAAGGAAATTAAGAGTGAGGATGAAAACTTTAGACATGTTCATGATCAAATTTCCAAGTCAAAAGACTTGGACATTGATATAACTGCGCATCATTAATCTTGCCCCCAAAAAATGTGCCTTTGAATTCAAAATTGCTCACACATGGAAAATCGTGCATGCATGTGTGCAACCAATTCCTCCCTAGGTGCATTCAAAAATGGGATGGGGTTACCTATTATCCCAATTGACCTCTTCCATTTTCATTACCCATGTTTTAGAGAATGCACTTAGCCTCTTTCATTCGTTCCCCTATTCAAATTGCGCTCAACCCTTGCTCAATTTGTGCCATTCCTTGACCCGATCACACCCTCTCTTGGTGAATTTACCCTCTACTTATTTCTTCACATCATCATGATGCCCAAGAGGTATGAACCCTCTTCCTACACAAACCTTTTCACCATTCTTGAGTTTGCAGAGTGAATGGAGGTGTTTTTGCATGTAGGCTGGGGGTCATTTTTATCCCACTTGCAAGGCCACGATGATGGCATATCAATGCAATTTACCCTCGGTTTTGATGAGAAGATAGTGCGCGTGGGGTATCTTACCTTTGGGGTCTCAGAAGAATCCATTGGTGTAGAGACGAAGCTTCCAAGAGTGGGAGATAGATGGTTCAAAAACCACCAACTGTTGTGCTAAAGCTATAACAAGGTTTTTAAGCCAGAATTCTAGAACATATCAGGAGAAAAAGGATATTCCAAGGAATGGATAAAAGAGGAACTGATCAACCCTCTCATAGTCATCACTAGGTTGATCACATGCGAAGGTAGATATTCCACTTTCAAAGCCTATCATTTCATATTGCTAGCTCATTTTCAATTCAACAAACCTTTGAATTTTCCCTTCTACTTTCTAAAGATCTTGGAGAAGATGTCCTCTCAAGTGAGGAAGAACGTAAATAACCACCACAATAGCCTCTTTAACCATGGCCTAATCAAACTCCTTGTTCTAGCCAAATTAGAGAAACAGGGAAAAACTTGGGATGCATTCTGTTAGCACTTGGTAAATTTCCTAGAGGTTGAAACAGAAGAAATCCACAAAGGTAACTTTATCCAATCACTTTTAAAGCTGGGATCTATCCCTTCCATCTTTAGAGAGGGATCTCTCTATAAGATTTATCTTTGTTTTTAACTTTTAGATGTTAGGCTAGGTAAATAAATAGGTAGGTTTTGTTGTCAAAGTGTTTTTGAATTGGTTGAGACAGTCTACACATCCATTGGGCTATGGGGTCTGTGTTTAAATAAATATGAAATACAACCAAAAATGTGAAGGAAGACTTCCACAGGGAGAGATAATATACTCACTGGATATTTTAGTAGCTTAAATGATGAATAGAGGAAAAGATGAGAAAGATAAATTCAACTAAGAAGCATTTAAGAATTTCTTAATTGAAAACACCAGAAGATAAACACTAAAATCTTTTGAGTCAAAAACAGGGTATCCAAGATAAATCCTGCAACATTCGTTACTCTTAAAGATTAGTTTCAGAAAACAATATGATCACAGAGCAAGAATAACATTCAACTTAGAGAATAAACATCACCAGTGAATACATGCAAGAATCCTGTAAAGTGCCTCCTTTTATTAATGGCATGTCTCTTCAAAAATGATACAGTCTGATAGCGTCAGAGTGTAAAGATCAACAACCCTAAATACTTCAAAAGGTGAAGTATTTATAGCTCAAATTACAAACATTCCTGTCATAACTGATCTGGACGTGCTAATTCTATTTTTATCCTAACTAATTTAACTAATCAAATTGCTTGATGACTTGGTGCAACTGCACGCGGAATTTTGGGTAGACCGTTGATGAAGCCTTCGCATGACCTCATCTGACTGGACAGGTGACTGGACCTGGACAACTCATATGCTAATTGAGAATATCGCAACGTTCCTCCCATCTGAGATGACTAGGCACAGTGACTTTGAGCAGTCTCTGATACACTTCATCCATTTCAGTATACTTAGCGAATGTGGGCTTAGTGAGGAATATGTATCGAATCTCGTGTTGGATACTGATGTCCAACTAAAGGGCGTCCAGGAAAGATTTGCTGATGATGCTCCCTTGTATGCCTACAAACTTTGAACTATCTTTAGACACTTCAGACAATCTCTTTTTGTAATCTGGGAGTGTCATCAGTTTATCATTAATAACCTTCATACTGGGGAGACCTTTATTTTGGAGAGCCTCGATCTTGCTGAAGAACCTTTGTACCCCCTGGTCCATGATCTGAACCTTTTCTTCGAATTGAAGCATTAATCCTCTCTTGGTCAAAACTCTTTTGAACTCAAGGATGGTCTCTATTCTGTCTTCTATCTTTAGCTCTTCTAGCTCTTCTCTGGTCTTAGAATTGAGGAATTTGATGATATCATTTTCCTGAGTTGGTCTATCTCCCAATTCTACTCTGATCTTCTCAATAGCCTGTTTACTCCTCTAGACCAACTCGTTTTTCTCAAACATGATTTGGATCATGGGCCAGATCTCATTTATAGACTTTGTGATGTCTGTCCATACATTCTCTTTGACCTCAGCCAAAGTCTTTCCAGCCACTTTTTGCTTTTAGAGTTGCTGTAGTTCCTTCCTGAGATGCTTGATTACCTGCTTTTCTTTGAAGAGACTAGTCTGGAAAGAAGTTTTGAGTTCCTGGAGGTTCTTAACTTCCTTCTTAAGCCTGTTGATTTCTGTCTCTTGCAGATTCATCTTTTCCATGGATTTGGCGAGGTCCACTGTCCCTTCTTGTGGTGTCACTGGTGTTACAGATGGAATTGTTGTTACTGCTGCTGTGCTTGCTCCTAAAATCGGAATGGTACTCAATGGAATGACTTCCATTGGCTTCATCTATTCCTTCTCTTTTAATAATCTCTCCATTTCTTCTTCCATTTCTTTGAGCTATGCATTCTTCTCCATGAGAAGTTTGAGCATTTCGTCCTTCTCGCCTTCTTTCTCTGCTATCTCCTTTGCCTGTGAGTCTTCTGTAGGCAGGAGCTTTAGCTGTTTCCTCAAGGAGGCAATGTATGAATTATTTTTCTTTATCATCTCCTCTGCATCTTTGATGTTCGAAGGATCATATCCGATCTTGAGGACCATCTCCTCCAGAGTTTTGATTCTATTGTCCTTCGCAAAGGATGATATCTTCTCCAGCTTGAGCTGTGTCTGAGCATTGTTCAGTGATACCTGTAATTTTGCTGCAGAAGTGGAAGCATGTGCCAATGTATGGAATACCATCTCCCCAGTGTGTTTGTGCAAATCCATCTGATCTGCTAGGTGCACGTCCTTTGTCTGAAACTCGAAGGTTTCCCTCTTGTAGTCTGTGATTACCTTGGGGTCTGGTACCTACGCTTGGAGGAAGGCCATGTGCATCCTGCCCTTTTCTGTCTCAAATGCAGACAACAGCCGATGTATGATTCCGAAATTGAGCATAAGTGTTGTTGGTAAGGGACTGATTCTTTTTCCTAATCAGCTCGTACTTCTCGAAAATGCTCAACTTGGGCCCAGTCTTTCCCGACTGAGTGTCCAGTGGAGAGTGTGAGTATTTATTTGGCACTGCTAGGGTGATGTATTTATATAGGCTCAAGCTGAAAGGTGGAATGACAGACTTGACCACTATGGTATGGGGGGCCTCTTGCTCCCCAGTAGGGCCGGGAACTGTGGTTGTCTTGGGCCTCTTTGTGTGCAACTGGAACTCTTCAGATGACACCTCCGTGATAGGCAGAGATGACTCTTTTCGAGGCCTTTTTTCCTTAGGGACTTGAGGAGTGGTCGTTGGTGGCACAGTGGTCGGGGGAACCTGTTGTTCCACTTCGACCAACGTGTCAGGCACCCACACTATCTGATTGGTGAATTTTTCAATCTCGGGCTTGGACACATGTAAATACGGGATATTTTTGTTCTTCACCTGCATTTCTGAGATAATCCCATGAGGATCATAGTGCCAGGGAAAGCTCATAAAGAACTTCATTTCTTTCAACATCCTATTAGCTTCTTCTCCGACGCCTCGACTGTTGCAGATGAAGGAACCAATCTGCCCCTTGATTTGAAGTTGTTGCTTCTTCTTCAAAGATACGAAATGGATATCATCTAAATTCATGATTTGTCTTATGTATTCTAGAGCAAATATTCTTACCGGCACATACTTAGGTAGTTTGTAAGGTGCCAATTCGCACCCGAATACTCTGATCTCGGTGTGGTTCTGATACAGGTACCAATCTCCGGTCCTAGTGTTGTCTGAGAGATGTAGAATTCTCTGGACTTCGTTGTTTATTCGAGGCTCGTGCCTACCGCTCAATATGCTTACCACAGGGTGGTAGAACAGATCGATGAATGCTTTGAAGCTGTATTTTGTAGAGTTATGCTTCAGCAAAGAGGTCCATGTTGTGATTGGCTGAGGCCTTCCATCTGCGTCCATCTTCTGCATGGAAAAACTAAATTTATCTGCTTGAAAGTAGACAAACATGTATGCCAGTATAGATGAATATCTGAACATGCCTTCCATGCCAAAATTCATGAACTGTTCGTGAATATTGTTAGCCAAGAAGGTGCTGTAATCAAACTGTGTTGTGCGTTTTTCATCATTGGAGAAAACGTATAGAAAACCCAGAATGGACTCATCTACCCACTAGTCGAAATAGTAACCTAGCAGGGCACAAAGGGAGGAAATGACTTGGTTTCCCTTAGTGGAGAACATGGACGATGGGTAAGGGGGATTTGTGGAAGGGAATTGAGCGGAGGTGGGAAGGAAAAACTCGAATATCTGAGCTCTCTAGGGAAAGGTCATATTCTGATACAAATCTGTGAGGATTTCTAGGTTGAAAGGGGACCTAGAGTCTGAACGGGGAATTTGCATCATCTGGTCTATATCTTTGGGCGTAATGAGGAACAGGGTGTCTGCGGATGAGGATATAGCGGCTCTCTATTTGGGAATATAGTGAGCTTGGCATTTAAGTGCAAAATCGAGAAAATGATGGATCTGGGGGAAAAGGTACAGGGGTAAATTGAACTCCCAGAGTCCAATTTCATCGCTCTAGTCCAGGAAAACCTCCCTGAGCCATGACTGGAGGTCTGAGAAATCGAAATTGCATTTGGTGTTTGCGATCAATCTGTTCTTGTCGACCAACGGGATCTTGTCCAGGTCGACAGGAGGCGAGAGAAAAGGATTCTCCTCTCCTTCTTCTTGTCTTGGCTTTGGTGCCATCTCTGCAACAATACATACAATAAACATGAAGTTAGTGGGGTCGAAGGACTATGGATGAAAACGACGAAAATGCGATGGAGGAGTAAGAGGTAAATTTTCTAGTGCGATGGATGAATAGTGAATGAAGGAGGAATAACAATAGTTTTATTTAAAACTGGGGTCGGTTGGGTGTGGGAGACAGGTCAGCAGGACAACGGTTATGTTATACAATAATAAATGGACAACGGGCCACTTAGGTGTGAGATGGCAGGTGACGGTGGCCTAAAACATACAGACGGGTGACGTGGCTACTAGGGATTGGAGGTGAAAGTCGCAATAAGGGGTTGGTCATGAGTGAAAAGGGGGTAGGGGACTGACAACGGTTATGGGATGTGATATAACTCGGGAGCAAGTGGAACAAGTGGAAGATGACGTCCATGAGTGACGGGGGCTGTGAGATAGCAGATGGTGATGGGACTTCGGGAACAATAGGCTGACGCCACGTATGACAAGGGGCCCACCAGAGGGAAAAATCATTCCGGACCCCCCCCTCGGTTAAAAGCAGATCACCAAGAGGGGGGGGTCCAAAATACGATTGGAGCCGTTGATCTACGCGCCCTTTTCCTGGCTGTAGATCTTAGCACGTCGTTTATCATTCATTCTGGACCCCCCCCTTCCATTAAAGGAATAATGGACGGGGGGGTCCGGAATCAAATTTGGATCATTGATTTAAGCGCTAGTCTCTGGGCCGTCCATATGTGCGCGAGTCTTATTACCGATTCTGGACCCCCCCCCGGTTAAAAGCAGAATGGTCGGGGGGGGTCTGGAATGCTCTGTACACTGTAGATCTGAGCACCGTGATCAGGACCGTTGATATGTGCAGGAGGCATAAATCAGAAGCAGAGAACACATGTGCTGATAGAACTTAGGATAAAAGAATTTTATGGGTTTTTCTCAGACTTTCAAATAGACATCACCAAGGGGGTTCGACCAACTATCTTTTAGGCTTTTGAGACATGGTGCAACATTTTACATCTAGCTGGTTTTATTGGAGTGAAACAATGAAGCAACTAACCTACATGCTAACCTATCTTCCTAAGACAGTTAACCCAGATTAAACTGTTGGGTTAAGAAATTACTCTACCCTGGGGCTATCTGACCAAGATTAGACAGTCTGGCCAGATTTATTCACTAATCTAACCTAGACATTTTGGCTAAGATTAAACTGTTTAGCCAAATCATTCACTACCCTATCAACATCAAATTTAAAATAACTTGGCCATGCTTAAAAGGTATGGACCAAGTTACCATTATTGCATGGGGCTTTATTCAATTCTTTTATGCCCTCTTTTTTTTTTTCTCAAATTATTTGCAGAATGAGAAATCATTTGTCAAAAACAACACTAGAGATAGATAATATCCCAGTCACCAGTTGATTCCCATAATTTATGGGGTGATAACTGATCAGAATCTGGACCAGGGGTCTAAAATTTGGTCATTTTTCAAAGTGCTCGGAATGCGACGAAAATAGTGCCATTACGTCCGTCTCGTTCTCCTGATTCCGTCGGTATATTTACTTTCGCAAACGGAGTCCGTATGGAGAAGTTATCGAGGTATGTTCGCCGAGCCAAATAGGTAAAAATTTTGATGCTGACTGTACCTGTCCATACAGTCCGTACAGGACACATGGCAGGTCGTACAGCACACGTGGCATGTCCATACAAGACACGTGGTGGCTCCAAGTGCTGACACGTGGCATGCAGTTATGGGCTTTTTGGTATACGGTTTAACCAATCTTGAGGTGACACGTGTCACCACTGGATGGGTGACACGTGGCACCAGGGTGACGTGGCGACCGTACGATGACGTGGGCTAATCAGCGGTTGACAAGTGGCAAGGTGACGTAGCACATTTTTATTGGTTGGTTGTCAGCGAATACAAGGTTGACACGTGTTCGTTTATGGGCAAATAATATGAGGACACGTGGCCCAATCGGAGGGCGCCACGTGTCCCCTCATTTT
>JZKD02S0787689.1:389214-400886 GCA_000966675.3 Picea glauca | reverse complement strand
TGAACTGCTTTATCATTTTGGTTGCTGTGATTTTGATGTGTTCTTGCTGCATTTGATACTGCTGTGTATTAGTTTATAACACCTATTTAATCTTGTAAAAGAACATTCCTCACCCGTGCACTATGACAAGAAGAACTAAGAACCTTACACATAAACAAGTTGCACATTTTTAACACATGAAGCAAGTGTATGTCATAGAATTCTAAGTGTTTACTTATTATTTCTTTAGGTAGAGCCTGTAAAGGGCCAGGTAGCCTCTGGAACTCATCCTCTCTTTAGAGGTGACATGTCCGGTAAATGCTCCTACAGTCTATCTCTGTATAAGAAATAGTAAGTTTTCACATTTTCAGAGGTCACATTGGAGTGTATAACTCACATTTGGAATTATGGAAAATGGATACCTTGCACCCTTAAACAAGTACATTCCATTTTCAGATCAATAACAGCGACTCCACCTGTGGATGGTAATTTCCCTGTGAAGTGCCAAGAATCCTGGTTCCTGTCGTTCTGAAAATTTCTGCCTAGTAGCCTTCGTTGGTTTTATTCTCAAAAAGGGAAAAACAGTGATGAACAACTTAGGGCCTTCTCTTCGGGCTTCAACTAACTGACGAATGTTTTTCACTCAGAAAATGCAAGTGAAAAATGGAAATTAAAATGGTATGTACAATGGAGATTGTGAACTCGAATCTTGTACTGAGGTGGTACATAATGTTTCAGCATTCTTCCATTCACAGGTGCTCCTGGCAGATCTGAGGCATCGACATTGTTTAGTAAAAAAACATTGTTTCCCCTGAAAGCTTGGATCATGTATGGTCCTGTCCACAGATTGTCAAATTTTCCATGCTTTCCCTTGTCTTCATTTTTGGCATCGCATCTCAGCACCAAATCACCTAGCTCAAATTCATCCTCCTTGGTTCGTTTGTCGAAGATTTTCTTGATGTTTTCTTGGATTACCTGAGTATTATTGAAAACTTCTTCTCTAGTCTGCTACAAATGGATCATCTAGTTGATCCTTCTCTGTGAGTCATTTGGCTTAGCTTGTACATCTTGAAGAAACTTCATGATAGGGACTCCTAAAGAAGTGGGGAAAACTGCCTCTGTACCATAGACTAGATGGTATGGTGACATACCAATTGACCTTTTGGTGGTCAGCCTGTCAACCCATAAAGAAAACACCAACTTATCGTGCCATGATTTCTTGTTTTCTTGCAATGTTTTCTTGATGATATTTACCAAAGTTTTGTTTAAAGATTCCGCCAACGCATTCCCCTGACGATAGTAGGCTATGGAATGCCCCAAACCAATGTGATACTGGTTACAGAAATCTATGAGTTTCTTTGACCGAAAGGCAGCTGCATTGTCAGTGATAATCTTTCTAGGACAACCAAAACGAGACAAAATATTATTTTCAAGGAATTTGATAATAACAGAGCCAGTGGCTTGCCTGCTTGGTACTTCCTCGATCCATTTGGTAAAATAATCGGTGGCAGTGAGAATCCACCTGTGTTGGCCTGAAGACGGGGGGTGTATTTCTCTAATGAAATCGAGTCCCCATTGCTGGAGAGGGGCCTCTACTGAGATCGGTTTCAGAGGTAGAGGAAGGAGTTTCCTTTTTCCTTCAAACAATTGACATTGGTGACATGTCGTTACCTTCTAATGCACATCTGCGAACAGGGTAGGCCAGTAAAATCTAGCTCTGAGTATTTTGTTGGCTGTGACCTTCCAGTTCAGATGGCCAGCACATTCTCCTGCATGAAACTCTTGTAACACCTTATCAACTTCATCTTTCAATAAACAATTTAACAGAATGCCTGCAGGATCTTTCCAATACAAATTTCCTTCTAGAATATAGAATTTCAAAGCTTTCAACTTTAAAATATAGCTTTAGTCTTAGTCAAACCAGGGGGAGCTTGTAAATTTTGTAAAATGAATATAAGGTCTGCATACCATGGGGAGTTGATAAATACCTCTCTCATGTTTGGAGTCGCCATCTCGCCCTGTTCATCTGCTACATCTAGAAAATTAATGTCAAGAGCATGGAAATTAGATTTAGCCATTAATTTAGCAAGGCCTTGACCTTTGATTAGTTTCATGGGCTTGATCTCTATATCGTATTCTAAGATGACAACAATCCATTTTCCCCTTCTTCCATCCGGATTATCCTGCGTCAAGATGTCCTTTACTACTGCATTCGGAACATAAGCTATGGTGTGGGAATGGAGAATGTAGACCCTAAAGTCTTTTATGGCTTTTACCAAAGAAAAAGCTTGCTTCTCCATGATCTTGTAATTCAGAGCAGAATCTCTTAATTCTTTTCTAAATAAAGCTATGGGCTGTTCATACCCTTCGCTACTCTTTTGCAGTAACACCGCTGCTATAGTATGTTCGGAAGCGAAAGAAAAGAGATATAAATCTTTAGTAAAATCAGGACTGATCAAAATAGGGGCTTCTGTGAGTGCTTGTTTTACTTGTTCGAAATACTGTCTGGACTCAGAGTCCCATTTAGTTTTTACCTCTTTTTTAAGCATGTTTGTAATGTTTCTGAGGAGTTCAACCAGATTGGGAATGAATTTTCGTATAAAGTTAATTCTTCCGATAAATGACTATAGTTCTTTGAGGTTTCTTGGGTGTTCTAATTTTTGTATGGCCTCGATTCTACTGGGGTCTATTTTGATTCCATCTTTGGAGATGATGTGTCCCAACAGTTTGCCTTATTCTAACCCAAAAAGACTCCTCTTAGGATTTAAAGAAATCCCAAACCTTCTACATTTATCGAAAACTCATCTGAGGTGTCGCAGGTGTTCATCATTATATTGGGAAAACACATTCACATCATCTAAATAGACGACGATAAACTTACCCGATTCTTCCATGAAGGCGATATCCATTGCCCTCTGGAACGTGGCTTCTGCGTTCATCAGACCAAAGGGCATCTTCACATACATGAAAGTTCCCCATGGTGTGGTGAAAGAGGTTTTGTCTTGGTCGTCTGGGTGAACTAGGACCTAGTTGTAGCCCGAGAAACCATCCAACAGAGATATCCGACTGGACCCGACCACCCTTTGCAGGATGTGGTCCATTTTCGGCAAGGGGTAGTTATCCTTCAGGGATACTTTATTCAGATTTTAGAAATCTATGCAGAGTCTGATTTCCCCAGTTTTCTTACGAGTAGGGACAAAATTAGAGACCCACTTGGAGAAACGTAGCAGAACTATGATCTTGGAATCGTACATTTCCTTGATTTCTTTTTCTATCAGAGGGAGCAACTTGGGATTTATCCTCCTAAGTTTCTGCCTAAACGGTTTTTGGTCTTCTTTTATTGGAATCCTGTGTTGTATGATGCTGGTATCATAGGATTTCAAATATTCATAGCCCCAGGCAAAAACATCTGAATATTCTTTAAACAACTCAATGTACTTGAGCTTTTGTTCTGGGGGTAATGATTTGGACAGTTTGACCATCCTGGGTTTCTCTTCAGTCCCTATATTACAATCTTCTACCTCTTGTCCATGGGCTTCTATTTTTTGTTTTTTGGCTACATCGTTACTGTCAAATAAGTCTTCTAAAGGAACAAGACCTCTAGGCAAAACATTGTTTTTTAACTGTAAAACATCAATGTCCATTTCGTCATCACCTAGTTCTCCTGAATCTATGGTATTTACACTATTATTTTCAAAATCAGAATTATTTACATTTTCATCTTCGTTCTCTAAATCTATATTTGTACATTCAAAGTTGCTTTTACATTGCAGAAAGTCTTCGATCTGATCATCATTACCAAACACTTGCCAGTACCTGATATTGTCGGGAACTGTCGGTCTGCATTTCACCTCAACAGTATATGGGTGAGTCGGGCGGAAAGGAATCTTACAGGTGGCTACTGACGTAGCCAATCCATCGGCCAGAATACTCCGTCCCCTCGGCATTACCTACAATTCAACTTCAATAAAACACCTCAAGGCATCAAGAACAACATTCCTATAAGCTCTAATACATGGGT
This sequence comes from Picea glauca, assembly GCA_000966675.3. Classification (NCBI taxonomy): domain Eukaryota; kingdom Viridiplantae; phylum Streptophyta; class Pinopsida; order Pinales; family Pinaceae; genus Picea; species Picea glauca. The sequence continues at coordinate 396,886 of JZKD02S0787689.1, read as the reverse complement.
GTTTAGCAGCGTAATCACCTTTGACTTGCTTGATTATCAATTCAGAGTCACCTCTTACCATTATCTGCTTAGCACCAACTTTTTTCAAAATCTTTAGACCGAGCATCAAAGCTTCATACTCAACAATATTGTTAGTACATTGGAAATTTAATTTGTAACAATGATTTTCTGAATACCTGTTTCTGTGATTATGCAACCAGACTCCAGCTCCTGCTCCTCGTTTACTTACAGCTCCATCAAAATCCATGCTCCAGAAATCAGTGGGTAACTCTTCAGTTATCACATTCTTCATCTTTGCTACCTCAATGCTTTATTGGCCTTCATATTGACTAGATGGGTCTTCCATTAGCTGAGTATCTTGCTCTTCCATATCACCATCATTGTACAAGATGAACGAATCTAAATCGGAATGTGCAGAGTAAAGGGGATAATTGTGCAGTTTTTCTTGGCTACTGAACATGTACTTCATCAATGTTTCTCTGTATAGCCTCCTCTGTTGCCCAAACACTGGGATAGTGGCATAAGACATATCCAGCTGCAGGGTTCCTTTCAACTTAGACCCCCAAGACTGGGATAGCAACATTCCATACTTCGGCGGGATGTCTGCAACCACCACATCCATTACCATGCTCTTCGCAGGAATTTGAACCAAGGTGATGCATAGGTCCTTGATCAAACCAATACATTTAACTTTGTTGGAGTCGAATGAGTGTAAATCCTTGTATGGTCTGGTGACCTCCAGTCCCAGTTTTTCCATTACTGCTTTGGGCATCAGATTATGAGAAGCACCCGAGTCAATCATAGCGTTATGTAAGATCAGGTCATGTATGTTTAGACTGATGTAAAAAGGGGAAACCTCACCAGTATCATCTCGACCATCTACTTCCGGTTCGAAAAGAAGTTCGGGATGATCATTAGTAAGGTTCACAGTGTCTGAATGATTTACTGATCCAATGGTTAAGGCCTTCGTGCCTATGTTAGGTTCAATGGCCAGTGCTTTAATTACCTGTGAACGATACCCATCTCTGTTCATCAACTCTGTAAGTGGGATGGGAATTTTTATTTTTGCCAATTCCCCCTCAAGGCTAAAGGGTGTAGGAGCTCTGCTTGGGCTCGTCAATTCTGGTTTGTCCACCATATTCTTCGGCTCAGAAGTACTAGGTGGATTAATAGGTGAAGCCTCGAGCTGTGATGGCCTTTTCATAATGGTGATGTTTTTCTTCACAGGAGCATCGACATTACTCTTCTCCGGAATCTTCTCAGCACTACTTTTCTCAGGAGTCTTCTCAGTAGATGGCTCAGAGGTCTTTTTGGTTTCGACTACCTTCTTTGTTTAGGCTGTCTTCTTTGGAGAACTCCCTTCTGTCTTCTTACTCCGCAGATTGTACTGCCGGTGTACCTCCAGAATAGCATTTTTAAAGGCCCGTTGTTCTGCATCTTCGACTTCTTCACTTACCTTTGTTTGATTGAGCAGAAAGAGTTCCTGCTCTTCTTGGGTAAGGAAAATAGCCTCGTTGTCGTGAATTCCCATGAGATTAATATGAGTGTCCTCTAATTCCTCAATCGCTCCTTCCCCTTCATCAACATATTTTTCCTGTAGAGGAGGTCTGATCTGCTGATCTGGACCCCTCTGCTCTCTTTGATACCTAGGGTCTCTCTGTCTAATTTGAGGAGGGTTTCTCCTAAAGTTAGGGTTCTGAACCCAGGGAGTTGGTGGGTTTTCTCTTGGAGGATTTTTGTCTGATACAGTAAGTCTTTCCATCATTATTTCCACTACTCTGGCCAAAGAATCCAATTTGGAATTTGTGGTTGACGTGGATGGTTCTTCTTTGATCGTGACTCTCCTTTCTGACATATGATGTGCCCTTTTCGCCAACAGATTGGCCTCCACACTTATAGCACTTTTCTGCATGTATGCCAAGGTGGTGGAATTTCTTACTCTTAGTTGGTATGACATGTCAGCATCAAAACCACAAGGGAATTTTATCAACACCAGGCCCTATGGAGGTTTGATTTCGGTTGGAATGGCATTGTACAGGTTATTAAAAAGGGTGCAATAATCTTGTACTGTCTCACCTTGATTTCTCCTTATATTCTCGTATTCTGACAATATCTGGAGAGGGTTTTTCTTTACCTCCCATCTGTCAAGAAAACTCCTTTGGAACGTGACAAGGTCAGGGACTGAGGTGGAAGGTAAATATTTGAACCATTTCTTGATGTCACCTGTCAAACTTTGGGTAAACAATCGCATTTGAACGTCAGCCTCATCAACTTCTTGTAGGTCAAAATAGTCATTCATTTTGTCAACATGTTGTTGGGCGTTTAAAGGTCCTGTTGCATCGAACTGTGGAAGTCTTTTTTGATAGTCTTGGGGCATGGCATGTAGCGGCATAGCCAACACCAAAGGAGAATATCGAGCTGCCATGATGGGTGGAGGAGGTGGGACGACAACCTGGATGGTCGGCGAGGTAGCGACTGAAGATGAGGATGAGGAGGGACTGGATAGTACTGAGGGAGTGATTTGTGGTTTAGTCATGGGAGACAAAACTTCAGGGGTTTGGGGTTGCAACACAGTTGGGTCAAAGACGATTCCAGTCACAAAACTGTTGGACCGTGTTCTAACTAGGCTTTGCTGTGGAAAAGTATCGAGGTTAGGGTTTTGAGAGATAACTGGTTTTCCTGAAAAGGACAGGGACTTATGAAGGGGAGTATGACTCACTGAACATACATCTAAGGTCTTTCGCCTGAGCAACTATTCGGGGTTATCTATTACTATTGTAGGTTCTGGGTCTAGATGAGATCGAGTATGAACTTTCTTGGGAGCTAGAACTCTTTTTGGTTTTATATATATATATTTTTTTAATTTTGCGAGTCTGAAAATAATATGTACAAAGTTTGATCAACGTCTAAACATTACTTTCTTATCAAATTTAAACGTTCTTTTTAGGGGAAAGAAAACATGAAATTAACAATTTTTAGTTCTTCCCCAGTACATTCGCCATTATGTTAGCACTTGGTAAATTTACTAAAGGTTGAAACAGAAGAAATCCACAAAGGTAACTTTATCCAACCACTTTTAAAGATGGGATCTAGCCCTTCCAGCTTCAGAGAGGGATCTCTCTATAAGATTTAGCTTTGTTTTTAACTTTTAGATGTTAGGCTAGGTAAATAAATAGGTAGGTTTTGTTGTCAAAGTGTTTTTGAATTGGTTGAGACAGTCTACACATCCATTAGGCTATGGAGTCTATGTTTAAATAAATATGAAATACAACCAGAAACATGAAGGAAGACTTCCATAGGGAGAGATACTATACTCACTGGATCTTTTAGTAGCTTAAATGATGAATAGAAGAAAAGATGAGAAACATAAATTCAACTAAGAAGCATTTAAGAATTTCTTAATTGAAAACACCAGAAGATAAACATTAAAATCTTTCGAGTTAGAAACAGGGTATCCAAGATAAATCTTGCAACATTCGTTACTCTTAAAGATTAGTTTCAGAAAACAATATGATCACAGAGCAAGAATAACATTCAACTTGGAGAATAAACATCACCAGTGAATACACACAAGAATCCTGTAAAGTGCCTCCTTTTATTAATGGCAGATCTCTTAAAAAATGATACAGTCTGATAGCGTCAGGGTGTAAAGATCAACAATCCTCAATACTTCGAAAGGTGAAGTATTTATAGCTCAAATTACAAACGTTCCTGTCATAACTGATCAGGACGTGATAATTCTATTTTTATCCTAACTAATTTAACTAATCAAACTGCTTGATGACTTGGTGCAACTGCACACGGAATTTTGGGTAGACCGTTGATGAAGCCTTCGCATGACCTCATTTGACTGGACAAGTGACTGGACCTGGACACCTTATCTACTAATCGAGCAGATCACAGAGTTCCTCCCATATGATATGACTAGGCACAGTGACTTTGAGCAGTCTCCGATACACTTCGTCCATTTTAGTATACTTAGCGAATGTGGGCTTAGTGAGGAATATGTATCGAATCTCGTGTTGGATACTGATGTACAACTGAAGGGTGTCCAGGAAAGCTTTGCCGGTGATGCTCCCCTGTATGCCTGCAAACTTTGAACTGTCTTTAGACACTTCAGACAATCTCTTTTTGTAATCTGAGAGTGTCAATAGTTTATCATTAATAACCTTCATACCAGGGAGACCTTTCTTTTAGAGAGCCTCAATCTTGCTAAAGAACCTTTGTACCCCCTGGTCCATGATCTGAACCTTTTCTTCCAATTGAAGCATTAATCCTCTCTTGGTAAAAACTCTTTTGACCTCAAGGATGGTCTCTGTTCTGTCTTCTATCTTTAGCTCTTCTAGCTCTTCTCTGGTCTTAGAATTGAATAATTTGATGATATCATTTGCCTGAGTTGGTCTATCTCCCAATTCTACTATGATCTTCTCAATAGCCTGTTTACTCCTCTGGACCAACTCGTTTTTCTCAAACATGATTTGGATCATGGGCCAAATCTCATTTATGGAATTTGTGATGTCTGTCCATACATTCTCTTTGATCTTAGCCAAAGTCTTTCCAGCCACTGTTTGCTTTTGGAGCTGCTGTAGTTCCTTCCTAAGCTGCTCGATTACCTGCTTTTCTTTGAAGAGACTAGCCTGGAAAGAAGTTTTGGGTTCCTGGAGGTTCTCAACTTCCTTCTTAAGCCTGCTGATTTTTGTCTCTTGCAGATTCATCTTTTCCATGGATTTGGCGAGGTCAGTTGTCCCTTCTTATGGTGTCACTAGTGTTGCAGATGGAATTAATGTTAGTATTGCGGGTCTTGCTCCTGAAATCGGAATGGCACTCAATGGAATGACTTCCATTGGCTTCATCTATTCCTTCTCTTTTAATAATCTATCCATTTCTGCTTCCATTTCTTTGAGCTGTGCATTCTGCTCCATCAGCAGTTTGAGCATTTCATCCTTCTTTCCTTCTTCCTCTGATATCTGCTTCGCCTGTGAGTCTTCTGTAGGTGAGAGCTTCAGCTGTTTCCTCAAGGAGGCGATTTCTGCATTATTTTTCTTTATCATCTCCTCTACATCTTTAACGTTCAAAGGATCATAGCCGATATTGAGGACTAGTTCCTCCATAGTCTTGATTCTATTGTCCTTCGCAAAGGATGATATTTTCTCCAGCTTGAGCTATGTCTGAGCATTGTTCAGTGATACCTGTAATTTTGCTGCAGAAGCGGAAGCATGTGCCAATGCATGGAATACCATCTCCCCAGTCTGTTTGTGCAAATCCATATGATCTGTTGGGTGCACGTCCTTCGTCTGAAACTCGAAGGTTGCCCTCTTGTAGTCTGTGATTACCTTGGGGTCTGGTACCTGCGCCTGGAGGAAGGCCATGTGCATCCTGCCCTTTTCTGTGTCAAATGCAGACAACAGTCGATGCTGCGCAGTCGATGTCTGATTCTGAAATTGAGCATAAGTACTATTGGTAAGGGTCTGATTCTTTTTCTTAATCAGCTTGTACTTCTAGAAAATGCTCAACTTGGGCCCAGTCTTTCCCGGCTGAGTGTCCAGTGGAGAGTCTGAGGATTTCTTTGGCACTATTGGGGTGATTTCTTTATATAGGCTCGAGCCGAAAGGTGGAATGACAGACTTGAACACTGTGGTAGGGGGGGTTTCTTGCTCCCCAGTAGGGCCGGGAACTGTGGTTGTCTTGGGCCTCTTTGTGTGCAACTGGAACTCTTTAGACGACACCTCCGTGATAGGCAGAGATGAATCTTGTCGAGTCCTTTTTTCCTTAGGGACCTGAGGAGTGGTCGTTGGTGGCACAGTGGTCGGGGAAACCTTCTGTTCCACTTCGACCAACGTGTCAGGCACCCACACTGTCTGATTGGTGATTTTTTCAATCTCGGGCTTGGACACATGTACATACGAGATATTTTTGTTCTTCACCCACATTTCTGAGATGATCCCATGAGGATCATAGTGCCAAGGAAATCTCATAAAGAAATTCATTTCTTTCAACATCCTATCATCTTCTTCTTTGGCGCCTCAACTGTTGCAGATGAAGGAACCAACCTGCCCCTTGATTCGAAGCTGTTGCTTCTTCTTCAAAGTATGAAATGGATATCATCTAAATTCATCATTTGTCTTATGTATTCTAGAGCAAAGATTCTTACCGACACATACTTAGGTAGCTTGTAAGGTGCCAATTCACACCCGAATACTCTGATCTCGGTGTGGTTCTAATACAGGCACCAATCTCCGATCTTAGTGTTGTCTGAGAGATGTAGAATTCTCTAGACTTCGTCGTTTATTCGAGGCTCAGGCCTGCTACTCAACATGCTTACCACAGGGTGGTAGAATAGATCGATGAATGCTTTGAAGCTATATTCTGTAGAGTTATGCTTCAACAAAGAGGTCCATGCTGTGACTGGCTGAGGCCTTCCATCTGTGTCCATCTTTTGCATGGAAAAACTAAATTTATCTACTTGAAAGTAGACAAACATGTATGCCAGTATAGACAAATATCTAAACATGCCTTCCGTGCCAAAATTCATGAACTGTTCATGAATATTGTCAGCCAAGAAGGTGCTATAATCAAACTGTGTTGTGGGTTTTTCATCATTGGAGAAAATGGATAGAAAACCTAGAATGGGCTCATCTACCCACTGGTCAGAATAGTAACCTAGCAGGGCACAAAGGGAGGAAATGACTTGGTTTCCCTTAGTGGATAACATGGATGACGGGTAAGGGGGATTTGTGGAAGGGAATTGAGCGGAGGTGGGAAGGAAAAGCTCGAATATCTGAGCTCTCTGGGGAAAGGTCATCTTCTGATACAACTCTGTGAGGATTTCCAGGTTGAAAGGGGATGCAGAGTCTGAACAGGGAATTTTCATCATCTGGTCTATATCTTCAGGCGTAATGAGGAACAGGGTGTCTCTGGATGAGGATATGACGACTCTCTGTTTGGGAATATAGTGAGCTTGGCATTTAAGTGCAAACTTGGGAAAATGATGGATCTGGGGGAAAAGGTACAGGGGTAAATTGGACTCCCAGAGTCCAATTTCATCGCTCTGGTCTAGAAAAACCTCCCTGAGCCATGACTGGAGGTCTGAGAAATCAAAATCGCATTTGGTGTCTGTGATCAATCTGTTCTTGTCGACCAACAGGATCTTGTCCAGGTCGACAGGAGGCAGGAGAAAAGGATTCTCCTCTCCTTCTTCTTGTCTTGGCTTTGGTGCCATCTCTACAATAGTACCTGCAATAAACATGAAGTTAGTGGGGTCGAATGACTGTGGATGAAAGCGACGGAAATGCGATGGAGGAGTAAGAGGTAAATTTTCTGGTGCGATGGATGAATAGTGAATGAAGGGGGAATAACGGTAGTTTTATTTAAAACTGGGGTCGGTTGGGTGTGGGAGACAGGTCAACAGGACAACGGGTATGTTATCCAGTAATGAATGGACAACAGGCCACTTGGGTGTGATATGGAAGGTGACAGTGGCCCAAAACATATGGACGGGTGACATGGCTGCTAGGGATTGGAGGTGAAAGTCACAATAAGGGGTTGGTCATGAGTGAAAAGGGGGTAGGGGATTGAAAACAGTTATGGGATGTGATATAACTCGGGAGCAAGTAGAACAAGTGGAAGATGACGTCCATGAGTGACGGGGGCTGTCAGATAGTAGATGGTGATG
>JZKD02S0787689.1:372162-387551 GCA_000966675.3 Picea glauca | reverse complement strand
TCATTTTTCTTTCTTGTTATATAAATTGTTGTTTATAATTTAATTGGTTTAATTTAGTTTTGCAGGTTATTATGAGGAATCTTGTTAATATACAATGACTCTTTAGTTAGTAGAAGAAGTATTGCAAGCTTAGACACTAACCCCATGTGTGATTAGATGACATATTAGAATTTCTTTATGTTGAAACATAGTTTAAAATCAAGTTTAAAATAGAGTTTAAAACAGAGTTTTACAACATAATTTTAATTCATGGTTTCTTTGAAAGAGTTTCGGTGGATGGATAGTATTAGTTCTAATTTTCATTTTTAGATTTCTTATTCAATTACTATTTAGTTTTTTCTTATCTAGTTGTTAATTAATTTTCTTACTTGTCATATGTGTTAGCACTAGAAGTCACTCCTAGATTGAAGCAGGAGTAAGCCTGATACCCATCAGTTTATGTGTCACAGGTTGTTTATAGAGGGTGACCGAATGAGAGTAAACTCAGAACAATATCATTTTAACTAAGAAAACTGGGTTGGAAATACAGATCTAGGTGAGTTCTTGATCTAACTTAGGCCAGTAAGTTTGTATAGTGGTGAGTAGGTGGAGGAAAAACAAGAGAGGAATGAAAGTCTTCTCTGGAAATCCTATCTTCCAACAACTTTTGGAGGAAAAGTCTTAGATATGAGATCCTCTCAAACCCGAAAAATTCAAGAAACTTGAAATGCTTCCATAACCGATATAATCAAAACTACATTATACATTCATACAACACCTAATTGGATCATCCATGCTCGGGATTTAAGAGTCAGAAGAAAAGAGTAAGGAAGAGGTTGGATGCCATTAAACAAGAAGTCTCAGATATCAATCTATAACCAGAGAACCATAGGCCTTGCTAAAAATTTATAGTTGGGAGCTTATCTCTACCATCGATACTAACAAAATGGCAAAAATGCCTACATATACTTAGAACTGGCTCTACTGCTTGAAATGCAATCATGTCATACATTCAAGGCTTTACGTTGATGGGCTTCTCTATCAGGCTACACATGCAGACGTTGGTCAGACTACCCATGTAGTCTTCTGTCGGACGCGATCTTTGTCAATCCAGACTGACAACCTACCCCTACACTTTGTCCCTTTCTAGCCTTCTATTTAAAGGAGGAGACAATTTCTCACCCACCTTCCCTTATTTACATTAACTGATTCATCGAGAATTGAGAGAACAGAGTCAACCCTCGTGCTTGGAGACATGGCTGTCTTTTTTTCACTTTCTGTGCCTTGTTGGATGCATACAGGGAATATTGGTCGACGACCATGGATGTTGACAAGGAGGAATGGACGAGGCAACTGGTACAACTCTAGCAGGATACAACACATGTTTGATGGTCTGGAAGAAATACATGGAAATGATGCGGCAGAGACAAATGGTGTGGTGGCGAAGGGAGAGTGGGGACAACCATATAGGTGGAGATGACATGGGAGGCAGATGGTAGGAGGTGAGAGGTGGAGGTAGAAAGAGGGATGTGACATGAGATGAGAGTGGGGTACACATGACAGGCATGGATAAATGAGGAGGGGCATTGACACAATGACGGGGAAGGGAAATGTAAGTGGAAGACAAGTGTTAGCGTGAGGTGATGGCAGTAAGAGAAACCAATGACCAGTATATCGGGGGGGTTCAATATGTTGGTTTTGAATGGTGGGCCCTCCATTATCATGGTGCCTCCTCATGATGTCGGACGCCCCCCCCTCCTAAAACCTCTTACCACCATAATCGAACCTACGCCGTAGATCTAAGCACGCAGATTTCAGTCGCCCATATCTACGCGCTTCTTAGTAAAATGCACCCAATGACAAAAAATTATGAAAAGTGGGGTTTTATCCCAATTCTTGTCATTATTTTTCCAGGGTGCCCATTCTAAAAGAAGACCACCCCCTTTACCAACATATATGATAACATTAGGCTCCATGGGGGATGGATTTCTCCTTGTGAGATTCCAAGAACTCTTCTACAGTTTCAGTGCCTTACTATTGGGCTATGGAGTCATTCATTAAAACCGAAGGGACAAACAGGAAAACAATATTTACAAATACATGAGAGCCACTTGTGGCTCAAGTAAAACATTTTTTCACGAAATTCCCATTCATAGGGCCACCAAAAATTTCACCCCCCTCCAAATCCTATAACCTGTAGGTATTATTTGGAATTGTCTCGGAAACTTTGAAGGGCCCAATCCACAAGGCATCGAATTTGTTGTGCTTTCCTCTATTCTACCTAGGTGTGTCCCATTTAAGCACTAGATCTCCCAGTAAGAAACCTTCTTTTCTTTTCTTTCTATCAAAGGTTTTCTTGATCCTTTGTTGATGATCATGAGCCTTGTACAACACTTGATCTCTAGTCTGCTGGACTTCCACTAGTTGATGAATTCTTCTGATCATATTATCAGGATCTCCTTGATAATCCTGAAAGAATTTTGCTACAGGTAGAGCTAGCTGAGAGGGAAAAACATCTTTTGTCTCATAAACAAGTTGGAAAGGGGATATACCTATGGATCTTTTTGTTGTCACTCGATCAACCTAGAGAGCGAATTTGAGCTTTGAATCCCATGCCTTCTTATTGTCTTCTAACAACCTTTTAATAAGCTTGATCACACTTTTGTTAGAGGATTTTGCCAGTCCATTGCCTTGGGGATAATAAGGAGTGGAGTGAATTAATAAAATCTCAAACTGCTCACAGAACTTGATCAAAGGTCTAGACTTGAAAGATGCAACATTATCAGTGATAATTCTTCTAGGACAACTAAACCTTGCTATGATATCCTCCAGGAAACTGATGATTACCTTGTGTGAATCACTCATGGTGGGGATGGCTTCTATCCATTTGGTGAAATAATTTGTTGCAGTTAATATCCATCTGTGTTGACCACTTGAAGTAGGATGAATCTCCCCAATGAAGTCCAATCCCCATCATTGAAAGGGTGTTGAAGCTACCACCAACTTAAGTGGCAAGGACTTGAGCTGCTGCTTTCCTAAGAATTTTTGACATTTGATGTAGGCTCTGATCTCTCTGTAGACATTGATGAATAAAGTGGGCCAGTAGTACCCAGCCCTGAGAATTTTGTAGGCTGTGGTCTTCCAAAAATGGTGTCCCCCACATAGGCTGCTATAAAAATCCAACATAATTCTTTGGGCCTCCTTTGGGTCTAGACATCTCAAAAGAACTCCTAGAGGGTATTTCCAATACAAGACCTGTTCAGTAAGGCAATACCTAACTGCTTTTATTTTTATATCTCTTGCCTTTCTTTTTCCTATACCATTAGGGGGCCTAAACTTCTATAGAAAAAAACATTATATCTTTATACCAGGTGCATTCTTCCAATGGAGGGGTGACCTGAGGATTTCCATCAGACCATTTAGCTTGCTGATTTTCTGAACAAATGTTGATGAATTTAATCCCCAAGGCTTCACAATTAGATTCAACCAACAACTTGTCTAAACCCTGAACTTTAACTAGCTTTGTAGGTTTTATTTCCAGATCAAACTCAATGATTCTGGAAATCCATTTGCTCCTCCTCCCATCTATGTCCGACTAAATGAGAATGTCCTTCACAGTAGATGAAGGGACATGTGAAATAATCCTTGAATGAAGAACATAAACTATGAAATATTTAAGGGCTTTCACGAATGTATAGGCTTGCTTCTCCATGATGTTATATCTGATCTCTACATCCCTCAATTCCCTTATAAAAAAGGAGATAGGTTGTTCCAATCCCTCAATACTCTTTTATAGTAAAACAACTACCACTGTATCAAATGAAACAAAAGAGAAAATTAGAAAATCTTTAGAGTAATCAGGACTGATAAGCATAGGCACTTCAATCAATGCTTTCTTAATCTGGCTGAAGGATTCCCTAGGTTCAACAGTCCATTTATTTCATCCCCCTTCTTGAGCATGGTTGTGATATGCTTCACCAATTCAAAAAATTTGAAACAAACCTCCTTAGAAAGTTAATCTTGCCTAGAAAAGACTGGACCTCTTTCCTGGACCTTGGGAATGATAAGATTTGGATCACCTCGACCCTTTTGGGGTCAATTTTGACTTCCTTAGCTGATACAATGTGCCCAGTAATTTCCCTTCCTTCATGGAAAACAATGATTTTTTGGGATTTAAAGAGAGACCAAACTTTCTGCATTATAAGAAGACCTTTCTCAGATGATAGCAATGCTCTTTATCAGATCTGGAGAAGACCGTTATGTCATCTAGATAGATGACCACCAATTTATCTTTTTCTCCAATCAAGGCTATGTCCATGGCTTGCTGGAATGTTGTTCCTGCGTTCATCAATCCAAAAGGCATTTTGACATACATGAATGTGCCCCAAGGAGTGGTGAAGATTTTATTTTCTTTGTCCTTAGGTAAAACAAAGATCTGATTGTATCCAAAAAATCCATCAATCATGTAAATTGTGGATGCACCTATTACCCTTTGTAATATTTGTTCCATCTTTGGTAAGGGGTAATTGTCCTTCTTTGAGCTCCTATTCAGATTTCCAAAATCGACACAAAGTCTGATTTCTCCACTTTTCTTTCTCACTAGGACCAGGTTGGCTACCCATTCTAAATATATCAAGGGGACAATGATTTGGGCATCCAACAACTTCTTTACCTCACTCTCCATGACAGGAAACACCATAGGATTAATCTATCTTATCTTCTTCCTAAATGGTTTGGAATTTTATTTCAATGCGATCTCGTGCTCTATAATGTTGATGTCATATGTTTTGAGGTATTCATAAGTTCAAGAAAATACATCAACAAATTATTTTAATATATCAGTATAGTCGGTCCTCTTCTCCTTTGACAAGCTATTAGACAACTTGACAAGCTTTGGCTTCTCCTATGTGTCGATATTTCACTTATCCACATCAACATCATCCTTCAAGATTTTTCCCTTTACTGCCACATCATTTCTATCAAAAAACCTTTCCAAAGGAACTAGTCCTTTGGGAATGTGATTGCTAGGCAGCTGAACAATATGATGATCAACAATCTTGTTCAGAAAATCATCATCATAGGGATCATCTTCAGAAGCAGGTTCTTGATCAATGTGCAATGCGGAGAATTCCTCAACAGTCTCCGGGAATCTTTTAATTTCAAGATCATCCTAAAAAACCTTCCAATGTTTGACATTTTCAGGTATGGAGGGGCTGTATTTCACTTCTGTATCATACCTGAGCTTGGGTGGCAGAGGGACTCTGAAATTGCTCGCTAAAATAACTATGGAATCAGCCATAATGTTTTCTCCTCTTGGAATAAATGATATATTGAAAGCCAGGAAAAAACTGTCAATGAGGTCCCAGGCTTCGTTTCTGTAACTCCTAAGTTGAGGGTGTTTATCTTGATAAATATTTCTGATCTTCTGTATAATCATCTCAACATCTCCAAACATAGATATTTATTTAATTCCCATGTTCTTTGCAGCCCTTAAGACCAAAACAAGAGCCTCGTACTCTTCCACATTATTGGTAGCTTCAAACTCTAACTTGTATGATAGAGATATAGTTTCATGAACAGGGGAAACAAAAACTATCCTAGCGCCAACACCATCTTTAGAAGAAGCTCCATCAAAGAACATTTTCCATACAGAAGTAAGTGGGGAAGAATATTTGTGGGGGTTAATTAGCTTCTTTCTGAGTTGAAGAGGAGCCTCAGGGGTGTTGGTGAGATGCAAAAATATGGTTCCCAAATCGGTATCAAGGGAAAAGATGGGATAATTTGTGGGGTCTGCTTCATCACTAATAATGTAGGCCAGTTGAGCTTCTCTATATAGTATTATGTGCTCCCCTCCAAAGATTGGAATGGTATCATATGTGAGGTCCATTTGTAGTGTCCCCCCAAGCCTTTTAATCCAAGATCTTGACGATAGCATGTCAAACTTGGGAGGTACATCATCTACCACGATATCCATGACAACACTTTCCATGGGCTGCTGGAACAAGGTTACCACTAGATATTTGATGACCCCAATACAATGCACCATCCTTGAATAAAAAAAATACAAATCATGATAAGATTTTTTGACTTCCAACCCGAGTTTTTCAATGACAGTTTTGGGCATGAGATTATGGGAAGCCTCTAAATCCATCAGATAATTATGAAACACCTTATCATGTATGTTCAGTGATGTGTAGAAGGGATGGGGTGAGTCATCTTTATCTTCTATCATAGGACCTAAGATGACTGTTGGCTTTTCATTTTGGAGATTCACTGAGTCTATGGAATGGGAGGATGGTTCGGGTTGCAATAGCTTGGAGAGGGACCTTTTGAAATCTTCATGTCTGACCAGCTCTGAAATGGGCACAGGAATTCTAATTTTTTGAATTTCATGCTCAAAGTTAAAGGTGGAAGGAGGCTTCATAATTTCTCTCACCTCTGGGACAGGGTCTTTGGTTATTGGTAAGGGATTCTAAATTTTCCCTTCCTTGGCGATATTTGTTGTAGGCTTAGTAGGATTTTTTGCTATGAGAGGTTGATCAGGGATGTCAGACTGCATTTATTTCTTCTTTGACCTGAGTTTATATTTATTGGTACTACTGCTGGCCTTTTCTCCTTTACTCAGCTCATTTATTTGACTTTTCATGAGGGACTCCTCATAGTCAGATTGAGTCAAATGTGGAAAAGGGGAGGTGTCTCCAATACAGTGAATCATAGGGTCAATATCTTCTTCTCCTCTCTCTTCATCAATAAAAAGGTTTTTTTGGAGAGGAGTCTAGATTTTTTTATCACTTCCATCTCTGTCTCTTTTCTCCCTTGGCATGATTCAAGGAGCATTGTTGTTTGGCCTTCTGAATTTGCCTATGTTATCAATATTTTGGGGATTTCTGTATGTCTGTTTCCCCTCCATTTTAATTTTCTCCATCTCTGCAGATAGAGACTTTACCATTTTGGTCAATTCATCTACTTGAGGGTTAGATGCAGAAGAACTAGAGGTTGAGGTCTCAACTCCTCTCCTTCCCTTTTCTCTTCCAGACTTTCTTATGAGCCTATCAACTACCAACACATTGGATTCTACTTCCAGGGATGCATATTGCATGTTAGCCAAGGAAGTAGCTCTTCTTTCTCTAATCAGGAGGCAAAAATCGGGGTCAAGGGCACTAGCATAAGTGATTTTGGTAGAGGATTTTGAGGGTTTTATTTCAGCAGGGATCTTATTGTACATCTTATTGAATCTTTTGGAGAAGTCAGAGATAGACTCTCCTTCCTTTCTCTTCAAGGACCCAAACTCTGTCATATAATACATGAAATCTTTTTTACCTCCCCATTGTCTCAAGAAGGCATTATCTAGAGCTTCAATCCCAAAAATAGATCTAGGGGTCAGTCCCCTAAACCATTTCCTCATGTCACCATCAAGACTTTGCACGAAGACTCTCATCCAGACATCTTCATTTTCAATGTTTAGGTTTTCTGCATAACTGTAGAAAGCAGGAAGGTGCTTTTCAATAGTTACATCTTCCTCTCCAGTGAATTTAGGAATATACTTCAAGTAATCTCCAGTAGGGAGATGATTCATGGGTTGAGGTAAGACCAGAGGGGCATACCTCGCAACCACTATGGCATCCATTCTGTTTATAGGGGGATGAGAACTTGCCATAGGGATATTAGGTGGAGGAGAACTAGGGGGAGAAGGTTTTCAGCCTAGGTAGATTGGAAATGATATTGCAGGAGGGAAAGGGATCAACAAAGGATTTGAAGCAAAGGCTATAGGGCTTAAGGAGACATAGGTTGGTGTGGGCACAACAATACCAACAGTAATAGGAGAAGGGATGGTAATGCCTGGAGTGGGAAAATATTTTGAATTCTTGGGTCTAGACCAGGCTGCAACATTGGGGGAGATAGGAGTGACAAATATCTCTCCCTCTAATCCAAGACCATAAGGAGAAAACTCAACAGGAACACTCCTGAAATTTAAAAAATGAGAAACTCCAACAAGAGGTCTGATAGGAAACTGAGATACAGATATTGGAGTCCCAAACAGAGGGAAATGAGAACTATCAGAAATACTTGGTTTAGCAGTAGAATCTCCCTCTCCGAGGGCCTTTCCCTTTCTGATAAGCTTCTTTGGATCTACTTCAGGTGTTGTTAAGGGAAACTGAGGGGCAGACCTCATATGCCTACCTTTGGAAGCCACAACTGAAATAGTAGGTTCCCTAATGGAGTCGTCACAATGGAGTCACCAAGTGCACAGTAGCAATCTTGGAGGGCTCTGATTCCTGATGCACCTTTAGAATCAGAGGTTCAATGTCATTCAATCTTAGGGAAAATATTCAACTTCGTCTCCGGCAACGACGCCAGAAATGTTAGCACCAGAAGTCACTCCTAGATTGCAGCAGGAGTGAGCCTGATACCCATTAGTTTATGTGTCACAGGTTGTTTACAAAGGGTGAACGAATGAGAGTAAACTCAGAACAATCTCGTTTTAACTCAGAAAAATGGGTTGGAAATACAAAGCTAGGTGAGGTATTGATCTAACTTAGGCCAGTAAGTTTGTATAGTGGTGAGTAGGTGGAGGAAAAACAAGAGAGGAATGAAAGTTTGCTCTAGACATCCATACTTCTAGCAGCTTTTGGAGGAAAAGTCTCAGATATGATATCCTCTCAGACCCGAAAACTTCAAGAAACTTAAAATGCTGCCATAACCAATATAATCAAACCTACATTATATAGTCATACAACACCTGATTGGATCATCCATGCCCACGCTTTAAGAGTCAGAAGAAAAGATTAAGGAAGAGGATGGCTGCCATTAAAAGAGAAGTCTCAGATATTATTCTATAACTAGAGAACCAGAGGCCTCACTAAAACTTTATAGTTGGGAGCTTATCTCTACCATCGATACTAACAAAATGGAAACAATGCCTACATATACTTAGAACTGGCTCTCTTGCTTGAAATGAAATCATGTCATACATTTAAGGCTTTACGTTGATGAGCTTCTCTATCTGGATGCGCATGCAGATGTTGGTCAGATTGCCCATGCAGTATTCTATTAGACACAATCTCTTTTAGTCTAGAATGATAGCCTACCCCTGCACTTTGTCCCTTTCTGGCATTCTATTTAAGGGAGCAGATGATGTCTCACCCGACTTCCTTATTTATATTAACCGATTCATTGGGAAATTAGAGAACAGAGTCAACCCCCGCACTTGGAGACATGGATGTCTTTTTTTCTCTTTCTATGCCTTATTGGATGCATACGGGGAAGATTAGTTGACGTCCGTGGATGTTGACGAGGAGGAACAGGTGAGGTGACTGGTACAACTCTAGCAGGATACGACGCATGTTTGGTGGCATGGAAGAAAGACATGGAAACGATGCAGTAGGGATATATGGTGTGGTGGCGAAGGGAGAGTGGGGACAACCATATAGGTGGAGATGACATGGGAGGCAACTGGAAGGAGGTGAGAGGCGGAGGTGCAAAGAGGGATGTGACATGAGACATCAGTGGGGTACACATGGCAGGTAGGGATAAATGAAGAGGGGCATTGACACAACGATGGGGAAAGGAAAGGTGAGTGGAAGAAAAGTGTCAGTGAGAGGTGGGGGCAGTAAGAGAAAGTGGTGAGAAGTATATCGAAGGCGGGGTAGGTGGTAAGAGGTTTTAGGAGGGGGGGTCCACCTACATCACAAGGAGGAACCATGATAGTGGGGGGCCTGACATTCAAAACCGCCATATCGGTCCCCCCCCATTAAAGGTAGAAAGGCGGGGGGATCCGAAATTGAACCTGCGTCATAGATCTGAGCGTGCAGATTTCGACCACCCAGATCTACATGCTTCTTAGTAAGGAAAAGTGGGTTTTTAGCCCACTTCTTGTCATTCTTTTTCCATGGTGCCCATTATGAAGGAAGACCACCCCCTTTACCAACATATGTGATAACAATATGCTAGAATAATGTTTAATTTCTGTTATGAGTATTTCTTCTTTTTGCAATTTGAATTATTAAATAGAAGCAGCTTAGCTTATTTCATGCAATTTATTTCTTTGATTTAGGTTGCAAGTTCAATTTGTAGTTAATGATTGAATTTAGTATAGTATGAATTTGCTTACATAGTATATAGTGCAATTGAATTTCATAGCATAATCGCTTTATAACTGTTGATGATTAATGCATGAGTAATAGTCACATGGATATGCAAGGTAATTGATGTTGTTTTCATAATGACTAAGTTCTCACTGGATTGCCTAATTCACGCTTTTCACTTTTCTATTGAAGTCAATATCGATTTTATCCCTCTTGAATTATCTTTCATTGTTAAGTGCCATCGTGATATTATAAGACACTAGAGACATTCACACAACCATCAACACTATATTTGAGTTTTCATAGATTAGAAGATAGTTTTCTTGCTTTCATAGATTAGAAGATAGTTTTCTTGTTGTTTTATGATAGATAGTCTTTTTCCTTTGGTAGATTAAATAGTAGTTTGCTGATCATAGATTAAATATTAGTTGTTAATTCCTCTTGCTTTGAATATAGTAGATTTCCTTTTGTAAATTAGAAATAGTTGTGAAATTTAAATTAAGAATAGAGTTCACTTGTCTCTTAGCTTAGTTATTTACTTATTGAGTAGTTTTAATTAGTTTACTTGCTGTAGAAGTTATCCTAGGTTAGTTAGTTGTTTACATTCTTTAATAGGTTAGTTTCTTACTTTTCTATTCTTTCTTTTATAGTGTAGTTGCTTGTTTATTTACTTGCTTTCACAGTATAGTTGCTTATTGAATTTAAGTAGGTTAATTACAAGTAGTTTGTTGTTGCTATTTGCTTATTAGATGAATAGTTTCCTTTTTCTTATTGTTATGAATGAATTAGTTCGTTTTATGTAGGGTTTCCATTTGCTTTCTTAGAACTATCCATCGATCCTTTGTTCAAAGGTTACTTAGGGTACATAGTTTGAGTTGCTTAGTAGAGTTTGATCATTAGTAGTCTTTGCTTGAATAGATTATCCCTTAGATAGCCCATTTCCTTAGTTAGACTATACTACCTCTAGCCTTTCTACCTTGGCATATATATTGCTACAACTCTAAGTTTACTTACCTCGGGTTGACAATTTAATTGAGGGTTTTTAGTGCATAAAGAACACCCATCATTATATTTAAAGTTTGCCTTGTAATTTGCGATGTTGAAACTGTACTAAGTGACCAAATTAATATCCACGCCCAAGCTTCCATGTAGCTCCATAAATTGTTTTATAAGTTTTAAAATGGATTTTATGGTAAATTTACCGATGTCATCTATTAAAGTACAATTGAAGAACAAGAGAGGTTTCTTTCATGCACCAAGAATTGGGATTTGATGTTAATTTGAAGAAAAATATGGGTTAGAGTAAAATGCATGCCCTAGTCTCAATTTTGATCCAAATGGAGTGGTTCAAATTGCAAAACGTGTAGTTTGTGATATTACACATGTCTATAGCACTATATTAGAATTTGGTGAAGGGTGAAACATACAATTTGGTTTGGGTTTATATGCTTGAACTAATTTGTATTGTTACATATACAACTTTGAAATGATTTATAGTGGTAAATGATAGATTAGTGATTCCATAAGTTAAATATTGTGGTTATGGACTATTGTTGTATATGGAGATACCTAATATGGTATTTATGCAAGAATGCTTGCATATTACGATTTAAGACTAGGTTGCATATAATTTGTTGTTGCTAAGTTAAATTGATTTCTTAGAATTTTTGTTGTTCCATTAAGGACCAACCATCTTAATAATGGCTAGGGAAAAAAAACATAATTGGTACAGACTTAAGCCAATTCCCACTTCATCTGGAAATTTTGAAGACCCATGTTTGATGAAAATTCAAAAATTTAACCTCATTTACTTTGTTGCAGGGTTTTGGTCAGAAGGGTGGATAGATCCCCTTTAAGCTCAATAGTTGTGGGTTGAGCCTCAAAAGAAATGGTGATGGATTTAAACCTAACCCTAGATCTATTTGCGTATATTAAAAGTGACAACGTTAAAATGCACACCCAAGCTTCCCTGTAGCTCCAAAAATTGTTTTATAGGTTGTAAGATGGAGTTAGATATATAGTGAATTTACCTATGTCATCTCAATTTCAATTGACGAAATATATATGTTGCTTTCATGCACCTAGATTTGATATTTCATGTAAATTTGAAGGCAAAACTTCCTTAAGAGTAAAATGTTGTAGTCTCAATTTCGACCCAAATCGAGTGGTTCAACTTGCATAAGGTTTAGTTTGTGATTTTACACTTGTCTATAAACTTATTTTGGCATTTTGTAGACATAAACCTACCTAGTGTGCATAAAGGCTAAAAATTGTCTTGTAAAACCAAAGGCCCAAATTGTTAAAGTTGGCCTGATGAAACTACATGCCCAAATTTGGCTAAGGCTCCATAATTTAGGATTTAAGTTGTAAATTGATGATTCCATTATTTATAACTTGTTTGTACAATCAATAGTGCATTTAACCTCCAAAAAGGATGATTTCTATGCACAAATATTCATGACATTTTGATGAATCAGAGGATGGTGGGTTACGAGAAAAAGCCAAGGTCAATTTTTCATTTTCAGTCATAAAATAATCTCCCATGCAACATTAGGCATTAGATGCATAGTAAAACTCTCGAAATGCACAACCTCATTGTAAAAAGTAACCCAATGTTGTATTATACCTTAGATTTGAGTAGTGCAAGTTGTTGGGGGTGTGGTTTATCATAGTATACTTGTTCATGTTGTTTATTATGCAGTGGCAAGTTTAAAAAGGGTGGTTGTGAAAAATAGGCAAATTTTGCCTTGTAATTTGTAAGGTCTAAATAGTATTAAGTGACAAAATTAAAATGCACACACAAGCTTCTCTGCAGCTCCAAAAATTGTTTTATAAGTTGTAAGATGGAGTTATATAAATGAAAATTTTACTTGCGCATCTAAAATTCAATTGAAGAACATGAGAGGCCTCTTTAATGCAGCTATATTTGGTATTTCATGTAAATTTGAAGGCTAATTTTCCTTATAATACAATGCACGCCATAGTCTCAATTTTAACCCAAATGGAGTGGTTCAATTTGCAGAAGGTGTAGTTTTTGATTTTACACCCGTCTATAAACTTAAATTGACATTTTTCAGACAAAAAATTGCCTAGTGTGCATAAAGGCCAAACATTGCCTTGTAAAACCAAAGGGCCAAATTGTTAAAGATGGCTAGATGAAACTACACACTTGTTGGCAGCCCTACATGATTTTTGCCTTTTAAAATGACAAATAACAATTCATGTAGCAGCCTACGCTTCATCATGTAAATATTTGAAAATGACTTTTCGATTATAAAAATGATGTATTGATTATTCCTAATATTTTATTTTTTGCGTTTTTATACTTCATTCATGGCTGAAAGCATGAATGAAGTATTACAACTTCAAATCGTATTTTAATTAAAAAAATAAGGCTTGGTCTTGAAAGGTTTAATATGTTTTAAACCTCTTCTACTGAAGGTTGTTTTGCTTTGAACTCATAAAGGAAACATTTGTTTTAAGAGTGTCCTTGGATTGAAAGTTATACCTTGGATACTTTGTATGCCAAGAATCAATTGAAAAATAGACTATAGGTGTGTTTCATTTAAGATTCATGATAAATCGACTTTGGTTTTAAATCTCGATATAATTTTGGTTTGTAAAGAACATCCTCTCCTAACCTTAGCAACTCGACTTCACCCTTTATATTTAATGAGATTTAAACACAACTCGCTCGTACCCTGTACTTTGTTTGAAGTGGAATTACGAATCGATAGATCCATCATTACGAACTAAGGTCTTCAATCACACCTTGTACTCAAAGCATTCATTATCTGAAACGCCCAATTTTCATGGTTTGAAACCCTTTATGCTCTCATTTTGGTCGCGCTAGGGTAACTGTGGGTTTTATTCCTTTGTTATTTACTCTGGACTTCCTCTGTTTCTACTACCCCTTATGCTGATAGTGAGTTTTGGTCGCCTTGTGACTGTCTTTTCAAACCCTCATGGCCTCGGTCATCCGGATTGAGACAAATGGGCCCTATACTTTGCTACTGTGTGATGATGCGAGAGAAGACCTTAAAAATCAGGGTTGGGTTGTGTTTCTTGAGAAGTTTCAAGGTTATAACTTATAAGAAGCCCAAGTGTTCTCCCTCACATTCGATGGGTGCAGAGATAAAGTGGGCGACATTCAATTGGAAATCACCGAGGAATTCCTGAGTGAGGTAACAGGTCTTCCCCTTTCTGTCCAAAAATGATATAAAAATTCAAAGATGGACGAGGTACAGTGGGGTCTGTTCTTCACCTCTCGAAAAATTCAGTGCTGCAACAAAGGTATGCCAATTTATCTGTTGAAAGATAGATGGCATAGGTTACTGGCTATGTTAAGGAAATTTGTTACTTGTGAATTCCGCTACAGCTTCGTCTTCCTTTATCATATAAGATTACTCATGCAGTTTATCGATTTCTTGTTAAACATGCCTTTTTACTTATTGAGGAGTTTATATAAAATGGCTAAGAGATATAAAAGGAAGAGTTTGAATTCCAGTTTATTCCACCATGGGTTTATTAGGTTGTTGTTAGTCCATCATTTGAAACTGCAGGGTGACGATTGGGATACTTTCCTAACTCAAAATGACTTTATTACATTAAACCCTATAGAGATTCCTGTGGTTGATAAGCTTATGCTGGAAAGGCCTCTTGTTCCTTCAATTGATAGATGAAATTTCTTAATTGAAGAACCCTCTGAAAGGGGTACGCCCAATAAGCCTATGTCTGAGCAACAAGATGCTGATCCTAGAGTCATTGAATCTCCTGAGCGTGAGAAGTATGTTTGGCCTAATACAATTGCAAATACCATAAATAAGCACTCGCGCAAACCATCAAAGAAGAATTCAGACATAGGGTTTAATAAAAAAAGAGCTGGAAGATTAATCTTGAGGAGATTATGAAATAAATCAAAAGCTCATGTGAGCTTGATTGAATTGATCGAGGTCCATGAAATCTCTGATTCCGAGATCGAAAAGTTCCTGGCAGAGGAGGACCCTATTTACTCTAAAATAGATCTCAGTCAGACTTACGATTTTGTAAATAACCTGCCACCATGCCTGAAACACAACAAAGATTTTCTAGGAATTAAACTCAATCAAAAACCCACAGTGGATAGTGGTAGTGTTTTGATGCACAATCATGTGCCTCCTCAACCGACTGTCCCAGCTCCACAATGTGAAGTATGTGTACATTAGATAGGCCAATTGTTGGTCCCCGGTTTTGACTATGTTCTATGCCCATACTACATACCATTGACCTCCAACTCTATGCCAGTACCACCTTTTTTGACCTCCTTTGGATATAATCAACACCCTT
>JZKD02S0787689.1:348107-366204 GCA_000966675.3 Picea glauca | reverse complement strand
AACATGAATTCATTCTGACAATAATGTTACTTCTCAAACAACAACTACCTCGAACGGAGATCCCTAGATTTCTGTTGAGTCGGTAACACCAAATCCTCAAGGACCTGACGTATAAGAAATTATTTGTCAGTGACTCATAAATACACATAGTGCCTTAGCTCGTATTAGACAACCTGGTAGGCCACTTAACCAACCTTTAAATTTCTATGATATCAGAGAACAACTTGAGGTCACTGGTCCGCATTTAAATCCTTTAGAAGATAACACTGTCGAGCCTACTTAGACCCCTACTCTTGCAACCAGAGGACCTGGTATCCCACCTTCACCACCTCATTCATATCCTTCCTCTTTAGGAGGAGAGTCATCTGACGAAGGAATTTCTTCATCTGAACCATCTCAGCCTTTGACACCACCTAAACCCATGGAAAATCAAAACAATCCTACCAAACCTTAGCTCGATCAAGATATTGTGGTCGTACCTAGACCCCAAAACCCTTTATGAAAACACCCGAAGAAATGGTTACCTAAGTTCGATCTAGATTCTAAGAAAATCGTCAAGGATCACATAAGAAAATTCATGCTATCCATTAGACTCCGAAGTGCAGAACATGAAGATGTAGTATGTAGACCTTTTCCTTACATGTTTGAGGGAAATGCCTCTACATGATATTTCGTCCAACAACCTCATACCATTGTATCCTGGGAAAAATTTGAGTCCTGTTTCCTAGAGAAGTTCAGAGATGATAAATCTCCTGAAGTCTTGGTCATGGAACTCTCCAACGTAAAGATGAACCCTAAGCAGAAAGTAAAATATTTCAACCAAAGGTTCCTCACATTAAAAAATCGAATCCCCACTGATTCAATACCAGCAGAAAACCTTATTGTGTCATATTACACCAAATATCTACACCATAATGTAGCAATTTGGGTTAAAATGTCTAAGAAGTCAATGTTACTGGAAGCCTTCGAGTAGGCAAGCCAAATCGAAAAAGATATTTTGAGCTTGAAAGATAATCTTAGTAATGAGGCATAAATAATCATGTCTTCTAAGAAGAAAATATAAATTCTTCCTAGGCTTCCCCAAACCAAAACTCAATCAAAAACCTCAGATTTAGAAAGTTTACAAAAGGTCATCTAGAAATTATTGAATCAAGTCATAGACTTAAGGAGATTAGCTGAGGAAGCATCTTCAAGTAAAGGAAGTTACAAACCTGCTTTCAGAAAACCTTTTCCCTCAAACTGACTGAATCCCGAGGGTCTGAATTTTGAAATCTTACAATATGCTATACAAACTATCCTTGAAGAACATGATAACTTAGTCCCCCCTAATAATTCTTAAGATGTGGTTGAAGAAGAAACAGTCGAAGAAGAGGAATCATCTCCCAATGTCTTCGGACATTTTTCTAACAGTATTTTTGAAGACAATTTTGAAACTGTCGATCCTTACAACACTAGAAGAAAAACTCAGAGTAAACCCTCTTCCAAAATAAGTACTAATGTGCCTCCAAAACAATTTAAACAGACTGAAACAAAATATAATTTAATATCCCCAAGTTTAGAATATGATTTTATCGAAGATCTAAAGAAACTTAGAGCTAATATTTTTGTTTACGAACTTTTGAAGTTTCCTTTTATTCTACAGAAAATGCTTCAGAACATTGCAGAAAACTGTAAAAACAACAATATGAATAGCAAGAAAATTGCAGAAATCAGCCCTAAAACAGCTCAAAAGGTCCCTACTAAAAAAACACTTGAACCCTTAGATAAAAGGGACCTCACTAAAAAACCTGTATCAAATGTAGATAAAGTAATTTCAGGGACAACGACTAAAAATCAGCAGAATTTTGTTGTTAATACTCACAAAAATGTCCCACCTTTCTTATTAACTTTTGAAATTTTCAATAGAAATGTACATAATTGCATGGTAGATTCTGGTGCATCATCAAATGTGATGCCTTTGTCTGTTTTCCAAAAAATCAATGTTGAAGTTCAACCTTCTAGTCTTAAAATCATTTAGCTCGATTAGACGAATGTTACAGTAATTGGTGAACTAAAGAATGTACTCGTTAGGCTATCCTCTAATCCTAAGGTTCACTAAATTATTGATATCATTGTTGTTGACATCCCTGAATTTTATGGTTTATTCTTAAGCAGGGATTGGTTCGAACAACTGCATGGATACTTTTCAACTGTCTGGTCTTATTTGTGGCTACGAGAGAATGGGAAGCCAAACAAAATTAGGATTAATTGTGAATATTACCTCAAGCACACTGTGATGGATTTGAATGACGCTAATGAACCATTTACTGCTTCCACTAATTCACTCAAAATGTAGGGAATGAACACCTTTGGTAACTTCATGGTTGAAACCTTTGCCATCAATGATCTGGAATAAAAATCAGAGCTCATGACATGCACCCAGTCAAAAACTTTACCGAATGTGCCAAACACTGCCGACGAAGCTGACATATGGTCACTTTACTTCGATAGATCCAAATCTAGAGAAGGAGCTAGTGTAGGATGTGTACTCATCAACCCGATAGGTAATAAAACTTTTATCGCCTGTCGATTAGAGTTTGAATGTACAAATAACACCGCCAAACACGAGGCACTTTTGCAAGGACTTAATAAAGCGATAGATATGAATGTACAAAACTTAATGGTATTCGGTGATTCAAAAGTTGTCATAAGACAGGTAAGAAACTCCATACATTGCCTATCACCACACCTGAAAAGTTATCAAACTGAGGTATGGAATCTAATGCACAAGTTTTCTGCATTTAACATCAATTCCATTCCGAGATTAAACATTTCTAAGGCTGATTTATTAGCTAATGTCGCTTCCAAACTTTTTCTCAGAGAAGATATTTATCCAAATGCATTTTCAATTGAGTTATTGTTCAGACCATCAATCTCAGACAATGTCACTAATTGGAGAGTGTTTGATGATAATCAACAGATCATCAGTTTTTTGCACATGGAGTACACCTTCCAAGGTGCGGTTATTGATGAAGGCACCCATGATGAATATCTCTACAATTTTACAGTAATATCAGACCCGAGGTCTCCCAAATCAACATCGGATCTAGTAAATTCTATCCCTAAATCCATGGTAAGACTAGAAATTTTTTATGATTTGCATGATAAATTTAGAAAATCGGTAAATTATAAAAAAAATAGTTCTTCCTTGACTCATGAAAAGGTAAATCTAGGGACTAAAGATAAACCATAATATATCAATCTAGGAACGAGATGTTCCGAGCAAGAGCATTCCTCTTTTATAAAACTGTTTAGAGAATTCAAGGATGTCTTTGCCTGGAAATATGATGATTTAAAAACTTTTGACTCTAATATAATACAACATATCATCCCCATGAAACCCCAGACTCAAGATTTTTAGCAGATGTTGAGAAAGATGCACCCTAAGTTGGAACTGATAGTCAAGAAAGAACTAAATCAATTATTGAATGCAAAGATAATCTTCCCAGTAAGACACACACAATGGGTGTCTAACCTCTTTCTTGTAAGGAAGAAAAGTGGCGAAATTCGACTCTATGTCAATTTTTGGAAATTGAACTGAGCGTCTGACAAAGACAATTATCCCGTTCCTCCAATGGAACAAATTCTTCAATAGGTATCTGGTTTTGAAAGACTATCACTGCTAGACGGTTTTTCAAGATACAACTATGTCCTCATGTCTCCCCTAGACTAGTTAAAAACCACTTTTCATACTCCATGGGGTACTTACGCCTACAAGAAAATGTCATTTGGGCTTATAAATTCCTGGGCCACTTTTTAAAGAGCAATGGATATTGCTTTTTGTGGTCTCGTCAAACAATCCGTAGTGGTCTATCTTGATGACATTACTGTTTTCTCCAAAAACAAGAAAGATCCCTTGTCTCACCTTACATTTGTCCTACAACGATGCCGCAAGTACGACATATCTTTCAACCCTAAGAAGTCTATATTTGTAGTGGAATAAGGAAAACTTCTCAGATTCATGGTATCTAGTGATGGGATGATCATCGATCCTGAAATAACTCAAGCCATTGCCAAACTTCCTCCCCCCTCCTCCAAAAAATCTATGCAATCTTTTTTAGGCCAGATCAATTTTGTTAGAAGGTTTGTCCCGAGTTTTTCAGAAATGGTAAGGCCATTGAAAAACCTAATTAAAAAGGATGTTCAGTATCATTGGGGAGCACAGGAAAATCATGCTTTTGATTCCATAAAAAAATCCATAGTGGAGGCTCCTTCCTTAATGAGTCCTGATTTTTCACAAGATTTCACTCTTTATACTTTTGCCTTTGATCAATCTTATGTCGTTGTGTTGATCCAAAATAACAATGAAAGAAATTAAATACCCATTTCCTTTATAATCTCATCCTTCAAAGGAGCAGAGATTAACTACCTGGCTGTAGATCAACATGCTTATACAGTCTTCAAAGCAGTAAAACATTTTCGATCATATTTACTGAAATCTAGAACTAAAGTCATTATGCCTTATCCTGCTGTCAGAAACTTATTAGTACAAAAGGAATTGGGTGAAAAACAAGAAAACTGGATGGCATCATTACAAGAGTATGACCTCGAAATTACCCCTACACAAATTGTCAGAGGTCAAAGTCTGTGCAAACTAGTGGCTGATTCAGTTGAAGAGCAACGAAGTCAAATTAATGTCTTAACTGTAAATCAACATAGTCAAAATCAAATCTGATGTACGCAAGTTGTTTCTAATTCTTGGTTTGATGGTATTAATTTTTATCTAACACACGGTTTTTCTCCTCGCTACCTTGATCCAAAAAAGAGAAGAGAATTAAGACTAAAATCTTCATCTTTCCAGCTGGTAAATGGCGTATTATTCCATAAAATTTTTGATAACGTCCTCATGCGTTGTTTGGAAAGAGATGAAGCAGAGAAAGTATTATCTAAACTGCATGCAGGTGAAGCCAGTGGGCACTTTGACAGAGACACCACTGCTCACAAAGTATTAAGAGCTGGGTACTATTGGCCCACATTGTTCAAAGATCCCCATGCATTATGTCGTAAATGCATAATATGCCAAAAGGTTGTTGGTCGAATATAGAAGGAAACATTCCCTTTGTAGCCTGTTTTGGTAGATTCTCCTTTTTAGCAGTGGGGTCTTGACATTATACGGCTGATTAACCCCACTTCCTCACAGCAACATAAATACATCATTACAACAATGATTTATTTTACCATATGGTCTGAGGCTGCACCACTAAAAGTGGTAAACACTGGTCAGGTAATTTCTTTCCTTAACTCAAACATCATTACTCGATTCAGTATTCCCGAGTGTTTGGTCTTCAATAATGATTCCTACTTTTCATCCCTTTATATGAGTGTTTTTTCTTTGAAAAAAGGGATAAAACTGAAATATTCTGCTAGTTATCACCCCTAAGGAAATGGCTTAACATAATCAACAAACAAAAACCTGATCAAAATCATCAAGAAGACAGTTTCTGAAAACCATAAGAACTGACACAACGTGCTTTTTAATGAACTCTGGAGTGACACCAAAAAATTATGTTGGTAATTCTCCTTTCTTTCTCATCTATGGGAGAGAAACAATCCTCCCTCCTCATGTTCTGCTTCCCTCTCTACAATTATCACAAAATATTCAAGAGG
This sequence comes from Picea glauca, assembly GCA_000966675.3. Classification (NCBI taxonomy): domain Eukaryota; kingdom Viridiplantae; phylum Streptophyta; class Pinopsida; order Pinales; family Pinaceae; genus Picea; species Picea glauca. The sequence continues at coordinate 360,558 of JZKD02S0787689.1, read as the reverse complement.
AAGAATGCTCACCTCTTGAAAGTTGAATTAACACCTTGCTAAAACTGGAAGAAGTTAGAGCACAAGAAAAGGAGAGGCTGGATCAACATCAGGAGATTGTGAAATTCGAGTTTGATTCTACCTCTACTTCAGATAGAAACTTCGAGATAGGAGAGTTGGTTCTCAAATGGGATAAACCTCACGAGGGAAAAGGGGAACACACCAAGTTCCAGAACCTGTGGTTGGGGCCCTTCGTAGTCGCTGAAAAACTAGGTCCTAGCTCCTTCCGCCTACAGAATTTAGAGGGACAACCAGACACCTTCCCGGTGAATGGTCAATCTCTCAAAAGGTTATTTTATTGATATTTCCAAATCCACTGTTGTACATAATTTTTCTGTTTTGATTTTTTTTGTTTTCTGGTTTTTGGTTCTTTTTCATTTTGTTTGTTTTCATTACTTTTTGGTTAAAACATGCCTGTATCACAGTTTAGTTCAAGGAGGGAAACCAAAATGCCTCATCTTAAACAATAGTCAAGGTCTGTCAGAGCATCAATTGCTGTAATTTTCTGAAACAAAGACTAGCTAAAGAAGTTTTTCTATTTAGAATAGATTTCACGGTTTCACTTTATAACTGTGAGCAGACATGACTATAATGAAAATATTTTTACGTTGTCCCTGCTTTTAAAGGAGGAAACTCAAGTATGCTTTCCTGTCCTTGAAAAATTGGTTTCATCAAGAAACTAACTTTAGATCATAATGAAGGTGATTAAGAAGAAAATTAAAGGCTGAAAAATAACAAGTGTTCTAAAGACTGAAATTTTCAGCATCACCCCAGTCTTCCGAATATCTTAAAAATTATATCAGATTGAAAACAATTTCTCAAGAGTTGTAGGAATTGTTTGTAAACCCATCAGGCTACTGAACAAGTCTACTGGCAGCAGGTAAATGCATGCATGGTTCCAATACAACTTCATCGGGGTACTGAACAGGCTTGCTGGCAAAAAAGCAATGTCGGGTTCAAGAAAATTATCAGGTATAAATTTTGATGTTGGCCTTAAGTATCCTTCATTTTGAATTGAAATTTCTTGGACAGGGTAGAGGCATCAGAGTGGGGTAATTGACATCCCTGTCGAGGCTATAGACGCCTGTTGGAAGCAGTGGCCCTGTCAACTGTATTGGATCCATTGGCTTAAAATATCGTTGCTCTCGTAATTAAAATTTGTCACCAGATTTTATTTAAACAAGAAGATATTTGAAGCAGGACTGTGTAATGGTTGTTGGAATTTGATTAAGATGCTTGGTGCCCTTCAACTGCTCTTTGAGGTGTAACCATTCTAAACAATCCTGAACTAAACTCATTGGTGATGTAGAGATAACTGCTTCTCCCAGTAAGTCGCCATTGTTGGCAACCCTACATGATTTTTTCCTTTTAAAATGACAAATAAAAATTCCTGTAGCTTCCTGCACTTTGTCATGTAAATATTTGAAGGTGACTTTTAGATTATAAAAATGATGTTTTGATTATTCCTAATATTTTTATTTTTGCATTTTTATACTTCATTCATGACTGAAAGCATGAATTAAGTATTAAAACTTCAAATCATATTTTAATTTAAAAAATAAGGCTTGGTCTTGAAAGGTTCAATAGGTTTTAAACCTCTTCTACATAAGGTTGTTTTTCTTTGAACTCATAAAGGGAACACTTGTTTTAAGACTGTCCTTGGATTGAAAGTTATACCTTGGATACTTTGTATGCCAAGAATCGATTGACAAATAGACTATAGGTGTGTTTCGTTTAAGATTCATGGTAAGTCGACTTTGGTTTTAAATCTTGATACACTTTTGGTTTGTAAAGAACATCCTCTCCTAACCTTAGCAGCTCAACTTCACCCTTTATATTTAATGATATTTAAACATAACTCGGTCGTACCCTGTACTCTGTTTGAAGTGGCATTATGAATTGATAGATCTATCATTATGAACTAAGGTCTTCACTCACACCCTGTACTCAAAGCATTAATTATCTGAAATGCCCGATTTTTGTGGTTTGAAACCCCTTATGCTCTGATTTTGGTTGCGCTAGGGTAACTATGGGTTTTGTTCCTTTGTTATTTTCTCTAGCCTTCCTCTGTTTCTGCTACCCCTTATGTTGATAGTGAGTTCTGGTCACCTTGTGACTGTCTATTCAAACCCTCATGGTCCCGGTCGTCCAGATTGAGCCAAATGGCCCCCAGACTTTGCTACTGTGTGATGATGTGAGAGAAGACCTTAAAAATTAGGTTTGGGTTGTGTTTCTTGAGAAGTTTTAGGGTTATAACTTACAAGCAACCCAAGAGTTCACCCTCACATTCGATGGGTGCAAAGCTAAAGTGGGCGACATTCAATTGGAAATCACTGAGGAATTCCTGAGTGAGGCAACATGTCTTCCCCTTTCCATCCAAAAATGGTTTAAAAATTCAAAGATGGACGAGGTACCATGGGTTCTGTTCTTCACCTCTCGAAAAATTGAGTGTTGTGACAAAGGTATGTCAATTTCTCTGTTTAAAGATAGATGGCATGGGTTACTAGCTGTGCTAAGGCAATTTGTTACTTGTGAAGACCGCTACAGCCTCATCTTCCTTTATCATGTAATATTTCTCATGCAGTTTATCGGTTTCCAGTTAAACATACCTTTTTACTTATTGAGGAGTTTATATAAAATGGCTAAGAGATATAAACGACAGAGTTAGAATTCCATTTTATTCCACCATGGGTTGGTTAGGTTATTGTTAGTCCATCATTTGAAACTATAGGGTGACGATTGGGATACTTTCCTAACTCGAAATGGATTTATTACATTAAACCCTGTAGATATTCCTGTGGTTGATAAGCTTATGCTGGAAAGGCCTCCTGTTCCTTCCATTGACAAAACATATTTTTTAAGTGAAGAACCTTGTGAAAGGGGTACGCTTGATAAGCCTATGTCCGAGCAACAGGATGCTGACACTAGGGTCATTGAATCTCCTGAGTGTGAGAAGTATGTTTTCCCTAATACCATTGCAAAGACCATAAATAAGCACTCGCGCAAACTATCAAAGCAGAATTTAGACATAGGGTTTAATAATAAAAGAGCTGGAAGATTAATCTCGAGGAGCTTACGAAATAAATCAAAAGCTCGTGTGAGCTTGATTGAATCAATTGAGGTCCATGAAAGCTCTGATTCCAAGATCGAAAAGTTCCTGGCAGAGGAGGACCCTATTTACTCTAAACCAGATCTCAGTCAGACTTACGATTTTGTAAATAACCTGCCACCATGCCTGAAACACAACAAATATTTTCCATGAATTAAACTCAATCAAAAACCCACAGTGGATAGTGGTAGTGTTTTGACGCACAATCATGTGCCTCCTCAACTGACTGTCCCAACTCCATAGTGTGAAGTTTGTTTACATTGGATAGGCAAATATTACATGGATGTCCGAGTCCTTCAAGCAAATATCAAGACCCTTACGACTCAAAATGACTTATTAACAATTGAAAACTGCGAGGTCGTGATCAATGCACCAAGGCTAAGAAAACGTTCGAAAAAGATTGACAATGTCATAATAAAAAATGTTGAGTGTGTCAAAGCAGTGATCAACTCTAAGATTTTATGATTCGAATTTAGTATTCATTTGAAAGGTAAGATTCATTTTTTTTTATCTTAGTTATGCTTTATTGTTATTTTTTAATTAATATGGATTAATTTAGATTTTTGTTGTTTAAAATAAGACTAGCTACAGAATCAACAGATTATGTAGCCAGTCAATTCTCATGTAAAAGTTTGGAAAATATTAGTTAAATAAATATCTAATTTCTCCATTTCATTTTTCTTTCAGGATATTATGTATCTTGTGGTGATCTCATAAGATGGAACATTTATGGACTTAGCTAATTAGCCATTTCGTTTGGCTCATTTTGTAAATCAAAACAAAACTTTTATAATTTTGAAGATACAGTTTGATATTGAGTGGCTTTATGACCCTCTATTTTTGTAATTTTGAGATCCTTTTGAGATATGATCCTATATTAGAATATAGGATGCTTAGTTTACCTGAAATATTTAAATACACAATATTTTGTAATAGAAGACATCTTTGCTGGGAGCAAGAGATGGATGGGTGACTGCAGAACTTAATGAAATAACATTTTACACATTTTGGCTCTAGCCTTTTGTTTATAATGTGATCATTTATGTTTTGCTATGTCTTGATACATGTATAGATCTAATATCTTTAGATTAAATGATATGTGATGTGCAAGATATTATATTATGAATACCATCTACAATTTGCTTCTCAAAATATAAATGTTGTGAATATGTTTTCAGTTAAAACGACAGAGTTTATCTTTCAATTTTGATTGAAAAACCAAATGCACAGATTACTTTCATATTTATCTTACAATAATTATGTATAATCATGAGATTACAGATTTATGTTGGTGTCTCCACTTTAGTCATTAACACCCAAACTGCCAACACATTGTTCTGAATTTATTTAGAATAGTCTTAAGGTTCATTGCAGGTTTCCTTGTTGGACATGGTAGTTGGATGTTCTCTAATCATGAAGATGCTTGGATACACATCACTAATTCACTAACAAGTTTGCTCATTTACATTTTTCTGTCATTTGTTTATCACTGAAATTCGAATGTATGTTTCAGCTTTTGACTATCCATACGTTTATGTTTCATAGTAATTTTTGTTTTATGTTAATTTAGATTTATAAAGGAAAAATGAAAAAATATTTTTATGTGCTTTCTTTATCTGCTTCTTCTAAGCAATCATTTTTCGCATTGAGTTTTGTAAGTTTAGATTAAAACTTGCAGTTTGTATATCATGTACATAAGTAAGATAAGTAAATCTTCTGGTTAAAGATATCTACAATAGTTACACTATATATATATATATATATATATATATCATGATTAGTAATTAGTTAGTTATTTCATTTATTTCTTTTGTTTCTTTTAGGACTTTTAGATTAGCCAATGGAGCCATTAAACCCGTCAAAATGAGTTACACCAAATGGCTTGGGTTATTTAGACCACCCCGGATCAGACTCATTCTTCCAGTTGATGGATAGTTACTTTTGCCTGCAAACAACGCCCAAAGTTAGATATGAATTTATTTAGAACAGTCTTAAGGTTCATTGCAGGTTTCTGTGTTGGACATGGTAATTGGATGTTCTCTAATCATCAAGATGCTTGGATACACATCACTAATTCACTAACAGGTTTGCTCATTTACATTTTTTTGTCATTTTTTTATCACTGAAATTCGAATGTATGTTTCAGCTTTTGACTATCCATACATTTATCTTTCATAGTATTTTTTGTTTTATGTTAATTTAGATTTATAAAGGAAAAACGAAAAAATATTTTTATCTACGTTCTTTATCTGCTTCCTCTAAGCAATCATTTTTCGCATTGAGTTTTGTAAGTTTAGATTAAAACTTGCAGTTTGTATATCATGTACATAAGTAAGATAAGTAAATCTTCTATTTAAAGATATCTACAACAGTTACACTATATATATATATATATATATATATATATATATATATATATATATAATGATTAGTAATTAGTTATCTATTTCATTTATTTCTTTTGTTTCTTTTAGGACTCTTAGATTAGCCAATGGAGCCATTAAACCAGTCAAAATGAGTTACACCAAATGGCTTGGGTTATTTAGACAACCTCGGATCAGACTCATTCTTCCAGTTGACGGACGGTCACTTTCGCCTGCCAACAATGCCCAAAGTTAGATAAGGCTCGATAATTTAGGATTTAGGTTGTAAATTTACGATTTCATTATTTATAACATGTTTGTACAATTAGTAATGCATTTACACTCCAAAAAGGATGTTTTTTATGCACGAATATTCACAAAATTTTGATAAATCAGAGGATGGTGGGTTACAAGAGAAACCAAGGTCAATTTTGCATTTTCAGTCGTAAAAGACTATTCTCTACAAAATTAGGCAAGAGATGCACAATAAAACCCTCAAAATGAATAACATGTTTGTAAAAAGTAACTAAATGTTGTATTGTACCTTATATTTGAGTTGTGCAAGTTGTTGGGGGTGTGGTTTATCATAGTAAACTTGTTCATGTTGTTTATTTTGAAAATTTTGCAAGTTTAAAATGGGTGGCTATGCAAAAAAGGCAAATCTTTCCTTGTAATTTGCAAGGTCAAAATTGTACCAAGAGACAAAATTAAAATGCACGCCCATGCTTCCATGTAGCTCCAAATTTTTTTTTATAAGTTTTAAGATGGAGTTAGATAAATGTTAAATTTACCTATGAATAGAAATTTTAATTGAAAAGCATGAGAGGTTGCTTTCATGCACCTTGATTTGGTATTTCATGTAAATTTGAATGCAAAACTACCTCAGAGTAAAATGCACGCCCTAGTCTAAATTTTGAGCCAAATTTAGTGATTCAACCTGCATAAGGTGTAGTTTGTGATTTTACACATGTTTATAACATTATATTGGAAGTTTTAGACATAAACATACCTGATGTGCATAAAGGCTAAAAATCTCCTTGTAAAACCAAAGGGCCAAATTGTTAAAGTTGGCTACATGAAACTGCGAGGTCTAAACTATACACTCCAAAAATGATGATTTCCATGTACAAAGATTGATGAAATTTTGATGAATCATGGGATGGTGAGTTATGAGAGAAACCAAGGTCGGGGTTTTATTTTAGTCATAAAAGGCTCTTCCATACAAAATTAGGTAATAGATGCATAGTAAAATCTCCAAAATGCAAAACCTATTTGTAAAAAGTAACCCAATGTTGTATTATACCGATTTGATATGTGAAAGTTGATGGGGGTGTGTTTTATCATAGTATACATGTTCATGTTGTTTATTTTTCAATTACATGTTTAAAAAGGGTAGTTGCACAAACATTTTACTTTTAAAAATAAAAATAAATAAAACACAAAGTGGTAATAATAATAAAATATTATTTTACTTTTAAAAATAATTATAATTGTATTATGTTAAGTTTTTTAATTTTTTTTTTAAAACAATTATAAGAAAATATTATTTTACTTTTAAAAATAATTATAATAAAATATTATTTTACTTTTAAAAATAATTATAAATTGTATTATAAAATATTATTTTACTTTTAAAAATAATTATAATTGTATTATGTTAAGTTTTAATTTTTTTTCTTTTCATAACATTTTTATAGCTACAAGTCTTACTCAAATATTAGTAATTAAATATTATTCTAATTTCGAATTTTTTTTATAATTATGATAGGTTTAATCTTTGAAATATTGTCTTTTGTCTTTAAAAAAAGATAATTAAAAAGGTAATAAAGGCATACAACAATTCCCACTTTATCCCCTTTTTATTCAAATTTTTTACTCATATAATATGTTAGCACTTATTCTTGCAAGGGGATGTTTTTCCTTTGAAGTTGGTGATTGGGTGACCAAATGCAAGAAAAAGGGTTTAAAAACCCACCATACGCATTTTTATCCAAAGTCGGGGCGCGATTATGTAAAGGAGCACACATACCTGGTCGGCGAAAAGCCATCAAGCACAGGTTCAGTCTCAGTCATCGGATCCATCAGATAAATTAGATTGGCGACCATTGGGCGATTAGGATTATAGAGTTGCGCAAAGTTTAGCATCAGACCAAGGCCCGAAATCATGAGATCTGGGCCGTTCATTTCAGAGGGACATGTGGTGCATGATCAACATAGTTTCAATTTCATGAATCAGGAGGTCGAGAGTCGACCACATCAGAGAGTCCTGAAACATGAAATCACAAAGAGATTGTAGCCGTTGATCAAAGGAGAAAGTTGTACCGTTGGATCAAATTTTTCATGATTTTGTGAGTCGAGAAAGTAAGAAGGTAGAGTCTTGAAGACTCGCGAAACACAAATTCGCGTAATGATTTGAGTCGTCCAACTAGGGGAGCACGTGGTAGCAGATAAGAAAAATCACTATTTCACATTTCGGGGGTTTCAACATGGAGCAAGGCGCGAAGCCCCGAGTCCTGAAATGTCGATCGACTATAAGTTGAAGTGTCGAAATCCCTATGGCTGATATCCCGAAGTGTCGATTATCGAAATGTGAAGCCCCAAAATTTTGTAGGGAATAAGCACAAAGTCATGGCCTGAGGTCATGTGGAACGATGGATAAGAGTTGTGCCAAGGGACGAAAGTGCCTATTTTGATTGTAGAAGGAGAGAAACAGGGCTCGAGGCATCGAGATTACTTCGATAAAGTCATGGGCATCGCCTAGAGAATTCATGGATGTCAGGGCTCATCCCGATCCCAATGAAGATAATTAATGAAAGTGGGGGATGGTGGTTGAAACCGCGTTTCATCACATAAATGGAAAGAATGAAAGGATGGTCGTGGCAGGCTAGTTGACAGCCCATAACTCCTCTGTAAATGGGTTTTCCCACAGAGCCCATACTATTTTAATTTCACATCTGACAGAGGAATACAAGTGCAGTATGACAATAGAAGGAGGAGACACACAGATTTGAATGCAATGGTTTGTTCATGTCCCTGGGGGGCGTTAGCAGTTCTGAGTATATACACTTAGTTTTTATATTTTGTAGTCATTGATGGTTGAGCTAGTCTCCCGTATTGTAAATTTTTGAGGAAGCATTGGTTCCTCTGGTTATGCATTTGTATTTGAGACTTCTTGTTTAATGAAAGTCATCTTCTTTCCATATCTTTGTAAACAACTATGTTAAAACACTCGGAATTGGAGGATCCAGTTGAGGGTAGTTATGTTGTTGCGATGTAGGTTTGATCACGACAATATTTTCACCAGTTTTAATTAGTTTCCTGTGTTATCTTTTCCCTCTTACAGTAAGTAGCTCAAAATTGGAGGATCCGTTCGAGTTGTTACAGTATCATTGTGATGTAGGTTTGATCATTGTTTTGTTATAACTATGTTGTTTAGGCATATCTTAGTGTTTGAAACTTCGGGTCCAAGAGGATCTTGTTCTTCAAGCTTTTCTTCCTTAGGATGCTGGAAGACTGGATGTCCATAGAAGACTCTTACATTTTCTCACCAAGTCTTCCCTCTGCTTATTTTAAACTCAACTTCCTGACTGGAATTAGATAAAGACCTCACTTTCTTATGTTTTTCCTGGTTCAAGATTCTGAGTTAAAGTGATATTCTCTTGGGTCTATTCCCATTCGAACATCCTTATTCATTCATTGTGACATATAAAATGGATGGGTATCATTCTTACCTTTTCCACAATCCAAAGGTGACTTTTGGTGCTAACATTTATGGCGTCGTTGCCAGGGAAAAAATTGAAGATTTTCCCTGGGTAGAACGACAATGTTTACTAGTTCTGAAGGTGCATCAGAACTTAGTACTTCAAAGATTGCAACTGTGCACCTGATGGCTCCACTCAGGCGATTCTGCTTTCTCAGTTTTGTTGTTTCAGTGTTACTTCTTCTGGCTACACCTGGTAGCCCTTGAGAGAATGCAACGATTAGATCTAGCCTTTGATGGTGAATGAAGGCCAGACATACTCATTCTGCATATCATTCACCTAGCAAATCCATGGTTGAGGGATCATTTGGTGACTCCACTTGTTCGAAATGGAAAAAATCATGGCTCGGAGGTTTGCTCCTTTTAATTTTTCTATTGTTCCTGGTTTTTCTAATGTTGTCCCTACTATGGATGAATGGGGTGATTATTTTCCCATATTTAGAGGGCATGTAGAGGACAACCCTACTTAGAATATATGTGAATTTCATGAACTCATGCATAAATGGGATATACATCGCGAGGATGTATTATTAAAAATGTTCATGTTCTCATTGGCATGAGATGCTTGTGAATGGTATCATTCTTTACCCCCTACTAGAATCTCCTCCCTGAGAGAGTTTCATGCAACCTTTAGTAGGCACTGTCAAAGGTGTTATTCCTTAGAGTTAATCTGTCATAATTGTTGTGAGGAATATGAAGTCCATGATCAAGATGTGGCTCTGTCTTATGAAAGTTGTGAGGATGAGGACCATGAAGAGGAGGATTCTTTGGGTGAGTTGACATAGCTGGTAGAATATCTCTCTGCAAAGATAGAAGATTTGAAGGTAGGTCATGACTGTTGCCTTTTTGTAGAAAATACAAAGGATTTTCCAGTTCTTTAAGTTTTTGTTCTTGGTGGACCTACTGACGAGGGTAGTATTCAAGATTCCATGGTGGTAGATACATTAACTTCTGACCCTCATAATCTTGTTGTCTCAATTTTAAAGGAATGAACCATTGTTGAGGAGGATTCTTCTCTTTTTGTTCACGAGATTTCCCATGATGTGTTTATATTTGGGACTGAAAAGAAGGATCGGGAGATCGTTCCACTTTGTCCTATCGTCCCTATATTTGATGATTATTTAGATGAAGAGAAGCAGAGCCCCACATCACAATTATTTAGATGAAGAGAAGGAGAGACAAGAAGAAGAACCAAAGGAGCAATAGAAGGAGCAGTTTATCTCCTATTCAAAACCTGTTAATGAGCAACCATCACCTAAGATCAGTCAACCTGTATCAACTGTTCACCCTCCTGTGCCTACCAGAGAGAATCTTCCATGTGTGAGTAACTGCGTAGCAGGGAGGGTCACCTGTTACAAATTTTTGGGAGTTTGCCATTTGGCCTACGAGCCTATGAAAGAGTAGATGGATTTGTGCTTCCTTCATGTTTTGAAGTTGCCCAACTTTATCCTAGCCTCAACATTAGGAGAAAAGGTGAAGAATGTAATAGTTCTATTGTCCTGGTTGCATTACCTGTTATCAATCATCGACAGAGTGAAGGATCTTCCAGTTAGGAAGTTGCTTGAATAGCTATGGTGGAAGTTTGCTTTCACCTAACACTATGAAAAATTTTATTAGTTTAGGACTATACATAAATAAGCTCCTTTGATCATGTGTGTTTATTTTTGTTTTTACTTTCGGCCTGTATTTTCTGTAGTGTGTTTTGAGCCTGACTCCATAGCCCAACAGAAGGTGACTGGAACTACAAAAGGAGATATTAGAGCCTTGTAGTGAGAAATTTATCCCCTATGGAGCCTAATGTTAGTACTTATTCTTGCAAGGGGATGTTTTTCCTTTGAAGTTGGCCATTGGGTGACCAAATGTGAGAAAAGGGGTTTAAAAACCCACCATATGCATTTTTATCCAAAGTCCGGGTGCGATTATGAAAAGGAGCGCACATACATGGTTGACAAAAATCCATCAAGAACATAATCATTCTCAACTATCAGATCCATTAGATAAATTAGATCGGTGGCCATCGGGCGATCGAGATTATAGAGTTGTGCAAATTTTAGCATCAGACCAAGGCCCGAAATCGTGATATCTGGGCTGTTCATTTCAGAGGGACATGTGGCGCACAATCAACATAGTCGCGATTTTGTGAATCAGGAGGTCGAGATTCGATTACATCAGAGACTCCTGAAACAAAAAATCGTGAAGAGATTGCAACTGTTGATCAAAGGAGAAAGTTGGACCGTTCGACCAACTTTTCATGATTTCATGAGTCGGGAAAGAAAGAACATAGAGTCTTGAAGACTTGCGAAACGAAAAGTCACGAAATGATCTGAGCCGTCCAACTAGGGGAGCACGTGGAAACAGATAAGAGAAATCATGATTTAGCATTTTGAGGGTTTCAACATGGAGCAAGGCACGAAGCCCTAAGTCCCGAAATGATGATCGACTATGTGTCGAAGTGCCAAAGTCCCGATGGCCGATGTCCTGAAGTGTCGATTGCCAAAATGCAAAGCCCCAAAATTTTGTAGGGGATAAACGCAAAGTCATTTCCTAAGGTCGTGTGGAGAGATGGATAAGAGTTGTGCTAAGGGCTAAAAGTGCCTATTTTGATTGCAGAAGGAGAGTAGAAAGGCTCGAGGTGTCGAGATTAATTCGACAAATTGATGGGAACCTCCTAGAGCATTCATGTATGTCATGGCTCATATCGATCCCAATGAAGGAAGTTAATGAAAGTGGGGGATGGTGGTTGAAACCTCGTTTCATCACATAAATGGAAAGGATGAAATGATGGTCGTGGCAGGCTAGATGACAACCCATAACTCCTCTGTAAATGGGTTTTCTTGTAGAGCCCATACTGTTTTAATTTCCCATCTGATAGAGGAAGACAAGTGTAGTTTGACAACATAAGGAGGAGACTCAAAGATCTGAATGTAGTGGTTTTTTCATGTCCCTGGAGGTCGTTAGCAGTTCTGATTATATACACTCAGATTTTATATTTTGTAGTCTTCGATGGTTGAGCTAGGCTCTCTGTAATGTCCCCCACCTCTTAGAGAGGTGATGAGGAGACTCAATGGCCTGGGCACCCCCACTAGGTCATGGTCTCACACTGAAGGGGGGAAAGTCAAGAAGTTAAAAGTTATATTTTTAAGTTGACTTAAGAAAGGAAAAGGATAAAGGAGTAAAAGA
>JZKD02S0787689.1:327508-338700 GCA_000966675.3 Picea glauca | reverse complement strand
TATATATATATATATATATATATATATATATATATATATATAATGCATTTTTAGATACACATAAAAATTCCGTTCATATACATATTATTGCGGAAATGGCAATAACACATACAAATTTAACAGATGATTTACGTTCTGCTATCGCACAACATAATGTAGAAATAACAGTAAAAGCATACATGCAGTAATCATAGGAAAAACCCATAAATATAACAACATATATAAATACACAACATGTAACCAAACCTTGAAATGGTACTTATATTTTAATTGAAGTACACCAATTGTGTGCATACCTTCCATGAACCTCATAGCCTTAGACCATGCTTCTCATCACTCTCAGCAATGGGTCACCCCTGAGTTGGGACTAAACTCCATCAGGCAAGGGATTCCTAGGCTAGGCAGGAACAATAGGAAGCTGCACAATACAACATGAAGGATCTCCTCCAAGGAGCTACTTACGCCCACAACTCCCAGACTCTCATTCCCAACATGCATGTTCCACCCCAAGAGTTTACACCTTCACTACCACACATTCCATTGAATTCTACAACTCCCTTTTCGGGGCTTCAAAAATAGGTCGGATCAAGAATTCTCATAACTTTGTAGTTGCTACTAGACTTCCTCCAGAAGAGCTCACCTCCTCAGCACACTCTCTCACTTGGAGATATTTTCTCACAAGCCTGGCAACCCACTTCTTCACTCTCGCTCCTCAACACATGGACATGGTCATGGAAGCAATAGAAATTGGATGTGGGGAACGATACTGAGAGGACAATACATAAGCAACACGTAGGTACAGGTACAATGAGGGTATCAATTTGGGCTTGTTGTAGAGGTTTGGGGTGTTTTATGAATTCCACAATGGTGTTCCACGATTACTTTGTGCTCGTTGGGTGCGTTGTTTAATTGGGGTAACGAATGGACATCCTGGTCTAAATGGTCAGAATCCTCATAATGGTGAGAATGGTGATAACATCCCCCACTAAATTTGCATGCATTTTGGATGACACTTGGCTCTCCAGGAGCATGTTCCCCCCACTTGGAACCCATTCCTCTCCCTAAAGGAACTTAGTATAAATTAGTATTCTCTTTACAACTTTTAGAATAATAATATATTATTCTATTAGGCTCTTAAGATTAGCCCTTCTTTCCTAGACTCACATCCCCATCCCTTTCCCTACATAGTGGAGCTTATTCCCCCATAACTCTTTCTTTGTGGTCAATCTACACGCAACGATGTTGTTATATTAATAATATGAATATTTACATGTACAAAATAGGCTCATGGCCTTTAACATCTAGGCTCTCCGGCCTAATAAACACATAAGCCTACTAGCTTATAAGTACTTGGCTCACTAGCCTACAAAACATGTTACGTTCATAATTACAACCGGGGCTCGACCTTGAGATATTACAATCCCCTCCCCTTATTTTTGCATTATCCTCAGTGTAACTCATTTACACAACATCAACAGTATTTTCAAAATCTTCAAAAAGATGCGGGTATTCTTTCTGCATAGTGTCTTCGTGCTCCCATGTTTGAACGCAGTCGCGCTCGCAAGCACGCCCGCCCACAGGATCTTCTCTTACCCACGACCCGAAGAACTCTAAGGCTCTTCTAATTCCCTATCGGGAATTTTGCACCCACAACAATCTCCATGGGATCTCTTCTTTATACTCGGGAGATCGGAACTCGTGACTTCGCGAATCTAATGGTCGAACGTAGGTCTCTCGAATCCCCGAGACCCGAGAATCAATTAATGCTGACCTTTCCTTATCGGGACTTTATCTATCATAAATTCAACACTCGCGATGTCGAGTAACTTGTATCCCCGACTCCCGATTCCTGATATGCCGAAACTCCGAGACATGCGAGAGTTGACCTTTCAATGTCCTGTCACCTCTATCGAGATTTCGGACTTCGCGGGATCACGAATCCTGATGTTAATGTTTTGGGACTTCTCACTGCGAAACCCATAAATGATGTGCCAGCTGTCCCCGTCACCGACTCCTGTGGCCCCATACTATTTACTTAGCCATTAAGATATCGCGTATCATGATTTCGCAACTCCCGTTGAAATGTTCGGAGTTTCAACCCACGAAACCCCGATATGCGAATTCACGTGTAGATCTGACTATCCTAGTGACTCTGATCTACGGTTCTGCCCCTCCTGAGCTTTGAACCCTTTGATGCTTCTATGGTAACTTTCTTGCTCCTCCGTGAGATCCAACGACCCACAGAAAATTTGCGAATTCTCCTTAGAGAATTCTAACAGTCCCTTCCTCCTAATGAAACCTGCGAAATGACTCAAGTGTTCCTTTATCGCGGAACTTGTCCACCTGCGCGTAAACTTACAACGCCTGCTTGACTCTTCAAGGCACAGCTTCTATACACTGTTCTTCAATGAATTCGAAGGCTTTATCCTTACTGAGCTTCTTACAACTCTGAATCCTTCAATGAACCTTGCATGCACTCCTTGCGACAGAAATTCAACAACTTCCAAGTGTTGAATCTTCAACTCTGTGCACACCTGCAATAACAGTCCTCTGATACTTCACTCAGGTTCATAACCCTGAAGTTTCACTTGGCCTGTGCACTCCTTGCACGACTCTTGTGCCCAAATTCTCTCCTGAGATGAATGAGAACAAAAGCAACCCTATTTGAACCCCTTGTCGACGCACTCCTTGCGGACACTTCAACTGCACTCCTTGCGAACACTTCAACTGCACTCCTTGCAGGAACTCTCTGGCTCAAATAGAGAATCAATTGAAACTCATTCCTTATTCCTCTCATACTTCAATCCAAACATGAAATCATATACATAGAATATAAATCAAATGTATAACAGGAAGCAAACATCAAATGAGCATATCCCTCAGCATCAATACACAGAGAACAACACAAACCATGAATCTGAATCAACTCTTTCTATTAATTCAAATATCTGTACATGGGTGTTCTTACACATTTCTCTGCATGCTCCTCTTCTCAGCAATGCTCATAATAATATTACAATACACAATGAGGGTGTCTATATCCTATTTCCCTCTTGCGCTCTCAAGCAGTCTAATCTAGAATTAAATTCTGTCTACCTGCATTAACTACTATATATGCCTCATACCTACTAAGGACGAGAGAAATCCACTCAAGGTATGTTTACATTATACAAGTGAACCTTCTCTTAATGGCTCATTTAATATCTCACAACAACTTCCAAGGTAATTTTCAAAATTTGTGTTGGCGCTCGTCCAGTTGTCCGAGTGTCTCTATGTTGGATCACTTGATATTGGTGATGCTCCTGCATCAATGTTGAATCCTCAAGACCGTACCAAGTCCATTGTACCTTTACAAGACTTATGGATCAATTCCAGAGTTTCTTTCTTTTCTGGTCCAATATGTGCAAATGCACTTGAAAATCTCTTTCTTTCTCTACCTGAATCACATTCCAATCAATAACATGATTAACACCATTTATATATTTATATATTTCTTAATAAATGAGACATGAAATACATTATGTATAGATATAGATACAAGAAATGAAATCATATAAGATATTGGACCAATCCTCTCTAGGATTTCAAATGGACCACAATATCTGGCTGCCAACTTCAAACAATTTCCCAGCTTCAGAGAACTTCTGTTGGCTTTCACCTTCAAGAAAACATGATCACCCACTTTAAATTCCTTGTGAGTTCTATTCTTGTAAGCATAGTTTTTCTACTGTCTTGGGAAGCCTTTAAATTATGTTTAATCTTCAGAATTTTCTCTTCCATTTCCTTGAGAAACTCTGGCCCAACCACTTCGCTATCAACTGGGTTGTCCCAACTTACTGGGGTGTTTCAATTTCTACCATAAAGTTCTTAAAATGAGATCATCTTTAGTGATGCTTGATACCCATTGTTGTAGGCAAATTCTACAAAGTGTAGATAATCTTCCCATTTAGATGGTTTTTCCATCACATACATCCTTAGCATATCCTCTATCACTTGGTTCACCCTTTCTGTTTTCCCATCAGACTCGGGATGATAAGATGTACTAAATTTCAGCTTTGTTCTGAACCCTTTGAATAACCCCTTCTAAAACTTTGAGGTAAACTTTGGGTCTCTGTCAAACACAATTGTCTTGGGTATGCCATGCAAGTGTGCTACTTCCCTCATATAAATATCAACGACATTTGTTTCCTCGTGAGTAACCTTCATAAGAATGAATTGGGAATATTTAGTAAGCTTGTCGACCATCAACATGATTGCATCATGTTGCTTGCTTGTTCTGGGCAATCCTGTGATGAAATCCATTGTCACCACTTCCCACTTCCACTGAGGAATGGCTAATGGCTACAGTAACCCAACTGGGTGTCTATGCTCAACCTTGATCCTTTGACACTCCAAGCATTTATCTATGTATTCAACAATCTCCCTCTTCATGTCTAGCCAATAATATTGGCTCTTGACTGTTGAAACTATTTTCTAATATCTTGGGTGTCCCGCATAAGGTACACTGTGAATTTATTTTAAAATTTCACTCTTCAATTCAGGAGAAATGGATACATAAAATTTTTTTTTGTACAAGATAAATCCATCAATTCCGAATTTATAATCGTCATCTTTCTGCTGCATTTTACCTTGCTGCAATTTTGTTACCATTTTAATCTTCATCTTTCAAAATTTATTCCTTTAAGATCTGTCTGATACATGCTAATGGTTGTAACATGCATTTCATGCACTCTCTTGTTAATTTCATCAACCACCTTGTTCTCCTTTCCTTTGATGTGCTTGATATCAAATTCATGCTCATAGACGAATTCCAATCATCTACTTTGTCTAGCATTCAAAGTTGGTTAATTAAACAAATATTTCAGACCATTATGGTCTATCCTCAGCTCAAACCTCTTTCACATGAGTTAGTGCCTCCAATTATTCAATGTGCGCACTATGGATTCCAACTCCAAATCATGAGTGGCAGAGAGCCTTTCATGCTTTTTCAATTTTCTGGACTTGAAACATATCACAAATTTGTTCTGATTGAGGACTTCTCCAATTCCTTCTTTGCACACATCTATGCAAACCATGAAATATTCATTTGGATCAGTAATCTATAGAATTGGAGCACTGGTTAACAATTGCTTCAATTGATGGAAGCTAATTTCACATTATGTTGTCCATTGAAACTTCTTCCCCTTCCTTTGCAAGGAAGTGATGGGATGAGCTATTCTCGAAAACACTACAATGAACCTTTTGTAGTATCCATCTACACACATGAATGATCTAACTTTTGTCACATTCTTAGGTGATTTTTACCCTTTAATGGCCTCAATCTTTTTAGGGTCCACTGTTATCCCTTCTTCATATAGGATATGCCCCAAATAGTGAATTATGTTTTGACAAAATGAGCACTTGCTCAATTTGGCATACAATTGATTCTCTCTTAGAACTTGAAACACCATCCTCAAATAATGTTCATGCTCTTCTTATGACTTGGAATATACAAGGATTTCATCCAAGAAGACAATGACAAACTTGTCTAAATATTCTCGGAAAACACCATTCATTAGGCACATGAAAACAATTGGCGCATTTGATAATCCGAACATCACCACTGTGAATTCATAAAGACCATACCTTGTCCTGAAGGTGGTCTTGCTGATGTCTTACTCTTTAATCCTTACCTGATGGTATTTTGACTTGAGATCTACCTTTGAAAATATCCTTGCATCCTTCAACTGATCGAAGAAATCATCAATCCTTAGTAGAGGATACTTGTTCTTTATAGTCACTTTTTTCAACTGTCTGAAATCGATGCAAAATATCAATGTCCCATATTTATTCTTCACGAAGAAGACTAGGGCACCCCAAGGTGACACACTTGGGTGTATATACCCCTTCTTCAGAAGCTCTTCAAGCTTCATTTACAACTCCTCCAGCTCTGGTGTACTCATTTTGTAAGGATTCTTTGATACTGGAGTTGCTCCAAACATTAAATTTATAGAGAAATCAATATGTCTCTTTGGGGGTAGTCCTAGTACCTCCTTGAACACATCTTCAAAATATTCCAGGACTACGTGATCCTCTATATTTGGTATCTTATCCTAGATTCTTCCTCCATATGGGATGGAAATATTTGACATCCCTTCATGTAACACTTATTTAGCTGCATTGCTGAGATTTCTCGAACAATAATTGCCTTGAAAATTACTTGGAATACTCTCTGATTTCCTTCCTCATCTAAGAAAGTGAATTCCTTGTTATGAAAGTCTAATATGGAATGGTGTTGGTCCAACCAATCCATACCAAGTAGGAAATCATATGATCCCAAAGGAAATACGTTCAAATATGCCTTGGTACTCAGTCCATTCATGCCCACTGGACATGATTTAACCAACTCAACAACCTTTCTCTTGGATCTTGTAGTCAGCTGCACCAGCCAAGATTTCCCATGCTTGCTTCTTGGTAATTGAAATATTTCCACTACCTTAGGATCTGTATAGCTATGACTATCCCCTAAGTCTATTAAAATAGTAAATGCATGGTTATTGATCATACCTTCAAATTAAATCATATGTGATTGAAACTCATCTTGCTTATTGTCGAGGGCTGCATAGATCCTTGGTACACTTCTTCCCATGTACTCCACTATTTATACTTGTTGTACATTGTGGACAACTCTTACCTTGTCAATTTTTTTAGGACAATATCTATACTTGTGGTCTCCTTTACAGCCCCAACATTTCATAGGTGTCTGCCTTGTCCTTTTCCCACCTACTTCATCCATCCTGGGATCTCTCAAAACTGGCTTTCCTTGAGGACTATTTATGAAAAATGGTGGCTTGTTTCCCTTTTGCCTTTGTCCCTTCTTGAACTTCTTATTTCCCTCCCAAGCCTTCTAGAAATTAGGCTTTCCTTTTTGTTGATCATATAGACATTTCTCTCTCCTTATAGTTTCTTTTAGAGCCTTGGGATCATCATATTGGATTTTATCATTGATGAAAGATGGTAGCCCACTCAAATATCTTTGGATCTTGACTGTCTCATCCTTAATGAAAGGGACATACTTCAACAACTCTAGAAATATCCTTTCATATTCATCTATAGTCATTCTTCCCGGTTTAAGTTCAAATAACTCTTTCATCTTCTTGTTATACTATCTCTTGGCTAAGTACTTCTTTTCAAAAATTTTCTTGAATTCCTTCCAAGTCACATTTTTCTCCCTGGGGAAATTTACTTGCACTAGTTTATCCTACCATATGGATTCCTTTCCTTTAAATTGGTATATGGAAATTCCTCCCTCTGCATGAGAAGAATATTTTTTCAATTGGAAGTACTTCCTCATGCCTAGTAGCCATGTCTCAACATCTTCATCCCTCTTATGCTCTCCATCAAAAGTAAGAGGTTTGACCTTATTCATTTCTCCTTTCAACTCATCCACCCCATACCTCCTATGTTTCCTAACAGGGGATGGAATTGAGCTACTGTGTGCTCTCCTATGGGAATTATTTTGGGAGTGTTGTTGATGTCTACTACCACTCCTTGATCTTCCTTTCTTCTCAAGGGTCCTGTGACTTCCTGATTTGTTGGACCCACTCTCCTTATCCAACATATTTTCAATTCTTTCTAGGCTCCACATTAACTTCATATTGACATTTTTTTTTTGTGCCTTGGCTCTCTTAAGCCTTTTGTTATCTTCCTCGTGAATTTTGACATCTTTTTGCAAATTTTTAATGATTTTCATGCTCGCGTATTTTTCTATTTCTTCTCCATGCCCATTGGAGTTTGTTCCTTCAACTCCCAAATGGACATCCATTCCTCTAAATTTATCCTCTAGAATGTAAGCATCCTATGCCTCCTCCATTTCTCTGCACTATGTAACAATCATGTTCGGTTCTGACAATTTGTAACTCTACAAAATTTGAAATCAACCAAATTTTTGTTAGGATATCAATCTTTAATCATTTTCTAGAATAACATAAACAATCTGATTCAACAAAAGAATATCAGACTCCATTTTCTCTAAGTCTTGTTCTATTCTACAATTCACTTTCGGGCGCTATCCCCTTTTCTTCATCTCTTAATTCACATGTGACCATGACTATGACCAAGTAATAATAGTTGGGCGTTTATCCGAAGCTTTGAAACTTCATGGCTTCTAATCTTGGGAGGTTTCCCTTTTTACACATGAAAAAAATCACATAATATTGAATTGGCGAACTCGTGAAGGATTATGGATCTACGGTCCACATTCCCTGTTCATATCTATGGTGGATAGGAACTCAGGGACTCCGGGCTTCAGAGGTTTCCAAAGCACATCACAAAAAATATCTCAGAGTGCCACATTGGTGAAATTCATGAAGTGGGGTGGATCAATGGTCCTCGGCTCCCTAGCATCCAACGATTGATATTTATTATGGAATTCCGGGCTTTGGGTGTTCTAGACTGACCATAATCTCAATCCTTCTGGAGTGCCATGTCTCTGGACTGCTATAGTTGTTTCCAAGTACAAATTCATATGACACATGACATTCTTAGGGGATATCCACATCACCCAGGTGACATCTTCATTCCACGTCACATTCGTTACTTAAGGACTTCAGAACTTCAGGGTTCTGAGACTTTGGAGGATTTCATCTGCACACACAAAAAATCTTGAACCACGAATCTCCAAATACTTCCACATCACCCCCGGTGATGTCATCACATCACGTTACTTTAACGCTACAGAACATTGAGGATTTCTTACTCCCATTCCATCATGAACCATTTCTTCCATAGTTTCAAGTATCTGGACCTTAGGATTTGACACCACGCGTCCCCTATGATCAATAGTTGGAATTAACCCCGGCCTTCAGGATTTCTCTAACCAATTCTAACTGTAACACCTTTCCTATGGAGTGCCCAGTCTCTGGACTGTGGAATATATTACCACATGTCCTCTATGATCAATGGTCAAAGTAGAATACGACCTTCGGGCATTTGGGAGTCTTCACACTTGACCACAATTCCTCTGGAATACCAAGTCTCTGGACATTGGAATGTGACGCCACGTGTCCCATGTGAACAATGGTTGATATTAACTACGACCTTTAGGCCTTTGGGAGTTCTCTACTCAATGTTAACTATAACACCTTTCCTCCAGAGTAACAAGTCTCTAGACATCGATCTGGTGCCATGTGTCTACTGAGGTCAAGTTATCATGGGCCCAGTCTAGTTAAATTCTTCTCCAAGGTTTTTACTACTTTATGTATTCATTAGGGGCCCCACTACCCATGCTCGAGAGAGGTGGCACATGGAGAAATACTAGAATTGGACACATGGCCCAATATGGTGGATGACACATGTCATGTTCTAATTAGAATTTCTATCTTCCAAAGGTTCTTAACTCGTTGACATATGGCACACATACCATGTGTCCACATCATCCCTAGTGACGTCAGTAGGCAACGTCACTTCGGGACTTCGGTCTTCGAAATATTTTACACTTACACACTCCAATTCTCCCAAACTCCCAAACTTTCTTACCTTCTGGGGTCCACATAGTACATCTATAAACAATTAAGGTGGTGGCACATGAAATGTCTAGGAAAGGTCCACATCACCACTAGAAATGTCATCATGACATGCCACTTCTGATCTTCGTCTTCGGGACTTCAGACTTTGGTATATTCCACACTAACACACTTGAATTCTCCCGAACGTCGAACTCCCGAACAAGATGATCTTCTGACACACATTTATTTTGATGAATGGTCCGGATTAACTCTGGACTTTAGGACTTTGGGATTTTTCTCTCTATTCACACCTTGTTTCTCCCAAATGTCGAATTCCCAAACAATTTAATTTGCCGACACATGTCCCTTTTGAGGAATGGTCTGCATTAACTCCAAACTTCGGGACTTCGTGAGTTTTCTCTTAACACACTTTTTTTCACCTAAACACTGAACTCTTGAATACGTTGATATGCCGACACGCACTTATTTTGACGAATGGTCCAGATTAACTCCAAAATTTGGGACTTCGGGAGTTTTTGACTTAGCACACTTTGTTTCTCTCGAACACCAAAATCCTGAATATGTTGATCTGCCACACGTGTTTATTTTGACGAACGGTCTGGATTAACTCCAGACTTCAAGACCAAGGATGATTTTAAGGATGAAAATTTATATTAAAATGTAGAAACGTGGGCTAATATTACTAGTCCTTAATATGCAAAATGTAAAATGTTTGGTGATAGTTTTGTAAAAATATTCAAATTTCTAAGGATTATATATAGTTTCTATAAAAGTTTGGCGATTTCTAAGGTAAAAACAATTTATTCAATGGAATCTGGGAAAATCATTTTTAGAAAAAATGGAAATTAGCAAATCCTTTTTTGGGAAAAACCATGGAAAATTAGCCCATTTGCAAAATTTAGCCCCTAAAATCATCTATGTTCAAGACTTCAAGAGTTTTTGCCTTGGCACACTTTGTTTCTCTTGAACGTTGAACTCCCAAATACGTTGATCTTCTGACACATGCCTCCTTTAATGAACGATCTTAATCAACTCTAGACTTCGAGACTTTGGGAGTTTTTACTCTAGCACACTCCATTTCTCCCGAAGTGTCAAACTTCTGAACTATTGTGAGATCTACGACTAACAATCACTTGCACGTAGATATGACAGATGAGATTTGTTTTTCACTGCTTCGCCTTACCTCTTGCTCTTGACTCGATCTAATAGATCTAATATATCCTTGGTCAAATCCAACGGTAACATTTCTCCCTCGATCTATGGTGGAAATACCCTTTGGGACTTCGAAACTTCGGGCTTCGGCAAATTTTTATCTATAACACATAAAATTCCCTGAAGTCGCGAAGTTCGAATGACTTGGTGGTTAACTTTCATGCCCCAAGTTCAAACCTTGCAGCCCAACACAACGGTTGTTGTGGCTTCTTTCTTTGTTTCCATTCCATAAGTCCGTATACCTCCTGAGCTTCATAACACAACCAAGGTATTCTCTTGGAACCCAGGGGCGCTGCTAACTCATATGTATTCATTTCAAAAACCATTTCTTTCCAAAAATTTTGCTTCAACTTCCACTAACATGGCCCATCTAGTCTCATTGTTGAAACCATGGCTCTGATACCAATTTGTAATATCCTCAGCCACCAACAGATAGGGCGTCTTCACTGAGTAAACATCTTTTCTCTTTGATAC
>JZKD02S0787689.1:310008-327458 GCA_000966675.3 Picea glauca | reverse complement strand
ATTTTGACCAGACGTAAACATTTTGTTCATACACATATTCTTGTGGAAACGACAATAAGAAATATAAATTTAACAGATGATTTATGTTCTGCTATCACACAACATAATGAAAAAATAAGAATAAAAGCATACATGTAGTAATCATATACAAAAACCATAAATATAACAACATATATAAATACAAAACATGTAACCAAACTTGGAAATGGTACTTATATTTTAATTGAAGTACACCAATTGCGTGCATACCTTCCACAAACCTCCTAGCCTTAGACCACACTGCTCATCACTCTCAACAATAGGTCACCCCCGATTTGGGACTAAACTCCATCGGGCAAGGGATTCCTAGGCTATGCAGGTACACCATGAAGTTTCACAGTACAATAGGAAGGATTTCCCCCAAGGATCCACTTACTCCCACAACTCACAGACTTTGATTCCCCACATGCCTATTCCACCCCAAGAGTGTACACCTTCACTGTCACACAGTTCATCAGCTATTACACCTCCCTTTCTAGTGCTTCAACAATAGGCCAAATCAAGAATTCTCAGAACTTTGTAGCTGCTACTAGACTTCCTCCAGGAAAGCTCACTTCCTCAACACAATGTCTCATATGGAGAGAGTTTCTCAAAGGTATGACAACCTACTTCTTCACTCCCACTCCTAAACACATGGGCATGGTGATGGAAGCAACAGAAACTAGATGTGGGAAACGATACTGATAGGAAAATATGTAGGCAACCCGTAGGTGCAGGTACAATGAGGGTATCAATTCGAGCGCGTTGCATAGGTTTGGGGTGTTTTAGGAATTCCACAATGGAGTTCCATGGTTACTGTGTTCTTTCTTAGTGCGTTATTCAACTGGTGTAACACATGGCCATCTTAGTTTGAATGGTCAGAATGGTAAGAATCCTTGAAATGGTGAGAATGGTGAGAACGCCCCCCCTAAATCTGCATGTGGTTTGGATGACACTTGGCTCTAGCACGTTCCCCCCACTTGGAACTCATTCCTTTCCCAAAAGGAACTTAGGATAAATTAATATCCTCTTTAAATATTTTATAATAATAATATATTATTCCATTAGGATCTTAAGCTTATCCCTTCTTTCCTAGATTCATAGCCGCATCCCTTTCCCTACCCAGTGGAGCTTAGTCCCCCATAACTCTTTCTTCATGGTCAGTCTATACGCAGTGTTGTTGTTATATTAATAATATTAATATTTACAAGTACAAAACATGCTCCTGGCCTTTAACCTCTAGGCTCTTCAGCCTAATAAACACTTAATCCTACCAGCTTATAATTACTTGGCTCACCATCCTACAAAAAATATTACATTCATAATTAAAACCGAGGCTCTACCTTGGGATATTACACTATACCTTGACCTCATCAGGGACATGTACTAAGAAATGACAAGGAGTATCTTGCTCTGATACCATTGGTCCAGATTATTTTGAGAATGAAATGAAGGTAGATATATAACAATGAAATATATAGAGATATTTCCATAAACACAAAGATCCAATAATTCACAATGTTACTAATGAAAGAATGTACAAAAATTGTAAAATTACAGAGTAAATGACTGGCTATAATGGTGGAATATTATCTCTAAGAAGAGATGTGATGGTTATGCTCATTCGCAAGAAGATGATGATGTCTAAAATGAAGCTTTATAGGCCTTTTTAACATAAAGAAAATCTGAAAACCTAAACCCGGAAGATGAAACGCCAAAATTCATGTGGGCCCCGATGTGGTAAGTTGGTACGTCAATTTCCCAAGGGCGTAAATTTTTCATACGATCTTCGTTTGGGGTGCACAATAGCTCATTTGAAAGGTATATCCAAGGAATAGATATTTTTCCTTCACACTTTGGCCAAATCATCTAGTATGAGTGTGGTGGGCCCAAAAAACATTGTTTAGGGCCTCAAAATGGCCCCAAAAGTCTAGGACCTGAAAAGCTATAGAAAAACTTCCAAGCTGGAAATCCCTATTTTGAGCTAGTGAAATAGGTGGGTGGCCAACGATTTTAGCCTGGATCATTCCTCCCCCCTTAGGAACCAATCGTATCCATTGCGTCAAGTCCCTGGGGAATCCTTTGATGAATGTGAACCTTGATGAGTTGCTTACCTTGTTGAAGAAGTTGTCCTGCCTAGTTTGTGGAAGGTTGTTATGAACTTGTTGTTCGAGGAATTGGATCTGTTTAACCAATCTGGTTGCATGATATTCTTGAGTGTGGGAGGAATTTTTTGGTGAATATGCAACATGAAGAGCATGAATGTATTTAGT
Source organism: Picea glauca (assembly GCA_000966675.3). Taxonomy (NCBI): domain Eukaryota; kingdom Viridiplantae; phylum Streptophyta; class Pinopsida; order Pinales; family Pinaceae; genus Picea; species Picea glauca. The sequence continues at coordinate 325,167 of JZKD02S0787689.1, read as the reverse complement.
ATAACTTGATTTGAATGTGCAGTGTGGAGGCACCCCTATATGTGCAGTAGGAATATCTTGGTACTCTTCTACAATCTTCTTGATTTACTTCTGCTGGATAGACAAGTATTGAATCGAGGTTGTAATGGTTGTAGTGTCCTTCTCTTATGACCAAGTTTTGAATATGATAAACTTTATAGTATGAGATATTACTTTGTGACACTGCTTTGTCAATCCAGTAGTCGGAACTACCTCTGGTATCCTATAGGGATGACCCCCTAGAGTAACAATGACACTACAGGGCCGAGATTCATAAACATCATGAAGCCTCCACATATATGGCTGGCCTAACATAACATCATAGAATTCCAGTGGGGAAACATCACACTGTACCTCATCCTTGAAGGGCCTGATGTTGTATAACAAGCAACATTGTTGGCTGACATAAAGATCTTGTCCCTAGAGGAGCCATCCAATGTTGTATGGTTGTAGGTTTGGTGTTGTCAAAATTTCCAAATTCTTGACGACCTATGCATATATGAGGTTCCTATAGCTTCCTCTATCAACAAAAAAATGCAACGGGGTCCCCTTCACCCACATCTATGAATTGAAAAGGTGTTACCCCTCGTCAGGATCCTTTGGTTCTTCTGGTTGGATTGTTGTGGTCATGATAGTAGTAGTGGGTTATGCATCAATTATCTGTCTCCTTTTATTATTTTCTAAAAAGGATTCCAAGTCGGGGCTCGGCTCTATTTCTTTGAGCCCAACCACCAATGATTGTTTCAAGTGACATTCATCAGTGTTGTGCCAAGGGATTTTGTGAAAGTCACACCACTTCCCAGTGTCCTTCATCTTCCCATTGTTATTATTTTCCTATGGCTTGGACTGGTTGTCTTCAGGTTAGTTTTTTTGTGAGTTAGGGTTGCCTTTACCATACTTCGGTTGTTTTGAATTTGCAGACCCACATTATTGCTTGCTTTTTTGCTTAAACTTTTGCTCAATTTTGAAAGAATATATATAAGTGGATCACAGTGATGATATGTTCATAAAATCCATTTTGGTTTGGTTGTACATATTTTGAGCCCTGCGGTGTTTTAGAACCAGATGTCGCTCAAAGTCTTTTATACCCAGCTTGGTGCACAAGGTATGGAAGGTATTTGTGAACTCCAACACTATTTGGTCCAACTTTTTATGTAGTGTGGTCCATCTCATATAGTGGTTGTCATAGTTCCCCATAGGGTAATATTTTTCCTTGAATGCATCCATAAAAAAATCCTAAGTGCACTCTACCCAAAATATTCCATACTCTTCTATGGAACCTTTCTCCCAGTAAGTTTCCCACCAATTTTTGACATGGGTGAGAGCCTTAAGGAGCGCAAAGGTGATATTTTCTCTGTTGGAAACATTGTGAACAAAGAAATAACCTTCTTGAAAATTTAACCATTTTTCCAAAGCATCTGCATAAATCTAACCTTCAAATATGGGATTATCAAAATTAGCTTGTAACTTGAATGAGGTAGAATCTCCAAAGTGACTTCTTGATGAATATGTGTCTGTTATTTTCAGAAATCATTTAAGGATTTGGGAAAAATTCTATAACATCTCGTTCATTTGTGTCTGAAGGGATTCTGCAAGCAACAAATTGATGGGATCTTTTTCTCCCGTGTCTCTATTCTCTTCCTCCATGGGAGGCCACTTGGGATGGTGAGAGTGGTTTTCCTCAAGTGAAACTAGCTCAAGACCCAACTCTCAATACCCTAACCTTGTCGGGGAAATCCACTAAGAAACAACAAGGATAAACCTTCTGTAATACCGATGATACTGATTATTTTGAGAATGAAATGAAGGCAGAGATATAACAATGAAATATACATAGATATTTCAATAAACATAGAGATACAGTAATGCACAATTTTTATTAATGAGATAATGTAAATAAACTGTAAAATTACAGAGTGCATGACTCGCTAGAATGGTGACAAATTATCTTTAAGAAGAGATGTGATGGCTACACTCATTCATGAGAAGACGATGAATTCTAAAATGAAGTTCTAGAGGCATTTTTAACATAATTAAAATCCAAGACCCTAACCTTGAAATATGAGATTCCAAAAGTCATGTGGGCCACGATGGGGTAAGTTGGTACGTCAACTTCCCAAGGGTGTAAATTTTTCATATGATCTCCATTTGGAGCACACGATAGCTCATTTGAAAGGTTTATATGAGGAATACATATTTTCCCATTAAAATATGGCTAAATCCTATAATTTGACTTTGGAGGGCCCAAAAAATGTTTTTAGGGCCTCAAAATGACCACGGAAGTTTAGGACCCGAAAAGATGTAGAAAAACTGCCAAGGTGGAAACCCTTGTTTTGAGCCAGTGGAATAGGTGGGTGACCACCGATTTCCACCTATATCAATCCTCCCACTTTATAAAGAAATGGTATCCATTGTGTCAAGTCACCAGGGAATCATTTTCTGAATTTGAACCTTGGTGAGCTACTTTCCTTGTTGAAGAAGTTGTCTTGCCTAGGTTGTGTAAGGTTGTTATGAACTTGTTGTTGGAGGGGTTGGATATTTTTAACCAATATCGATGCATGATATTCCTAAGTGTGGGAGGACTTTGTCGGTGAATATGAAACATGAATAACATGAAGGGATTTATCATAACTTGGTTTGAATGGGCAGTGTGGAGGCACCCCCGTAGGTGTTGTAGGAATATCTTAGTGCTTTTATACAATATTGTTGATCTTATTTTACTTTATAGAAGGTTATTGAACCAAGGCTATAGTGTTTCCAGTGTCCTTCTCTTCTTACCATGTTGTGAAGAGGATAAACTTTGTGGTATGAGATATTACTTTGCAACGCTATTTTTTCAGTACAATAGTCGAAACTACCTCTGGTATCCTATAGGGTTGACCCCCCACAATAAAAATGACGCTACAGGGCAAAGAATCATAAGAAAATTTATGCTTCCACATATATGGATGGCCCAAAAGAACATCATAGACTTATAGTGGATCAAAATCACATAGCACCTCATCCTTGAAGGGATTGATTCCATATGAAAGGAGACACTGTTGGCTGACACAAAGATATTGTCCTTGGAGGAGCCATCTAATGTTGTATGGTTGCGGGTGTGGTGTTTTTGGAAAATAAAACTTCTTGATTATCTATGGAATGATGAGTTTCTTTTGGATTCTACTATAAACATAAAATAAAATGGGGTCCCCTTCACCCACATCTGTGAATGGAAAAGACACTCCCCCTCCTCAGGATTCTTTGGTTCTTTTGGTTGGATTGTTGCACTCATGATAGTAGAAATAGATTATGCATCAATTATCTATATTCTTTTAGTAGCATTTGAATCAAAGTCTAAGTCAGGGCTCAACTTTGTTTATTTGAGCTCTGCCACCAATGACTTTTTTGAGCGACATTCATCGGTGTTTTACCAAGGGATTTTGTAGAAGTTGCACCACTTCCTAGTGCCCTTCTTCATCTTCTAGTTTCTATTATTTTCCTGTAGCTCATGTTGGTTGTCTTTAGGTTGGTTATTCTATCATTAAGGGATTCCTTTACCATACTTTGTTTTTTTTTTATTTACAGACCCAAATTCTCGTTTGTTATGCTGCTTAAACTTATGGTCAATTTTGAAAACATATATATAAGTGACTCCCAGTGATGAGATGTCCAGAAACTCAATTTTAGTTTGGATGTACCTATGTAGAGCCTCACGATATTTCAAAACCATATGCCACTCAGATTCTTTGATACCCAATTTGTTGCATAAGGTATGGAAGGTATTTGTGAACTGCGACACTATTTGGTCATGTTTTTGATGAAGTATAGTCCATCTCATGTACTGGTCATCATAGTTTCCCACAAGGTAATATTTTTCCTTGAATTCTCCCATAAAAAAATCCCAAGTGGGATCGACTCCAAATATTCCAAACTCCTCTATGGAAATTTTCTCCCAGTAATTTTCCCACCAATTGTTCACATGGGGGAGAGCCTTAAGGAGTGCAAAGGCAATATTTTCTTAGTCAGAAAAATTGTGAATAGAGAAATAAACTTCTAGAAAAATTAACCATTTCTCCAAAGCATATGCATCAATATGACCTTCAAATATGGGAATATCAAAATTAAATTGTACCTTGAATAAGGTATCATCTCCAAAGCGACTGCTTGACAAAGATGCACAGGTTATTCTTGGAAATTGTTGAAGGATTTGGGAAAAATTCTCCAACATATTGTTCCTCCATTGCATGAGGGATTTCGCAAGAAACATCTTGATGGGATATTTTACTTCTTAGTTTGTATTCTCTTCCTCCATAGGATGTCACTTGGTCTGACGATGAGGTTTTCCTCAAGAGAAACTAGCTCGAGACCCAACTCTCTATACCTTGACCTCATCAGGAACATGCACTAAGAAATGATAAGGAGCATCCTGCTCTAATACCACTATTCCAGATTATTTTGAGAATGAAATGAAGGTAGGGATATAACAATGAAATATGCAGGGATCTTTCAATAAACATAGAGATACATTAATGCACATTTTTTATTAACGAGAGAATGTACATAAATTGTAAAATTACAGAGTGAATGACTCCCTAGAATGGTATCATATTATCTCTGAGAAGAGATGTGATGGATACACTCATTCACAAGAAGATGATTATGTATAAAATGAGGCTCTTGAGGGATTTTTAATATAAATAATATCCAAAACCCTAACCCTGGAAGATGAAATTCCAAAATTCGTGTGGGCCCCGATGGGGTAAGTTGGTATGCCAACTTCCCAAGGGCACAACTTTTGCATACAATTTCTATTTGGGGCGCACGATAGATCATTTGAAAGGTATATCTAAGGAATACATATTTTTCCATCACACTCTGGCTAAAGAATATACAAGGAGTGTAGAGGGACAAAAAAAATGTTGTTTAGGGCCTCAAAAAAACCTCGAAGGTTTAGGACCTGAAAAGATTTAGAAAAAAAACCAAGGTGGAAACCCCTATTTTGAACTAGTGTAATAGATGGTTGGCCACTAATTTCCACCTGGACCAATCCTCCCCACTTAGGATCCAATGGTCTCCATTGCATCAAGTCCTCGTGGAAGCCTTTCTTGAATCTAAACCTTGGTGAGTTGCTTGCCTTGTTGAAGAAGTTGTATGGCCTAGATTATGGAAGCATGTTATGAACCTATTGTTGGAGGGGTTGGATCTATTTAACCAATATGGTTGTGTGATATTCCTAAGTGTGGGAGGAACCTTCCGGTGAAGAGGAAACATGAAGAAAATAAATGGATTTATCATAACTTGGTTTGAATAGGCAGTGTGGAGGCACCCCCGTAGGTGAAGTAGGAATATATTGGTTCTCTTCTACAATATTGTTAATTTTCTTCTACTGGATAGAAGGGTCTTGAACCTAGGTTGTAGTGGTTGCAATTTACTTCTCTTCTAACCAGGTTGTGAAGAGGATAAACTTTGTGGTATGAGAGATTACTTTGGGGCATTGTTTTATTGGTAAAGTAGTTTGAACTACCTCTAGTATCCTGTAGGGTTGACCCCCTTGAGTAACAATGACACTACAAGGTCGAGACTCATAAAAAAAATGAAACCTCGACATATATGGCTGGACTAAAATAAAATCATATACTTCCAGTGGGTAAACATCACACAATACCTCATCCTTGAAGGCCTTGATTCTTTATGATAGGCGATATTGTTGACTCACACAAAGATATTGTCCCTGGAGGATCCATCTGATGTTTTATGGTTGTGGGTGTGGTATTGTTGGAAAATCCAATTGCTTGACAACCTTTTGATATATGAGGTTCACTTGGATTTTTCTATCAACAATAAAATGCAATGGGGTCCCCTTCACCTACATTTTTCAATGGAAAAGGCGCTCTCCCTCCTCAGGATCCTCTGGTTCTTTTGGTTGGATAGTTGTGGTCATGACAATAGAAATGGGTTCTACATCAATTATCTATCTTGTTTTATTATTTTTTGAATCAGAGTGTGATTTGGGGCTTGAATATGTTTATTTGATCCCAACCACCAATGATTTTTTCAACCGACATTCATCGGTGTTGTGCCAAGGGATTTTGTGGAAGTCACACCACTTCTGTTCTTCATCTTCTGATTTTTATTATTTTCCCATGGCTTGGACTAGTTTTCTTTAGGTTAGTTGCTTTGTGAGTTAGGGATGACTTTACCATACTTTGGTTGTTTCAAATTTTCAGACCCAAATTCTTTCTGGTTCTACTGCTTAAACATTTTCTTGATTTTGAAAGCATATATGTAAGTGGATCCCAATGATGAGATGTCCAAAAACTCCATTTTGGTTTGCATGTAGATATTTAGAGCCCTGCAGTATTTCATAACTAGATGTCACTCAAAGTCTTTTATACCCAGCTTGGTGCACAAGGTATGGAAGGTATTTGTGAATTCTAGCACCGTTTGGTCCCACTTTTGATGCAATGTGGTCCATCTCATATACTGGTCATCATAGTTCCCCACAGGGTAATATTGTTCCTTGACTACATCCATAAAAAAATTCTAAGTGGGATCGACCCAAAAAATTCCATACCCTTCTATGGAACTTTTCTCCCAGTAAGTTTCCCACCAATGTTTGGCATGGGTGAGAGCCTTAAGGAGCGCAAATGTGATATTTTCTCTGTTGGAAATTTTTTGAATAGAGAAATAACCTTCTAGAAAATTTAACCAATTTTCCAAAGCATCCACATCAATCTAACCTTCAAATATCGGAATATCAAAATTATCTTGTACCTTGAATGGGGCAGTGTCTCCAAATAAACTACTTGACGAAGACACACTTATTAATGTCAGAAATCATTGAAGGATTTGGGAAATATTCTCCAACATATCATTCCTCTGTTGTGTGCAGGATTCCACGAGAAACAAATTGATGGGATCTTCTTCTCCCACATATCTCTTATATTCCACCATGGGAGTTCGATTGGGTTGGCGATAATGGTTTTTCTCAAGAGAAACTAGCTCGAGACGCAACTCGCTATACCCTGACCTTGTTGGGGACATGCACTAAGAAAAAAAAAGAAGTAGCCTTCTCTGATACCACTGATCCATATTATTTTGAGAATGAAATGAAGGCAAAGATATAACAATGAAATATACAAATATATTTCATTAAATATAGAGATACATTAATGCACAATTTTTATTAATGAGAAAATGTACATAAATTGTAAAATTATAGAGTGACTGACTCGCTATAATGGTGGTATCTTATCTCTAAGAAAATATGTGATGGATACACTCATTAAAAATAATATGATGATGTATACAATGAGGCTCTAGAGAATTTTTTAACATAAATAAAATACAAAACCCTAACCCCAGAATATTAAATGCCAAAAGTCATGTGGGCCTTGATGGGACAAGTTGGTACGTCAACATCCCAAGGGCGTAACATTTTATTACGATCTCCATTTGTGAAGAATGATAGATTATTTGAAAGGTCTATGTGAGGGCTACATATTTTTCAATCAAAATCTCGCTAAATCCAATAGTATGACTATTGTGGACGCAAAAAAATGTTTAGGGCCTCAAAACGACCCCGACAGTTTAGGACCGAAAAAGATGTAGAAACACTGCAAAGATGGAAACCCCTGTTTTGAGCCATTGGAATAAGTAGGTGGCCACCGATTTTTTCGTGGATAAATCCTCTCCCATTAGGAAAATTTTTTTTCCATTGCATCAAGTCCTCGGGGAAGCCTTTGCTGAATCTGAACCTTGGTGAGCTACTTGCCTTATTGAAGAAGTTGTCTTGCCTAGATTGTGGAATGATGTTATGACGCAGACCTATCGGCCCTCGGGATGAGATTCACTCACAGGATTGTTCTTTATTCGTCCCTGATCAGGATCGACTCTTTCAATTCCTCTTTGGAACCTCAATTCGATAGATCCATAGGACCTTTTTTGCACCTCGCAATCTTGCGATTTCACGAGTCATGGTTCCTGACTTTTCCTCTCCAATCTCACGATACCTGAGATCATGAAATGCGTATATCTCTTCTTTTGTCAATGCCCCCTACATGTGACCACCGACTAAGCTTCACACAAGCTCCTCTCGCTACTCGCCACTTCGCGAGTTCGAATGTCCAACCTTAGTACCTTTCTTTCACGAACCCCCAAGAGGCGATGTTGAATTTTCTCTTCTCGTTCTTGCTACTCACGACTTCGCGAGTCAAAGGTTCGAGCTCATGTACTCTTATCTCGTGAATTCCCGATATGCGAGAGTCAACAAAGTGTTGACCCCTTCCACTAGGTGACGTGTGTCTACTTGTCTATTTCCCGAGCCCACTTTGTCGTTCTGCCATGTGTCCCTCGTGCTCGGCTTTCGACACTTCATGACTTATGATGTTGAAAACAACTCCTTTCAACCTCCTAACCCCGAATGCATGAAATGCGATGGGGTTCCTGATCCAATGGTCCTTCCATGACCTAGATCCAACGGATATCCTCACTCCTCATGATTTCATGACTTCGCGACTTGGAGCACCCAACTCTTGGGCTCTCACCCTGTGAACCTCTCAGTTCACAAGATCCCTAGATCTTTTCCACCTATCCTCCTTCGATGGACGATTGTGATTTTCTCATGACTTTTCCACTCGTGAAGTCGAAGGACTTCCTTCTCTGAACCCCGATGTCCGAATCCCCGATAGAGAGGATCTCGTGACATGTTTCCTCCTTCCAGTGAACAACTCAGATTCTTTCACGGTTTCAAGACTTCAGGACTCTCGGGACAAAAGTCTCAACCTCTTATCCTTTGATATGCTGAAATGGTGAAATTTCGACATGTCGTCAACGTGTGTCCCATGATGGAACTTCCCTCCTTTTTGGAGTTCTCGGACTTCACAACCTTGCGAATCCTGATGCTAAGGATTTAGTTGTTCAACCCACAAAACCTCGAAATACCGAGTTCTAATGTGCTTCACCAATAACTGGCCCACACAAGCCCTTTTTCCCCTTCGAGACTTCTCCTTTCATAACCTCATGAATCTTGAGGCAAGGATTTTAGTTCTCCAACTCCCGAAACCCCAAAATGAGATTTCGTGAGTGATCCAGTGGTCCTTGTTGGTTCAAATCCTATGGCTCAATATCTCCTGAGCTTGCACTTAGAAAAACACTCACTGTAACCTTCTTTCTCCTCTGTAAGATCTGATGGCTTCCGGGACTTCGCAAATCCTCCATGGAGAATTCCAACCGTCCAATGCCTCCTTAACAACTCCTGTGAAATGAACAAGTACGCCTTCATGAAACTTATCCACCAGCAAACAATGTTGTTGGGCCTCCTTCCGACACTTCAAAGCACTAGCCCTATTGAGATTTTCTTCGAAAGATTCAAAGATCCTATCCCTCCTGAGCTTGATTGAAAAATCCTCAAGTCCTTTGGGGAAAATTCCTACGCGCACTCCTTGCAACAATTCTTCAAATACTTCTAATTATTTCAACCTCTTCGACTCTGCACACTCCCTGTGACAACAGTCTTTCAACAATTTCTCTCAGGTTGTAACTTTGAGACTTCACTCGGCCTGCGCACTCCTTGCATGGCTCCTATGCTTAACTTGCACTTCTGCGAGGATGAGAACAATGCTATCCCTCCTGAGCTTTTAGAGACGAACTCCGACTTCTGTCAACACACACCTTGTGGACAATTTCACTGCACTCCTTGCAGGAAAACTCTTGCTCAAATATAGAAACAATTGAAACTCATTCCTTACTCTCCCTCTCTTTAGATTTCAGACATTAAATATGAAATCAAACATTCATGAATCAAATAAAATGCATAACAGAGAGTAACCAAGAACATATCAATCAACATGTACAAACATAGAAAGTAATTGAACACCATGAGTCTGAACTAAAGATCCTTGTATTAATCTAGAACTTATGTACATGGGGTTCTTCTTCACAGCTCTCTGCTTCTTCTTCTCTATGATCTCTCGACTGATAATGTTGCTAATAATGTTACAATAATACAAGTGAGGGTGTCTATATCCATTTTCCCTCTGGCTCCTAAAACTGTCTAATCTAGGAATTCAAAGCTACCTACTTACATTTACTAGCATAAATTCCTCTTAGTCTTTCAGACGAGGGCGGGATGCTCAAGGTCTGATTACAATCTATGAGTACGCTCTTTCTTAATTATCTCATTTATGTTTGGCGTATACATTTCAAAACATTTCAAACAATTCATCATGTGCCAAAATGCATTGGCATTTTCCCCATGCTCACTTGTCGTTGGCGATGCTCATGCATCATACTCCCTCGCTTGAAAATTTTCATGGGCTCCTCTCGATGAGCTCTCGCACGGTGTGTCCATGCTTGTGGATCTCTGCTCCATTTTCCTAGCTAGCATATTCAACTAGATGTCCCTTCCGCTTGACCAAGTATTCAAAGTATTCTTTTCTTCTAGTCCTCCTGTTAACTCTTTTGTCCAGTATGCTTTCCATCTATGGCTTCTCTACAACTGGCATCTGTTTAGTCCACTGGACCTCTGGTTGTTCATCACTTTTTCTTGCTTCCTCAGCTTTGTATGGTTACAAATATGATACATTGAATATCGAAGTAATTCCAATCCCATCGGGTGATTCAATCTCATAAGCATTTTCCCCAAATTTCTTCAATACCTTACATGGTCCGATCTTCTTCATCTTCAGTTTGTTATATGTCCCCTTCGGGAATATTTCCTTTCTCAGATGTGCCAGAATCAAATATCCAACCTCAAATTGAAGTTGTCTCCTGTGTTGATCTACTCTGTGCTTATACTCTTGGCTCAAGTTCTGCAATCGCTCCTTCACCGGGCTGTGAAGTTCCTTCATCTCTTCTGTGAAATCCTCTACACTAGCACTCCTAGTTACATTCTGTTTTGAATCTCTCAATTTTGAAACTCCTCTTGGCTACATCCCATAAACAATTTGATATGGACTCTGCCCTGTGATTCTATTTAGTGAGCTGTTATACACAAATTTCGCCTGTGGGAGAATATTGTCCCACTGACTGTGGTGTTCTGTCACCAAGCTCCTCAACAAGTCTCCCAAACTTATGTTCACAACTTCTATCTGTCCATCCATTTGAGGATGATAAGATGAACTGAACGACAAGTTCGTTCCTATATTTTTCCATAAGGTTCTCCAGAAGTGTCCCATGAACTTGGTGTCTCGATCCAAAACTATGCTCCATGGTAAGCCGTGAAGTTGAATGACTTCTTTGAAAAACAGATTCGCAATGTGAGTTGTGTCACTGGTTTTCTGACACGGTATAAAATGTGCCATCTTAGAAAATCTATCTACCACTACAAAGATCGAGTCAAACCCTCTTTATGTTCTTGGTAGCCCCGATATGAAGTCCATGCTTACTTCATCCCACAACCTCTCAGGTATGGGTAACGGTTGATAAAAGCCTGCATTATGCCTCTTTCCTTTTGAATGCTAACAAATTTTTCATTTGTCCATGAATATTTTGATGTCTTCTCTCATTCTTGGCCAAAAATATGACTCATTTAACTTTGAGAATGTCTTTTCATGACCGAAATGCTTGGCCAATCCTCCACTGTGTTTCTCCTTCAACAAAGTTTCCCTCATGGATCATTTTGGAATACATAGTTGATTACCCTTAAACAATAATCCATCCTGGATCATGTATTCTGTCCATTGGCTTCTGTCCTTGAGAATTGGATTCTCAGCTGCTTCATACGCCTCTTTAAAATTTGGATCATCTCTATACATGTCCTTGAGATCATCAAAACCCAGTGTTTTGACTCTGAACTCCTGCAACAGTAAACATTTCCTGCTCAAAGCATCAAAAACTTTGTTAGCAGTTCCAGAAATGTGCTTAGTTACAAAAGTAAAGTTCTGCATGTATTCAACCCATTTAACATGTCTTTGATTCAACTTCTCCTACTGAGTCACAAATTGCAAAGCATGATTGTCACTGTATAAGACAAACTCCTTAGGAATCAAATAGTTTCTCCACTTCTTCAATGCCTAAATAATAGCATAGAACTCCTTGTCATACGTGGAGTATTTCACTTTCGCTTCATTCAGCTTCTCACTGAAGTATTCTATCGGCCTGTCTTCTTGGCTCAAGAATGCCCTTATTTCAAATCCACTTGCATCACATTTGACTTGAAATGTCTTTTCGAAATTCGACAACACCAAAATTGGTTGTTCTGTGATTTTCTTCTTCAATAAATAAAAACTTTTCTCGGCCTCTTCTTTCCAGTGAAAAGAATTGTGTCTCTTCTTCACTATGTCCATCATCGATGCACTAATTCAACTGAAATTCTTGATGAACTTCCGGTAGAAACTAGCCAATCCATGAAAACTTCTCACTCAAATATACTTTTTGGCGATGGCCAATTCTTAATTACCTCCACCTTATCTGGATCCATCCTCAACTTATCGGCAGAAATAACAAAACCCAAATAAATGAACTATGTCTTCATGAATGAGGATTTCTTCATGTTTATCAACAACTTCTCTTACTGTAACCTCTTCATGACTATAGACAAATGTTTCAGATGCTCTACCTCTGTTTTATTGAAAATTAGTATGTCATTAAGATACACAATGACAAATTTTCTGATGAACTCCTTCAGGACTTCGTTCATCAACCTCATGAAAGTACTTGGCGCATTCGTTAAGCCAAATGATATAGCAAGCCATTCATACAACCCTTCGTTAGTCTTGAAGGTTGTCTTCCATTCATCACCTTCTCTCATACGAATCTAGTGATATCCACTTTTCAAATCGATCTTCGAAAAAAAATTGGCCCCACTCAAGCAATCCATCAAATCATTCATCCTTGGCAATGGAAATTTGTACCTGATGGTTATCTTGTTGATTTCCCTCGAGTCAGTACACATCCTCCAGCCTCCATCTTTCTTTGGACTGAGCATTTTCGGAATATCACATGGACTCAAGCTTTCTTTAATCAACCCTTTGTCCATTAAATCCTGGACCTGTCTTTTGACTTCTTCATTCTCCTGCGGCGTCAATCTGTACATTGCTTTGTTTGGTAAACTAGCTCTAGGTATGAGATCAATATGATGACTCACACTTCTTATCGGTGGCAATGAACGAGGTAGTTCGTCCACTACTATGTCAGTAAACTCTTCCAATAGTTTCTGAACCTCTTCCGGTAAATCATCTACCCTTGTACTGGTTAAAACAATTTTAGGCTTCCTGACCAAAATGAATTGCAATTCCTCCTTCTTCTTAACCTCTGTAAGAAGTTCCTTCCTACTCATGAGAAGTACAGTGTTACTTACTTTAGGTTTCACCTCTTTGTCCTTAATTGACAACAACATGTGAGTTCTCCCATTCTTCTCTAGGGTGTATGTGTTCTTCCTCCCATCAGGAATCACATTTCTGTCATATTGCCATGGTCTACCCAACAATAGATGACAAACATCCATGGGTATGACATCACAGAGTATTTCATCTTTATACCCTCCTATTTTAAATTCAACTAAACATTGTTTAGTGACATTTACATGATGTCCTTTTTGTAGCCATGAAACTCTGTATGGACTTGGATGTTCAATAGTCTCCAACTCCATCTTTTCTACCATCTCTGTAGAAGTGAGATTATTTCTGCTACCACTATCCACAATGACCTTGCATACCCTGTCTTTGGTCTTGTAAGTGGTCCGAAAAAGTTTGTTCCTTTGGACCGAACTCTCCACCTCCTTCTCTGGTGTTAAGATAACTTTTCCCATCCTCAACAATATTCCACCTTCAACATCTTCTGCCTCAACATTCTGACTTTTTTCTTCGGCAATGTGAGTTTCACCACCTTCTTTATTTTTGTCTGGACACTCATAAGATTTATGTTCAACCTTTCCACATGTGAAGCATTTCACCACTCCACCTCTTCCTCTACCTCTGGTACGAGGAAAAATATTTCCATCAACATATTGACCTCTCTATTTGGTATGCTGTCCTCTCTGTGAGCTTCCACCTCTCTTAGTTTGAGTTTGAGGTTTCTTCCACTCTTCCTTGGATTTCTGATTTCTATCCTGGGCAACTGATTTTCCTCTGGGCTGACTTCTGCCTCGGCCTCTTTGACCTTGTTTTCGGCTCAACTTCTCTTTAGCTTTTAGAGCCATCTGATAAGCATCTTCCACCATTCAGATGGTCATCATGCTGATCTCATCCTGAATGTCGTATCTCAGACCATTCATGTACCTGGAAACGTTTTCATCATCACTTTTGTGATGACCTGCCCTGATGTTCAGCCTATAGAATTCTTCAGTGTACTCCTTCACTGTCATCAGTTTCTATCTCAAATTCTACATTCTTCGAAATAGGATAATTTGGTAATCCCTGGGAATGCATTTTTCCTTCATCTTTGCAATCATCCTATCCCAACTCTTGATTTTCTGCTTGCCCTTGTAGCGTCTGTCAGCTTGTAGCTCATCCCACCACAATGCTGCATGTCCTTTTAATATTATGACAACATGTTTGACCTTTTTGTCTTCCTCGACATCTTCATAGTCAAAATATGTGTCTAGAGCTCTAATCCAGTCTAGAAGTTCTTCAGCATCTAGGTTTCCTTCATATACTGGAATATCCATTTTTTCCTTAGCACCCATCCTTTCAAAAACCCTAATCAGGCATTCATTTGCTACATCCTCTGCTGCAACTTATTCTCCTTCATGTCCAACTTCATCTTCACTTTCAGAATCACTGACATCTCCAACACCGGCTGTGCACCTCTATGCTGTCTCCATGTCCTCGAGTCTGGCACGTAGGTCACGCATCTCTCTTTCCATGGTTGGATTAGGCATCTACCTACCCCTTCTTCTCGACATTTCCCTCTCCTCTGGTCCACTACTGCATTTGGGTCAAATTCCGACAGCGCGTTCGACGCAATTGCCACTTTCTATTGTCGGAAGACCGACAAACCTCGAACCCCCTCAAACATCGTTTCACATGACGTCGTTTTTTCGACGACCTAGTTTTCATCGGTATTGCGACGTTTGAAATGTCACAATACCGACGTTTCAAACATGGCAAGACCGACGTTTCAAACGTGGCAAGAGAGACGTTGCAAACGTGGCAAGACCGACGTTTCAAATGTGGCAAGAGAGACGTTGCAAACGTGGCAAGACCGACGTTTCAAACG
>JZKD02S0787689.1:280444-309998 GCA_000966675.3 Picea glauca | reverse complement strand
TATGTTATTATTGTCATCTACTTCCATGGAATCATTAACTTGATCTTCATTATCTGCTTCAAGTTCTTCATCTTGTACTACAAGATCATTTCTGCTACTACTTGGTGCTTTGTGCGTAAAGTTAGGGGCAAATCTAACTTTATAATTACAAACAATCGTGAAAAATTAGTGCATGTATAAAACATTATAAAATTTGAGAATATAATAAATATCAAAACAGATAATGAATATACATACTATCGGACGATATTCATTTGATCCCCCGTCCATGTGCCCATATTTTCTACAATGTTTTGTAGCTGTTTCTATTAAAACTCTTTCAGGACGTCTAGTACAACAATTTTTGCAAGGGCAATAACATTTACCRTCACCCTTTTCACCCTCTTTAATTCTTTTCCYAGCTCTAATGTTTTCTGACATTCTTCCCCACAGACTTATACTGAAACAAATATCTATTTTTTGTTCGCTGAGAAGACCCGTAAACCCTTTTTGAAGCGTCGTTATTATAGAAAACTTGTCGCACCATCCGTCAAATGAAACATATTTATAGATTTTGTAACATCACAATTCCGACGTAAAAAAGTCCTAAGTGACCGTTGGTATTTTGACTTGGTGAACATACTAAGGTGACAGTTGGAGGGGAAAACCTAGTTTCGCAAATGTCGCAATTGCGACATACACTTTCACAAACGTGGAAAGAGAGACGTTAACGTGGCAAGAGCGACGTTAACGTGGAAATTGCAACATGCATCTTCAAAAACGTGGCAAGAGCGACGTTCCAGTGGAAAACGTGGCAAGAGCGACGTTAACGTGGCAAGAGAGACGTTAACGTGGCAATTGCGACATACATCTTCACAAACGTGGAAAGAGAGACGTTCTAGTGGAAAATGTGGCAAGAGTGACGTTCCAGTGGAAAACGTGGCAATTGCGACATACATCTTCACAAACGTGGCAAGAGAAACGTTAACGTGGAAAGAGAGACGTTCTAGTGGAAAACGTGGCAAGAGCGACGTTCCAGTGGAAAACGTGGCAAGAGCGACGTTAACGTGGCAAGACCGACGTTAACGTGGCAAGAGAGACGTTATCGGGCAACATGAATTTTTTTTTTAATAAATTTCCTCTATTTTACGACAATATGGACAATTTTGTCCATAACGCCACAAATAAAACGTCGGAATTTTTACAATATGTAGTAGTGGTGGATCGGGTGTTTTCTTGTCTCTTATTCTCAGCAGCATGGCTGAGATTCTTTCTCTCTTTCCCTATCTGAAGTATACAAACATAGTCAATCTATGATACCACACTGACATAGACCTATCAGCCCTTGGGCCGATATTCGCTCACAGGATCATTCTTTATCTCTCCCCAAGATGGATCAGCTCTTTCGATTCCTCTCTGGAACCTCAATTCGATAGATCCATAGGTCCTTTTTTCTAGCTCGCAATCTCATGAGTTCATGAGTCGTGGCTCCCGACTCTTCCTCTCCAATCTCGCGATGCCCAAGATCGTGAAATGGGTATAACTCTTCTTTTGTCAATTCCCCCTAGGTGTGACCACCGACTAAGCTTCACGCATGCTCCTCTCACTACTCACCACTTTGCGGGTTTGAATGTCCAACCTTGGTACCTTTCTTTCACGAACCCCCAAGAGGTGATGTTGAATTTTCTCCTCTCGTTCTTGCTACTCATGACTTTGTGAGTCGAAGGGTTGAGCTCATGTACTCTTATCTCATGAATTCCCTATATGTGAGAGTCAACAAAGTGTTGAACCCTTCCACTAGGTGATGTGTGTCTGCCTGTCTATTTGTCGGGCCCATTTTGTGGTTCTGCCACGTGCCCTCATGCCCGGCTTTCAACACTTCACGACTTCTGATGTTGAAAACAAGTCCTTTCAACCTATGAACCCCAAATGCATGAAATGGGATGGGGTTCCCGATCCAATGGTCCTCCCGTGACCTGGATCCAACGACTATCCTCGCTCCTCGCAATTTCGCATTTTCGTGACTTGGAGTACCCAACTCTTGGGCTCTCACCCTGCGAACCTCTGAGTTCACAAGATCCCTAAATCTCTGCCACTTTTCCTCCAATGGACGACTGCGATTTTCTCGTGACTTCGCACTCGCGAAGTCGAAGGACTTCCTTCTCTGAAGCCTGATGTCTGAATCCCCGATAGAGAGGATCTCGTGACACGTGTCCTCCTTCTAGTGAACGACTCAGATTCTTTCATGGTTTCATGACTTCGAGACTCCCAGGACAAAATTCTCAACCTCTTATCTTCTGATATGCCAAAATGGAGAAATTCTGACACATTGTCAATGCGGATCCCATGATGGAACTTCCCACCTTTTTGGAGTTCTCAGACTTCGCAACCTTGCGAATATTGATGCTAAGCCTTCAGCTCTTCAAGCCATGAAACCCCAAAATACTGAGTTCTGATGTGCTTCACCAACAAATAGCCCACACAAGCCCTTTCACCCCTTCGGGACTTCGCCTTTCGCAACCTCGCAAAACTTGTGGCAAGGCTTTCAATTCTCCAACTCCTGAAACCCCGAAATGAGATTTCGTGAGTGATCTAATGGTCCCTGTTGGTTCAAATCCTACGACCCTATTTCTCCTGAGCTTGCACTTAGAAAAACACTCACTGTAACCTTCTTGCTCCTTTGCAATATCTAATGGCTTATGGGACTTCGCGAATCCTCCATGGAGAATTCTGACTGTCCAATGCCTCCTTAACAACTCCTGCAAAATGAAAAAGTATGCCTTCACGAAACTTATCCACCAAAAAACAATTTCGTTGCGCCTCCTTCTGACACTTCAAAACACTAGCCCTCTTGAGCTTTTCTTCAACAGATTCGAAGATCCTATCCCTCCTGAGCTTGATTGAAAACTCCTCAAGTCCTTTGGGGAAAATTCCTGCGCGCACTCCTTGCAACAATTATTCAAATACTTCCAAGTATTTGAACCTCTTCGACTCTGCACACTCCTTGTGACAGTAGTCTTTCAACAATTTCACTCAGGTTGTAACTCTGAGACTTCACTCGGCCTGCGCACTCCTTGCACGGCTCTTGTGCTTAACTTGCACTTCTACGAGGATGAGAAAAATTCTATCCCTCCTGAGATTTCATAGACGAACTCTGACTTCTGTCAACGCACACCTTACGGACAATTTCACTGCACTCCTTGCAGAAAAACTATTGCTCAAATAGAGAAACAATTGAAACTCATTCCTTACTCTCCCTCTCTCTAGATTTCAGACATTAAATATGAAATCAAACATTCACGCAACAAAGCAAATGCATAACAGAGAGTAACCAAGCACATATCAATCAACATGTACAAACACAGAAAGTAATTGAACACCATGGGTCTGAACTAAAGATCCTTGTATTAATCTAGAACTTCTGTACATGGAATTCTTCTTCACAACTCTCTGCTTCTTCTTCTCTATGCTGTCTTGATTGATAATGCTTCTAATAATGTTACAATAATACAAGTGAGGGTGTCTATATCCATTTTCCCTCCATCTCCTAAAACTGTCTAATCTAAGAATTCAAAGCTACCTACTTACATTTACTAGCATAAATGCCTCTTAGTCCTTTAGACGAGAGCGGGATGCTCAAGGTCTGATTACAATCTACGAGTACACTCTTTCTTAATTGTCTCATTTAAATTTTTGTATCCATTTCAAAACATTTCAAACAATTCATCATGTGCCAAAATGCGTTGGCGTTTGCCCCACGCTCACTTGTCGTTGGCGATGCTCCTGCATCATGTTATGAACCTATTATTGGAGGGGTTGGTTTTTTTTAACCAATCTTGCTGCATGATCTTCCTGAGTGTGGGTGGACTCTGTTGGTTAATATGGAACATGAAGAACATGAATGGATTTATCATAATTTTTTTTGAATGGGTAGTGTGGAGGCACCCCCATAGGTGCAGTAGGAATATCTTAGTGCTCTTCTACAATCTTGTTGATCTTCCTCTAATGGATAGAAGGGTATTGGGCCAAGGTTGAAATGGTTATAATATCCTTATCTTCTAACTTGGTTTTGTAGAGGGTAAACATTGTGGTATGAGATATTACTTTGTGGCACTATTTTTTTCATACAGTAGTCAGAACTACCTCTGGTATCTTGTAGGGATGAACCCCCAGAGTAACAATGATGTTATGGGGTCCAAAATATTAAAAAACATGACACATACACATGTATGGTTGGATTAATAGAAAATCATAGAATTCCAGTGCGGAAACATTAGAAATTACCTCATCCTTGAAGGGCTTGATGTCATATGACATGCGACACTGTTGGATGACATGAATATCTTGTCCCTTGCAGATCCATCCAATGTTGTATGTCTTCGAGTGTAGTGTTGTTGGAAACTCCAAATTCTTGATGAGATCTACTGAGATGAGGTTCTTTTGGCTTCCTCTATCAATGATCAAATGCAATGGGGTCCCACTCACCCACACCTATGAATGGAAAAGGCTCTCCCCCTCCTTAGGATCCTTTGGTTCTTCTGGTTGGATTGTTGTGGTCACAACAGTAACAGTGGTTTCTACATCAATTATTTGTCTCCTTTTATTAGTTTATGAATCTAAGTTTGAGTTAGTGATCGACCCTACTTCTTTGAGCTCTACCACCAATGAAAGTTTCGAGCGACATTCATAGGTGTTGTGTTAATGGATTTTGTGGGAGTCTCACCACTTCCCAGTGTCCTTCTTCGTCTTCATGTCTCTCTTCTTTTCCTGCGTCTTCGACCGATTTTCTTGAGGTTTGTTGTTTTATGAGTTAGGGCTTCCTTTACCATACATTGGTTGTTGCATATTTGCAGACCCAAATTCTCACTTGTTGTGTTGCATAAACTTCTACTCGATTTTGACAATGTATCGATAAGAATCTCCTAGTGATGAGATGTCCAGAAACTCTATTTCGGTTTAGATGTACCTATGTAGATCCATCTTGGTGTGGAAGGTATGGAAGGTATTTGTGAAATATGACACTGTTTGATCCCACTTTTGATGCAGTGTGGTCCATCTCATGTACTGGTCGTCATAGTTTCCCACAAGGTAATATTGTTCCTTGACTACATCCATAAAAAAATTCCAAGTGGGCTTGGGAAGTTGACTCCTCTATGGAAAATTTCTCGCAATAAGTTTTCCACCAATGTTTGACATGGGGGAGAGCCTTAAGGATCTCAAAGGTGATCTTTTCTCTGTCATAAAAATTGTGAATAGAGAAATAACCTTCTATCAAATTTAACCATTTTCCCAAAGCATCTACATCTATATGATCTTCAAATACAAGAATATAAAAATTAACTTGTACCTTGAATGGGGTAATGTTTCCAAAGTGACTTCTTGATGGAGATGCACCTGTTATTGTTGGAAATTCTTGAAGGATTTGGGAAATTTTTTTGAACATTGCATTCCTTTTTTGCATGAGGGATTCCATAAGAAATATCTTGATGGGATCTTATTATCCCATATATCTCTTCTCTTCCGCCATGGGAGGCCTATTGGGTTGGCAAGAGAGGTTGTCCTCAAGAGAAACTAGTTGGAAACCCAATTCTCTATACCCTCACCTTGTTAGGGACATGCACTAAAAAACGACAAGGAGTATCCTTATTTGATACCATTGATCCAGATTATTTCAAGAATGAAATGAAGGATAACATATAACAATTATATATACAAAGATATTTATATAAACATAAAGATATAATGCACAATTTTTATTAATGAGAGAATGTACAGAAACTGTAAAATTACAGAGTGAATGACTCACTAAAATGGTGCCATATTATCTATGAGAATATATGTGATGGCTAATATCATTCGAAAGAATATGATGATGTCTACAATGAGGCTCTAGAGGCATTTTTAACATAAAAAAAAAATCTAAAATTCTAAGCCAGGAAGATGAAATGCCAAAAGTCATGTGGGTCCCCGATGGCGTCAATTGGTATGTCAACTTCCCAAGGGCATAACATTTGCATACAATATCTTTTTGGGGAAAATGATATATAATTTGAAAGTTCTAACCGAGGACTACATATTTTTCCATTAGATTATGGATAAATCCTACAATGTGACTATGGAGGGACCAAAACCTCTTTTTAGGGCCTCAAAATAGACCCAGAAGTTTAGGACCTGAAAAGTTGTAGAAAAAATGCCAAGGTGGAAACCCATGTTTTGATCCTATGCAATAGGTGGGTGGCCACCAATTTTATCCTAGATCAGAGATGTCGAGGTAAAGGGATCTAAGCTTCAAATTTTCATATCTAAGTTTTAACATTTTAAGATGAAGGAAGATGAAGACATCACAACCTACATTCTATGAGTTGATGAAGTAGCTAACACTATTAAAGGATTGGGAGTGGAAGTTCATGACTCAATGGTTGTTCAAAAGGTATTGAGGTCTCTTCCTATGATATTTTATTCTAAAATATCATCCCTATAAGAAAGAGAATATCTCGGTACATTGCGCATGAATGAGATACATGGAATATTTACAACCTATGAAATTAGAACAGAACATGAGAGCCTATTCATGAAAGAAGAAACTTTCAAGGGATTCAATAAGACAAAGAGAAGATCAATACAAATTCAAAAATAGGTTTCAATTGTAGTGATGATTTAGATGAATATGAAGATATGAATAACATCGAAACAAAATTATAGAAAGGAACCGGCAAGTATAAAGGTATGCTTCCATTGAAATATTTTAATTATGGTGGTATTGGTCATTTTTATTGTAAATGTTTTCACATGAATAAAGACAGTGATGAAGAATAAGTTTCTAAAAGGGAAAATAAATATCAAAAGAGAAACAATAGAATAAACAAAAAGAAATATCCAAAGGGAAACAAGAGAAGAAACAAAAACAATTTCTTCAAGAAAAGTCTCTACTCAAAGGAGGACAGTTCCTTATCGGATGAGGAGAATAATGAAAGTGATAATGATTCAAAAAGAGTACTCTTCATGGTATTATAATATTATTCTAAACAATAAGGTGAAGTCGATCGTAGAGAATAGATAATCAGTGCATTAGAAGAACTTGTGAAGGAAAGAAAGAAAAACAAGTCAGTCAAGGCAGAGTTAAAAATGAAAGAAGGATCTCAAAATTCCAACTATGAACAACTAGAGCATATGATCACATGTCTAAAAATTCAAATAGAATAAGACATAATAATTGATGAAACACTTATAAGTCAATTAGAATAAAAGGAGAAAACGATTAGAAGCTTGGAAGCAGAGATAGCCTCTTTAAGGAAAGATATTCAGAAGAAAGATATGCAATAGAAGAGCACCTGAATATTTGATCAAATAATCAATAGTCAAAGACCATTCAATGAAATATCTATAATAGGATACAATCAAGTATAGAATGAGAAAGGATCAAGCTCCATGAAAATAGAAAAGGAAGCAGGAAAAAGTAGCTATGTAGATATTGTCAAATATTCTGTCAAGAAGGAAGAATGCATACACCCTAATAAGAACATTATAGAAATGAAGAGGACTCAAGAAGATGGATTCACAAGGAGTGAATCACAAAGAAGATCATATGTTCCCATGTATCGAAGATTCATTTATGGTCATTGTTTTAATTGTTATAATTTTGGACATAAAGATATAAACTGTAGGGCCTATGCCAAGAATCGAAGAAATTATGTAGGGTACTTGAATAATGGTTATCTCAAAAAATCTTATGAAGCATACAACATAAACAAAAATAGTTTTGGTTCATTTTGCATTGAAGTAGAATGCTACAGATGAAACAATTTGTGTCACATAGGAAAGAATTGTAGACTGACTATTCCACCCAGGGAATCAAAGAAGAACATTAACAGTCAGATATTGGAACTGTAGGAGATATGGGAAAGAAATAAAAATCAATGGTCGCTTACTCTACAATCCCAACAAAGGGAAATTGATTGGTATGTTGACAGTGGTTGTTAAAATCATATGATAGGTGATAGGAATAGGTTTCTAACTTAGAATAAATAAAAAGATGGATTAGTTTCATTTGGAAATAATCATTCTACTAAAATTATTGGTAGAGGCATAATTAATCTTGAAAGCAAAGATTCCATGGCATAAAATGTTCTATTGGTTGAAATATGAAGAAAAATGTATTTAGTGTAAGTCAAATGTGTGATCAAGGACACACACTTCAGTTCGACTCAGAGAAATGCGAAAGGAGGAATGAAAGATCAGGAAAGTTAGTGGAAACAACTATAAGGACTCTGAACAACATATATGTTTTGAATGAATTTGGAAAGGAAATTTGTCGTTTAGGAAAGGAAAATGAAAGTTGGCTCTAGCACAAAAGAATGGGTCACATGCACTTTGAAAATCTTGTCAAAATCAATAGAAAGGAATCAATTAGAGAAATACTTGAAATTTCAAAGCTAGTGAATACTCTATGTAAGCATTGTCTATGGGGAAAATAGACTAGAACCAAGTTCAAATCAAAGGAGTAATAAAAAAAAAAACCTTTGGGGATTATACATACTGATATATGCAGACCAATGAGGAAAAAGGGATTAAATGGTGAACAATAATTCATGCTAATGATTGATGACTACACCAGAATGACTACAGTTTTCTTTCTTAAGAAGAAGTCAGGGGAATTTGAGCACTTCAAGATATACAAAGAGATGGTTGAAATAGATAAATACTTGAAAATCAAATGTTTGATATCAGACAATGGTGGAGAGTTTACAATGAAAAAAATCATGGATTTTTTTGGTGAACATGGAATAAAAAGGAAATTCTCAGTAGTCAAGACACCTCAGCAAAAATGAGTCACTAAAAGAAAGAACATGACAATATAGGAAATGACGAGAACCATGTTAAAGGATTCCAAGTTGGGGGACATATTTTGGGCACATGTAGTACATACATCATTCCATATCCTGAAGAGAGGAATGCTCAGAAGTAATATTGGTGATAAGACTCCCTAAGTGTTGTGGAAAGGAAGATCGAAAAATGTGAAACATTTTAGAGTGTTTGGAAGCAAGTGCTACATCAAAATAGAAGATGGAAGGATTGGAAAATTTGACTCTCGAGTTGACAAAAGAAAATTTGTCAGGTAATCAAGCAAAATCAAGGCATACAAGTGTTTCAATATGAGACACAACAAAATAGTGGAAATAATCAATGTTCATATTGATGAGGCCAGTGTAGGAAAGTTCAAAGAAGAAAACAAAGACTCAAAAAAACAGGAAGGAGAAGAAGATTTGAAATAAGAAGTAGAATAAGCTAAAGAGGAAGAAGAAGAAGAGTTGATAGAATAATAGAAAGAGGAAAATGACCAAAAAAATATTGAAATATCTCCCAAAACTCCTAGATGATGAGTGAAAAAAATCATCCATCAGAACAGATCATTGGGAATAAATATGCAGGAGTTGAAACTTGAAGAAAATTATTCTCACTAGAAAAAGGACATTTTTCACTATTGTCCATAGTTGAATCCAACAGTTTTGAAGAAGCCATCACTGATGAGTATTGGATCAAAGTTATTGAAGGAACTAGATCAAATAGAGAAGAATAAAATGTGAGAACTTGTTCCAAGGCCTAAGGATAAGAATGTGATTAGAACAAAATGGGCATTCATAAAAAAGTTGAACGAGGATGGATAAGAAACTAGGAATACACCAAGGTTAGTATGCAAGGGATATGCTCAGGTTGAAGGTATACATTTTGAGGAAATTTTTTCCCTAGTTTCCATAATGGAAGTAGTCATATTGATCTTATATTATGCATGTTAGAAGAAAATCAAATTATATCAGATGGATGTGAAATAAACCTTGTTAAAAGGAGAACTAGAAGAAGAAGTATACATCGAACAAATATATGGATTTGTACTGTCAAAAAAGGAAGATTAGGTTTGCATATTGAAGAGGGAATTATATGGACTCAAAAAATCCCCCATAGAATGGTATTCAATATTGGACAGGTATCTACAACAACAAGGGTTTAGGAAAGGTAAAGAGGACAACAATCTCTATATAAAGGTAAATCAAAATAATTTGTTGATAATTGAATTTTATTTTGATGATATTATTTTTGGAAGTAATGATGATAGAATGAGTAATAAATTTTCTAAATACATGCATAATGAATTTGAAATGTCATTACTTGGTGAGTTGTATTTTCTTTTGGGACTCAGTATATGTCAGCTAGATACATGTATTTTCATCTCCTAAACCAAGTATATCAAAGAAATGCTAAATAAGTTTGGATTGGTAGATTGAAAACCCTTAAGTATTCCCATGTAGACCAGTTGCAAATTGATAAAATATGAGATACCCAAGGATGCAGATCAAAGACTCTACAGATCAATGATTATTAGTTTACTCTATGTGACCGCATCAAGACTAGATTTGATGCAAGCAATTGGACAGGTGTAAATATTTCAAGCAACACTTAAGGAAACACATGTTATGGTAGTAAAGAGAATATTCAGATGTCTCAAAGGAAAACAAGACTATGGATTATTGTATCCAAAAGGGAATGATCTATCTCTAGCTACATACACATATGTGGATTGGGCAGGAAGTGTTGATGATAAAATAAGTAAAAGTGGAGGAGCCTTCTACTTGGGTGATTGTCTGGTATCTTGGTTGAGCAAGAAACAATCTTCAGTATCATTGTCCATAACAGAAGTAGAGTATATTGCAGCAACAACATGTTTCATATAGGTTCTTTGGATGAAGCAAAGTTTGCAAGACATACAAGTGGAATATGATGAGCATATTTCAGTATTCTGTGATAATACTAGTGCTATAAGTATCTTTAGGAATCTAGAGATGAATTCCAAGATGAAACATATTCTGATCAACTTTCATTTTATATTAGAATAGGTTACAAAGAAGAAAATCAAGGTAGAGTATGTTGGGACAAAATAATAGATTGTAAATATCTTCACCAAACCTCTTCCAAGGGAGTCTTTTGAGTATATTCGATAGAAAATTGGAGTAGTTTCAACTCCACAGTGACTTCTTTTTGAAATAATTGAATGTTTTTTATCATATATGTACATGAGGAAGCACCATGAAGACATACATCAATAGATATCAGAGGGTTATAGACAGGGGGAACAACCCCAAGGATAATTCATTATTTTCCATTGGTGTAAAAGGGGGAGAGAAAAATAGGGGCATGGAAAGGAAGAGAAGAGGCTTGAAGACATGGAGAGCTAGCATGAGCATGGGTGTTAATAACTTATATGTGTTGTGTCTAATTGTTTACATCAATTCCAAAGGGGGATATTGTTGAAATATTAATTAATTGTTGAAATATTAATTATCCCAGGGATTAATTAATTGTCGAAAGTTTAGTTGTTGGAATATTGGTTGTCATTGATGTCAACCCTTGAACAAAGTTGCATGTCGAAGTAAAGTAGTTGTAAATGGAAGATGGAAAGTTGCATGTGAGTTACATGCCATCATGAGTTGCATGGAATTTGCATTTCATTATGTGATTTCTCTTTAAAACACATAGGAGAGTCAATTGTAAATCACTTCTATGTATTACTTTTGAGAATACAGGTTGGAGATCTAAGGCAGTGAGTCAAAGAGAGAGAATTCTAGTGAAGTAAGAAGTTTGTAGGAGACAAGAGTATGGATAACAGGGTTCATACATGGATTCCTTGAGTATATTCATAGGTTTTAGGAGGAAAAGTGCAGATGTATGTGGGATATAGTGAGTAAAAGTGTAGATGCTTGTGAGTAGACAATGCATCGGGTCGTTGACCTGTGAGGAAAATTTGTGAAGATTAGAGATCTAAAAATTAGGTCATCTATAAGATTGAAGGCATGTCTTCATGTTTCTGTTAGTGTGAGTATTCCAAATAAATCAGGAGCATGTATGGCTTAATTATTCATAAGCATTTGATTTGGTGAATTCTCTTGTGGACCTTAGTATGAGGTGTGTGTGGTTGCAGTTTTGATGAGATGTTGACCTCAGTAGTAGCAAAAAAAATATCATAGATAACAACAACAACATGTTATCAGTGACAAAGATAGTGACAAGTTGTTCTACATTTATATTTTAGGGAAGTTGGATAGGGAAAGGAAAGGGGGTTGTATCCTCCTTTCGGTTTGAGCCGGAAAATTAGGGGGTTGGAGCCTCCTTCTAGTTGTAGCTCGAGAAATAGGAAGTTGTTGCTTCCGATGAATGCACTCTTTTGATAAATAATAAAAAAATTATTTGGTTTTTTCTCGCATTGGTTTTCCACGTAAGATTCTAGTGTATTGTGTTTATGCATTGAATTATGATGTTTTGAATGCTCATAATATTATTGGAGGTTTTATACTGTGATTAAAAGTACTAATTGTGCTCATATTGATGCACCCCACCCCCTTTCAATATTCCATCATTATATAAGTTAAGAAATGGGGACTATTCCTTACAAATTTTAGGGTTTATAGAGGTTAAGTGTTCCAATGGTTAGGGGATATTAGTGATAGGGGTTATGAGGGTCTGAGATAAAAAGGATGATATGAATTATAAGTGCCAAAGTGTATGGGTTTTCTAATCCTAGTGACATTTGGAGTAAACCAACTTAGGTATTATATGAGTTATATGAGTTAAGAGAGTTAGGTATTATCATTTATACGAGTTACTAGTTATATATGTTAGGTTTTTAGGAGTTAGTGGTGATGATGGTTATAATAGTTATGTGTTATGGGGTTATGGGTGATATTGATAGAAGTTATAAGTTTGTAAGGAATATGGGTTAAGTTGGAGGTTATATTGGGATAGATGATAATTGTGACAGAGATTAAGGATTATAATGGTTAAATATATTAACGTTAAAGAATACATGTGTTAGTGTTATGGTTTATAAGAGTCATGGGATATACGATTTGAGGTTTATATTAAAAGGTTTTAAAGATGAGGGTTTATAAAAGCCACATGTAGGTAGTCATCAATATTATGTGTTGGGGTTATTTATGTTGGGGGATAGTGTTTATAAGGTTTGGAATTTAAGAGTTATAGGGGTTAAGGTTATAGAGGTTATAACGATTTAGGATTACAAGTTTATGTGGATTAGGGTTTATATTGATTATAAATGTTAAAGAGTAATTATGATAGAGGTTATATGGTTTAAAGTTATAGGGGTTATAAGGGTAATGAGTTACATCAAGTATTATTATAGTGTCAAGAAGGTTAAGGGTGATAATGGTTAAAAAATTAAGGTGTTATATGAGTTAGTTGTCACATTCTGGATTATAGGGGTGATAAGGATTATATGGGTTAAAAGTCAAGGGATATAGGGTAGCATGTTATAAGGGTAAGGGATTATGAGTATTAAATTTATAATTTATAAGATCTATGGGTTTGGGGATATAAGGATTGGTTTTTATATAAATTTAGGCCAGAAGGGTTTAGATAATAGGGATTCAAAGGTTATTGTGGGGGGGGGGTATAAGGGATTATAAGTTTTATATGTTAGTGTTAAAGTTGTTAGGGGTTAAGGATTCTAAGTATTTGGACTTATATTGTATGTTATAAGGGTTAAGTATGAAAGGTTTTAAAGGTAATTATAAGGTTTAGGTGTTAAAGGTTCATTATTATTAGATCTTAAGAGTTACGACTTTTTGAGATTAAGTGTGATACACTATATGATGAATGATTTTATATACATTATAGATATTGTGATGCTTAGTGGTCATGGTGGTTAAGGGTTAGTATAAGTTATAGGGACTAATGTTTACATGTTATATGTATTAAGTTTATAGATACTTACTTATTTGTTGGTTGCAAGGTATAGGGATTATGATTTATGTGTTAAAAATATTAAGAATTAAGGGTTAATGAGGTTAGAGATTATAGTTATATGTGTTGTGGTTGAATATTATGGGATATATGGGTTAGGGATTTTACCATTTGCAAGGTTTAGGGGTTATATTATGGGGACATAATGGGTAAGAATTATGAGTTATGGGTTATAGAGGTTATTTAATTTAGATATTATATTATAGATTAGGGGCAAGTGGAGTTCCATGGTTTTTCTATTAGCAGTCATAGTGGTAAACGATTATAGTTATTATATAATTTGGGTGTTGGTGATTATATATGTTCTAAGGATTAATGATATTAGGAGTTAACACCTATAGGGTTTAATAATTATATGGTTCAAGAGTTATAGATGTTAGGATTTATTTAATAAGGGGTTAGGTGTAAGAGGCTATTAAAGTTAGGGTTTAGGAGTTGGGAGTTTTGAGATTAAAGGTTATAAGCTAGTAGTTAGGGATTATATGGATTAGGATTTTTAATGGTTTGGTGTTATAAGGGTTAGGGAATTTAGGTGTCATGGGTTAAGCATTAGGTGTTGATAGTTATATTGGTTAGGTGTTTTATGGATTGTATGGGTTATGAATTATATTATTAATTATAAGGGTTAGAAATTAGAATTTAAATGTATTAGAAATAGGGTTAATTTTGGTTATATGGGTAATACAAGTGATGACTAGGTGAATTGAGTTTATAGGTCAAATTAGGGTTATAGTGGTTATCTAGGTTGCTGGAAAACTGTTCTACTTGTTAAGGAGTATATGGGTTAAGGGTGATAAATGTTACAAGGGTTACTAGTGATACAATTATAAATATTTTTGGGTATAAGGGTTATATATGTATAGGATTTAGAGAATATAAGGTTTATAGTGGAGAGGGGTAAGATCAATGGGTTATAATGGTTACATAATATATAGATTAAAGTGATTAGAGGTTACAAGCTTTAAGGGTTCTAAAGATTTAGAGTTAAAGGGTTTCTTGATTATATAAGTTATACAGGTTATGTGTTGGGGGTTGAGGTTAGTAGTTATATGTGT
The DNA here is from genome assembly GCA_000966675.3 of Picea glauca. Lineage (NCBI taxonomy): Eukaryota > Viridiplantae > Streptophyta > Pinopsida > Pinales > Pinaceae > Picea > Picea glauca. The sequence goes on along the minus strand of JZKD02S0787689.1, from coordinate 295,155 downwards.
TAATGTTATAAGTGTTACAATTACTATTTATTATAGTGATTGAGGGTTAGGTAGGTAAGGGTGATAATTTTTATATAGGGGTCAAGGGTTGTAGGGGTAAGAGTTATATTCAAAGATATAAAAGATACATGTCATAGGGGTTGTAAGTGTTACAATTTATAATAGCTAATGGTAATGAGGGTTTAGTGATGTAGTCCCCCTACTCCCCCGTAGGGCCACACGACCTCCCGGTCAAGGATCTTTGATTCTTGAGTCAATGACTCTCTGGAACCTTGATGGTTTCCTTTTGTATTAAAACACAGGCCCTTTCGACTTCTAGGTAAAGGTTTTAATGACACCTTCCACCTACCCTTTCGCTCTTCTGCGAAAGCTCAAAGTGTTGGGTGCTAGCTATTTTTTTAGGTAAGCCCCCTCTCAATGTAAGCTCAGGAAATGACCACATGACTGCGCACACACTCAACGTTTTAAAACCTGCACAACTTCTATCCCTGAATTGCTATGGGTCATTGATCTCACGATCTTGATGTTACTGTTTGAATGACAGTCCAGATCTACTCCTCCTGCGAGCCAACGACTGTGATCTCTTTGCAATTTCGGACTTTGGGATTTTGAAATCTCAAACCCAGCTTCCTTCCGTACTCTGATCCCCTGGAGCTGACGATATGTTGACACTTGTCCTGCTCGATCAACGGTTTTTCTCCCACTTCGGATGTTTGATCTTTCCACTCAGATCAATATTCTTGCGACCCTCTTCTCAATTGATGGTTGAGATATCCTTTGGGTTTTGGACTTTAGGTATTTCAGATCTCAAACTTCACCCCTTTATTTGACGATCACAAATTAGTTCAGGTGTTTACCTAGAGTGCCTGGATCTATGCCATGTCTCCTTTAGAGATAACAACTATGAATCACTTAGGGTGTTTTCTTGGAGCTCTCACATCCACGCCACATCTCCCTTATGAAATCTGACGGTTCAGATTCACTTTGAGTGGTCTGATGGCTGATACTCACTTCGGGTGATCCAGATTATTTTCAGCACAAAATGAGAGTGGAGATATAATAAAGAAATGCACAGAGATAATGCGTATATCCAATCATATAACATAAATATGTCAGAGATGCAACCATAAATGCAGAGATACATTAATACACGATTTCTATTAATGAAAGAAATGTACAGAGAATGTAAAAATACAGAGTGAAAGACTCGCTAGAATGGTGGCAGCTTATCTCTGAGAAGAGATGTGATGGCTACTCGCATTCGCAAGAGGATCATTACAATGAGGCTCTGAAGGAATTTTTAAAATAAATGAAATGCCAAAATTCCTAGACATCCAAAAACCTAACCCTAGGAGATGAAGCGCCAAAAGTCATGTGGGCCCCGTTTGGGTAAGTGAGTACGTCAACTTCCCGGGGTTGTAACTTTTGCATACGATCTTTGTTTTAGGCGTGTGATAGCTCGTTGGAAAGGTATCATCGAGGATATTCATTTTGTGGGCTCAATCATGCATTAGGATATCATTGAGAACCACAATCTCAAAAAACCTTCATTTGGGCCCTCAAAATGGCCCCGGAAGTTAAAAACTGCTAAAAATAGTAAATTGCCAAAATTGTCAGAACACACTTTTGAGCCCATCGAAAAAGGTGGGTGGCCATTGATATCCAATTGGATCAATCCTCCCTTCTTATGAAGCAATTGTATCCATTACATTGATTTCCCAGGGGAGAGGGAAAAGCGTTTGCTGGATCTACATCTTGGTGAGCTACTTGTATTGTTGGAGACATCGCGCTGCTTAGTTTGTGGAAGTTTGTCATGAACCTATTGAAGCTAAGTATTTTCAACAAGTCGAGCTACATGAGAGGATAGTGGGAAGAAGGAATCTTTGCTCTTTGTTGTAACCTTGTCGACCTGCTTCTTTTGGATAGAAGGTGCAGGGGGTGAGGCTGTAGTGGTTGTAGTGTCCTTTTGTTCCCCTTTGGAACATATTGTGAAGAAGATGAATTTTTCATTATGAGATACTACCTTGTGACACTTTTTAGGTGGAACAATAGTTGGAACTACCTCTGGTATTATGTAGAGATGACCCCCCAAAGTAACAATGACACTATGGGATTGAGACTCATAAACAACATGGCGTCTCCACATATATGGTTGGCCCAAGAGAACATCACAGACATCCAGTGGGGAAACATTGAATAATACCTCATCCTTGAAGGGTTGGATGTCATATGACAATCGACAGTATTGGATGACATGGATATCTCATCCTTGCTGAAGCCACCCGATGTTGTATGGCTGCGAGTGTGGTGTTATCGACAATCCTAATTGTTTGATGACCTCTGTTGAGATGAGGTTTTCTAGCTTCCGCTATCAACAATAAAATGCAGCAGGGTCCCCTTCACCCACATTTGTGAATGAAAAAGGTGCTCCCCTTCTTCAATATCTGTTGGTTCTTATGGTTGAATTGCTATGGTCATGACAATAGCAGTGGGGTCTACGTCAATGATCTATCCTTTACCAGTATTTTCAGAATTAGATTATAAATCGGGGTTCGTCTCCTTGTCTTTGATCTTGTCCACCAATGACTATTTTGAGCGACATTCATCAGTGTTTTGCCAGGGGATTTTGTGGAAATCACACCATTTTCTGGTGTCCTTCATTGTCTTCTCGTGACCCTTATTTTCCTGTGTCTTGGACTAGCTTTTGGGAGACTGTTTGTTAGGGATGTCTTTGTCATAATTTGGTTGTTGCAGATTTGCAGACCCGAATTCCCATTTGTTCTGGTGCTTAAATTTCTACTCAATTTTAACAACATATCGATAAGCAGCACCGAGTGATGAGATGTCTAGAAAATCGATTTTAGTCTAGATGTGTTTGTATAGAGCCCCACGGTATTTCAGAACCAAATTTGGCTTGGAGTCTTTGATACCCAGCTTGGTGCGCAAGGTATGGAAGGTATTGGTGAACTTCGGAACTGCTTGGCCCCTCTATTGCTACAGTGTGGTCCATCTCATGTACTGATCCTCATAGTTGCCAATAGGGTAATACTGTTCCTTTACCGCATCCACAAAAAAATCCCAAGTGGAATCAACCCCATATATTCCAGAATCCTCTATGGAACTTTACTCCTAGTAAGTTTCCCACCAATGTTTGATATGGGGGAGAGATTTAAGGAGTGCGAAGGTGATCTCTTCTTTTTCGACAAAATTGTGAATGAAGAAATAACATTCTAGCAGAGTTAACCATTTTTCTAAGGCTTCTGCATCTATTTGTCCTTCAAATATAGGAATATCAAAATCAACTTGTACCTTGAAAGGTGAGGTGCCTCCAAAGTTTCCACTTGATGAAGATGCGCCTGATGCTATCGGAAGGTGTTGAAGGATGTGGGAAAAATTCTCCATCATTTCATCCCTCTGTCGTGTGAGAGCTTGCTCAAGCAACAAATTGATAGGATTGTCTGCTCCATCATTTTTCTTTTCTTCTGCCATTGAGGGTTTCTTGGGTGTGCGAGAGAGATTGTCTTCAAGAGAGACAATCTCGAGACCCAACTTGCTATACTCATACCTCATCGGGGACATGCACTGAAAAAATGATCAAGAGCAGCCTGCTCTGATACCACTGATCTAAATTATTTTCGGCACGAAATGAGAGCGAAGATATAATAAATAAATGCACAAAGATATCGTAGATATCCAATCATATAACAAAAATATGTCAGAGATGAAACCATAAACACAGAGATACATTAATACACGATTTCTATTAATGAAAGAAATGTACAGAGACTGTAAAAATATAGAGTGAAAGACTCACTAGAATCGTGGCATCTTATCTCTGAGAAGAGATGTGACGACTACTCGCATTCACAAGAGGATCATTACAATGAGGCTCTGAAGGCCTTTTTAAAATAAACTGAAATGCATAAAACCATAGACATCCAAAAACCTAACCCTAGGAGATGAAGCGCCAAAAGTCATGTGGGTCCCATTTGGGTAAGTGAGTACATCAACTTCTCTGGGTCGTAACATTTGCATACGATATTCGTTTTAGGCGTGTGATAGCTCGTTGGAAAGGTATCATCGAGGAGATTCATTTTGGGGGATCAATCATGACTTTTACTATGATTAAGAACCTTTATCTTGAAAAACCTTCATTTGGGCCCTCAAAATGGCCTCATAAGTTAAAAACTGCTAAACATAGTAAATTGCCAAATTGTCATAACACTGTTTTGAGCCCGTCGAAAAAATGTGGGTGGAAAACGATATCCAACTGGATCATCGGGTTTTGGGAACTTCAAACTTTCCCTCTCCTAAACTCACGGGATCTAATGACTCAGATTCTCCTTGCCGATTTGATTCTTGGTAATCACTTCAGACCTCTGGCTCTTCAGATTTTGTGAATCTCAAATCTCAACTGAGGAAATCTCAAATGAATCTTTCGAAGCCACTGATATGATGACTCAGATTCACTTTGCAATCCAATACTCAAGATTTACTGTGGGCGATCTAATGGTTCATATCTGCTTCGACTGATCAAATGGTGGAGATTTCCCTTTAGCTCTCCATCCCTTTGGACTTCAGAAATATCAAACCTCAAAACCACCTCCTCCTGAGCTCATGATATTTGATGGATCATATTTTCTTGGGAGATCTGATGCTTGGAGTTTTCCTCGAACAATCTGATGGCTTAGATTTATTCCTGTTGATCGAGCGACTAAGATTCTATCTCAGATCTTCGACTCTTCGGGTTCCGAAAATCTCAATTCTCAACTCTTCTGAGTTTTTTCTCTCCTCTGTGTGTGAAGCACTAAGTCTTGTGCACTTCACTTTGATCAAATGAATGTTGATATTTTACAAAGTGATCCAATGGCCATTGTCATTCCTCCCTCACACAATTCTGATCTCTATGTGACTTAGAAGAGTTTTTAAGTGTTCAAATGTTTCAAACCTTTTCTCCTCCTACGATTCCAACTCTTGGATCTTGTCCAAACTTCTGGAAAGTGTTATTCCTTCTAAGTTTTGTCCTTAAATGGATTTTGATTTCCCACACACACCTTGCATTCTCTGGATTTCGATAACTCAAATCGAAGGATTTATTGAAAAAACATTCTTCTCTCCCACCTGGCGTTCCTCTAGTTCGGGTTCTTCAACGCTTGGTCATTTCACGACATTGTGCACACCTTGCACTCGGTCTAATTTTCCTATGTTCTCTCTGAACTTCTCTGAGTCAATATGAGAATCAATGGATGCACTCCTTGCATTCAAGATGCACACCTTTCATACAAATGTCAGAAGAGAAACAATTGAAACTCATCCAGTTTTGTCACGAAGTCACATATTCAACCTCTCGAACAATCATACATGAAAGAAAATAAAATATCCATACACAGAATTATCACATTCATTCAATCCCACATTAAATGAACACAGTCTAAGGATTTGGGTCAATTCTGTTTGTTCTATGCCTTCATGAAAACAAATTACATAGTATTTCTTCTATGCTATAATTTTCTATTGATATCTCAAATATCTATATCCTTCTCTCTATTATGTTTATCTCTTTACAAGAAACAATGAAAACTATCTAAGGACTGGCTCCACGAGCTCGTCGTCCTATTTGCAACCTATCCTATCAAGCTCTTAGCAATTGCCTACTATGTCCTATTACAATAACTAATAGTTATTTCGAGATAAGAGTCAACACTCAATCTCTGCAACCCCTTACAGTCCTTCACGACTTTACAAAGAAGTTACATTTTTAGAATGTTTTTTACAAAATATCTCAACAACTCGATTTAATTCTAAGTTAATTTCTGATTTGAAATTCTGTCATTGTTGAGATGTCATTCCTTTTCCTCCATGCTTGCGTTTTGACTTTCAAGGTGATGCTCCTGCACCATACTCCTCTGGTTAAAATTTTCATGGACTCCTGTCCATGAGCTCCTACACTGTCTTTCCATGCTTCAAAACATAAGGTTTTGTGACCCAACTTGCATCTTCCATTGGATGATCCTTCCATTTCACTAAATATTCAGGATATGTCTTTCTCCTGGTATTATTTCCATCTTGTTGTTCAATTATTTTCTCCATATGAGTTTTTTCTTTTGTGGGAAATTGGTCTTTGCACTGAAATTATTTTTGATCATCTGATTATGCTACTTCATCTCTCCTATAAGGATATAGGTCTACAACATTGAATATCGGTGATATCCCAACATTGTCTAGAAACTCAATTTCATAAGCATTGGTTGAAAAATTTATGAGAATCCTTCATGGTCCTATCTTTTTCATCTTCAACTTGTTATACGTTCCCCCTGGAAACCTTTCTTTTCTCAAATGAGCTAAAATTTCATATCCAACCTCGAATTCAACTTCTCTCCTCTTTTGATCAACTCTAATCTTATATTTATGGCTTCTATCATGTAGCTGTCCTCTGACTCTGTCATGGAGTTTCTGCATTTCTATTGCAAAATCCTCTGCTCCAACACTTCTGAAATCATCTTGATTCAGATATATCAACTCTGTAATACCTCTTGGTTGTATACCATACAAAATTTCAAATGGAATTTTCTCTGTGCTCTTGTTCACTGAATTGTTGAATGCACATTCTTCTTGTGCCAGAATCTAATCCCATTGATGACCTTTCTCAGTGACTAAACTTCTCAACAAGTTTCCCAGAATCCTATTTACTACTTCAGTCTGTCCATCTTTCTGAGGGTGATATGATGAAATAAAGTAAAAGTTCTTCCCCAACCTCTTCCATAGAGTCCTCCAAAAGCATCCTACAAATTTGGTGTCCCTGTCTGAGACTATGCTCCTCAATAATACATGTAGTCTCACTACTTCTCTGAAAAACAAATTGGCTATGTGTGTAGCATCATTTGTCTTCTGGCATGGTATGAAATGTGCCATTTTTGAAAATATGTCCACCATAACCAATATGGAATCACTCCCCTTTTGAATTCTAGGCAATCCGAAAACAAAATCCATGCTGATTGTATCCCACGACCTTTCTAGAATTGGTAATGGATGATACAAAACAATGTTATGTTATCTTCCTTTTGCATACTGAAAAATTATGCATTTGTTTACAAACGTTTTCACCTTTTCCCTCATGCTTGGCCCATAATATGAATTACTGAGCTATGCAAATGTCTTCTCATGACCAAAATGTCCATCAAAACTTCCGTTGTGTTTCTCCTTCAACAAATTATCTCTCATTAATCATTTCAACATGCACAAGTGGCTTTCCTTGAACAATAATCCATCCTGGATCAAATATTCAGTCCATGGGCTTCTGTCTCCCAACAAAGGATTCTTGGATGCCTCATAATCTTCCTTAAAATCCGCATCTCCTTTATACATCTCCTTGATGTGTTGAAACCCTAAGGTGTCCACTTGGAATTCTTGTACAATCAAATTCCTCCTGCTCAAAGCATCTGTGACTTTGTTAGCAGTTCCAGTAATATGTTTAGTAAAAAAAGTAAAATTTTTCATAAATTCTACCCATTTTGCATTCTTTTGATTCAACTTTTCTTTCCTAGTAATAAACTGCAAATCTTGGTTATCACTTTACAGGACAAATTTGTTAGGAATTAGATAGTGTAACCACTTCCTTAAAGCTTGAATCACTGCATAAAATTCTTTGTCAAACATTCAATAATTCTTCTTGGCTTCATTCATATTCTCAATGAAATAAACAACTGGCCTATTATCCTGACTCAAGATTGCTCTGATAGCTAATCCACTCACATCACATCTCACCTGAAATGTTTTTCCAAAATCTGGCAAGACCAAAATTGGTTGTTCTATGATCTTCTCCTTCAACACTTTGAAACCTTTTTCATCTTCCTCTGTCCAACTAGAGGAATTGTGTTTCTTCTTCATAGTTTTCAACATGGGTGCACATATACCACTAAAATTTATGATAAACTTTCTATAAAAGATTGCTAACCCATGAAAACTTCTTACCTCAAATATGTTTCTTGGCGATGGCCATTCTTTGATTGCTCTCACCTTTTTTGGATCCATATTTAATTCATTTGAAGAGATCAAGAAACCCAAATATATGAGTTCCTTCTTCATGAAAGAACTTTTGTTCAGATTTATCATCAACTTCTCTTGCTGCAACTTTTCCATCACTTATGTCAAATATCTTAAGTGTTCTCCCTTTGTCTTACTAAATATTAGTATGTCATCCAGATATACTATGACAAATTTACCTATGAAGTCTTTCAATACTTCATTTATCAATACTTCATTTATCAATCTCATAAATGTGTTAGGTGCATTTGTCAACCCAAATGACATGACCAACCATTCAAACAATCCTTCATTTGTCTTGAATGTCATTTTCCATTTATCACCCTCTCTCATTCTTATTTGATGATATCCACTCTTCCAGAATATCTTGGAAAAATATCTTGCTCCACTCAAACAATCCATCAAATCATCCATCCTCGGTAAAGGAAATCTGTACCTAATGGTTATCTTGTTCATGGCTCGGGAATCTGTACACATTCTCCATCCTCCATCCTTCTTTGGACTTAACAAAGTTTGTACCGTGCATGGGATTAGGATTTCCATGACTAAACCTTTATCCAACAAATGTTGGACTTGATTTTTTACTTCCTCATTCTCTCTAAGTGTCAACCTATAAGATTCTTTGTTTGGTAAACTATCTCTTGGAATAAGGTAAATATGATGGCTTATACTCCTAATGGGTGGCAATGAGTGAGGCAACTCATCCACTACTATGTCAACAAAGTTTTCTAACAGTTCCTTGATTTCTATAGGCAAATATATCACAGAAGTATTCGTAAGGATAAATCTAGGCTTCCTTACTATAGCAAACTGCATTTCTTTCTCCTCCTTGACTTCATTCAAGAGTTCCTTCCCACTCATGAGAAGTATGCTTGAACTAGCTTCCCTCTTTTTCTCTTTGTCTTCTATGGGTAACAACATATGTGTCCTACCATTCTTCTCTAGGGCATAAGTATTCTTTCTCCCATCATGAATAACTTTTCTGTCAAACTGCCATGGTCTCTCCAATAAAATATGATAGACATACATAGGAATTACATCACATAATATTTCATCCCCATAAACTCCTATTTAAAATTCAACTTGACATTGTTGACTTACCTTTACTTGATGTCCTTTCTGCAACCATGATACCTTGTATGGGTTTGGATGTGCAGTTGTCTTCAACTCTAGTTTCTCCACCATCCTTGTGGATACCATATTGTCAGTGCTCCCACTGTCTATGATCACCTTGCAACCTCTTTCTTTCGTCTTGCAAGCAGTTCTAAATAGACTTGTTCGTTGAATTGGTTCCTCCATATCCTTCTCTGGTTTAAGAAGAATCTTCCTCATCATGAGTTTCTTTCCTCCTTTATTCTTCTTCTGCTTTCACATGCTTCTGTGCTCCAACAATGTGTGCTTCACCTCCTCCTTTGTTCTTCCTCTCGGGACATTCCCAAGACTTGTGCCCTTGCTTTCCACATGTATAGCATCTAACTATGCCTCCTTTGGCTCTTCCTCTTCCTCTTCCTCTGGAAAAAGATCTTCTTCCACAGTGTTTCCCTTATTTAGAACTTCCACCTTTCTCATGATGACTATGTTGCTTGTCATCTTCATGCTTCTACTTCTGGAACTTCTCTCCAATGGTTCCCTTACCTCTGCTTGAGTTTCCTCCTATGCTTCATTGGCTTTTTTTCCTGGCCAATTTCTCTTTAGCTTTCAAGGATGATTGATAAGAATCCTTGACTGTACTAACTGACATCATGTTGATATCCTCTTGGATCTCATATCTCAGCCCATTGATATATCTGATTGTATTTTCATCCTCATTTTCCTTCTTTCCAACCTTGATGTTCAGTTTGTAAAATTCCTCAGTTTACTCCTTCACTGATAAGATTTTTTATCTTAGGTTTTGTTATCTTTTGAACATATTGATTTGATAGTCCTTTGGGATAAATTTTTCCTTCAGCTTGGCTACCATCTTGTCCCAGTTTTTAATTTTCTGCTTACCATTGCTCCTGCATTCGGCTTGCAGTTCATCCCACCATAGCATTGCATGACCTTTCAGTCTTATCACTGCATGCTTCACCATGTTGTCTTCTTCAATATCTTCGTAATTGAAGTATTTGTCCATAGAACGTAGCCAATCTAACAATTCTTCAACTTCTAAATTGCCTTCATACATTGGTACCTTTATTCTTGCTCTGGCTCCTATCTTTGAAACAACTTTTATTAAGAGATATTGTGCATCATCCTTTGCTACATTTTCTTCGACCTCTTCTTCTTCACTCTCAGCTTCACCGATATCTCCAACGTCTAGTTCTCTCCTTTGCATTGTTTCCGTGGAGTCCAGTCTCATTTGGAGTCACCTCATTTCTTCTTCCATTTATGCATTCTCTCTATGCCTTCTGGGTGACATGATTTCAATGCATCACCTACAAACAAAAATAAAATTCCTGATACCACAAATGATATTAATTTACCTCCTTTCTCCTTTGCTTGTTGTCTGCAAACAAACTCAATATTAGCTCTGATACCACTTGATGCAACCCCCTTACTCCCCCGTAGGGCTGCACGACCTCTCAGTCAAGGATCTTTGATTCTTGAGTCAATGAATCTCTGGAACCTTAATGGGTCCCTTATGTATTAAAACACAGGCCCTTCCGACTTCTCGGTGCAGGTTTTAATGACACCCACGAACTACCCTTTCGCTCTCCTATGAAAGCTTAGAGTTCTTGGCGTTAGATCCTTTTTAGGTAAGCCCCCTCTCAATGTAACCTTGGGCGATGACCACATGACTATGCACACCCTCAACATTTTAAAACTAGCACAACTTCTATCTTGAATTGCTACAGGATCATCGATCTCACAATCTTGACGATACTGTCTGACTAATGGTCCAGATATGCTCCTCCTACGAGCCAATGACTGTGATCTCTTCATAATTCTAGACTTTTGGATTTTTAAATATCAAACCCAGCTTCCTTCCATACTCTGATCACCCGGATAAGACGATTTGTTGACACCTTTCATGCTCTATCAACGGTTCTTCTCCCACTTCGGATGTTTGACCTTTCCACTCAGATCAATGGTCCTGTGGCCCTCTTCTCGATCGATGGTCGAGATCTCCTTCAGGTTTTGGACTTCAGGTATTTCATATCTCAAACGTCACCCCTTGATATGACGATCACAAATTACTTCGGGCATTTTCCCGGAGTGTTTGGATCTATGCCATGTCTCCTTTAGACCTAACAGTTATGAATCACTTTGGGTGTTTTTGTGGAGATTTCATATCCATGCCACGTCTCCCTTCTGAACTATGAAAATTCATATTCACTTCGGGTGATCCAATGGGTGAGACTCACTTCCGGTTTCTGGAACTTCAGACTTTGGAAATATAGATTCTGAAACCTTTCCCTCTCCTGAACTCATGGGATCTAATGGCTCAAATTATCCTTGGAAATTCGACGCATGGTAATCACTTCAGACCTCCGGCTCTTCGGACTGTGAGAATATCAAATCTCAACTGAGGAACTCTCAAATGAATCTCCCAAAGCCGCTGATCTAACGAATCATATTCACTTGGCAATCCAATGCTCGAGATTTACTTCAGGCGATATGATGGCTCAGATCTTCTTTGACTGATCAAATGGTGGAGATTTCCCTTCGTCTCTTTGGCCCTTCGGACTTCAGAAATCTCAAAACTTCAGCCTGCCTCCTCCCGAGCTCACAATATCTGATGGCTCATATTTTCTTGGGCGATCTGACACTTGGAGTTTTCCTTGAACAATCTAACATCTCATATCTATTCCTACTGATCGAGTAGTTGAGTTTCTATTTTGGATCTTTGGCTCTTTGGGCTCCGAAAAGATCAATTCTCAACTCTTGTGAGTTTTCTCTCTCCTTTGTGTGCGAAGCGCTAACGCTCATGCACTTCACTCTAATCAAATGCCTGTTGATATTTTACAGAGTGATCCAACAACCATTATCGTTCCTCCCCCCTGAGCTTCTGATCTCTCTGTGAATTACAAGATTTTCTAAGTGTTAAAAGGTTTCAAGCCTTTTCTCTTCCTACGAGTCCAACTCTTGGCTCTCGTCCACACTTATGGAAAATGTTATTCCTTCTGAGTTTTGTCCTTAAACGGATTTGTATTTCCCACGCACACCTTGTGCTCTTGGTATTTTGATAACTCAAATCAAAGTATTTCTTGAAAAGAAATTCTTCTCGCCCACCTAGTGTTTCTCTGGTTCGGGTTCTTCGATGCTTGGCCATTTCATGACGTTGTGCACAACTTGCACCTAGTATAAGTTTCCTTTGTTACGTCTAAACTTCTTTAAGTCAATCCAAGACTCAATTGACACACTCCTTACATTCAATATGCACACCTTACATACAAATGTCAGAAGAGAAACAATTGAAACTCATCCAGTTTCATCACGAAGTCACACAGTCAACCTCTCGAACAATCATACATGAAAGAAAATAAAATAACCATACACACAAAATTATGACATTCATTCAATCCCACGTTAAATGAAAATAGTCCAAGGATTTGGGACAATTCTATCTGTTCTATTCCTTCATGAAAACAAATTACATAGTATTTATTCTACGCTATTATGTTTTACTGATCTCTTGGATCTTTGTATCTTTCTATCTATTATGTCTATCTCTTTACAATGCAACAATGAAATCTATCTAAGGACTGGATCCATGAACTCTCGTCATCCTATCTACAACCTATCCTATGAAACTCTTAGCAGTTACCTACTTTGTCCTATTACAATAACTAACAATTATTTCCAGACAAGAGACAACACTCAATATCTGCAACCCCTTATAGTCCTTCATGACTTTACAGTCCTTAACAACTTTACAGTCCTTAACGACTTTACAGTCCTTAACGACTTTACAAACAAGTTACATTTTTAAAATGTTGTTTACAAAATATCTCAACAACGCGATTTAGTTCTGAGTTAATTTCTGATTTGAAATTCTATCATTGTTGAGATGTCGTTCCTTTGCCTCCACACTTGCATTTTGACTTTGAATGTGATGCTCCTGCATCATTTAAATGAATAGGTTGTAGGTGCTAATTATGGATTAAGGATATAGGTGTTAAGGGTTAATGGTTATAATACTAGTATTTAGGGGTTAAATAGGGTAATTTTTATGGGTTATATGTGTTAGGGGTTTTAGGATATAAAGGTTATAAGGATTTGGGAGTAAGAGGTTAAATATTTAGGAGATAAATTAATGATAAATTTGAGGTGTTATGGTTTATAAAGATTGTAAATAGTAGAGGATAAATGTTTAAGGGTTACAAGGGTTATGGTTAGGGGGTCTAAGCGCGATATTAGTTAGTAGAAGTGTTGGTATTTATAGCGGTTATAGTTTTTAACAATTAGGTGATATGGGTGTAATGGTTTTATGGGTGAGGGGTTAGGGTTATAAGTTATTGGTGTGAGGGGTGAATATTTAGGGTTAGGATTTATTTTTCTTTTGAGTTATAAGGGATGGGGTTTATAGGGGTTAGAAGAAAGCGGTTATATTAGTATGGTTTAAAGGGGTTAAGGTTTATGAATCAAGTGTTAGGGAAATAAGTGTTAAGGGTTATAATTTGGAAAGATTAGGGTTTATAATTATTAGTGATTGTTTGGAAGGGATAATTTTTCGGGGTAATAAGGTTTAAGGTTTATAATGGTTATAGAGTTTAGGATTTATAGGTTCATGTTGTATAGGTTATAGTTGATAAATTATAGGATTAGTAGAGACATGTTATAATAAGTAANTTTGGGTATAAGGGTTATATATGTATAGGATTTAGAGAATATAAGGTTTATAGTGGAGAGGGGTAAGATCAATGGGTTATAATGGTTACATAATATATAGATTAAAGTGATTAGAAGTTACAAGCTTTAAGGGTTCTAAAGATTTAGAGTTAAAGGGTTTCTGGATTATATAAGTTATACAGGTTATGTGTTGGGGGTTGAGGTTAGTAGTTATAGGTGTTAATGTTATAAGTGTTACAATTACTATTTATTATAGTGATTGAGGGTTAAGTAAGTAAGGATGATAATTTTTATATAGGGGTCAAGGATTGTAGGGGTAAGAGTTATATTCAAAGATATAAAAGATACATGTCATATGGGTTGTAAGTGTTATGTTTTATAATAGCTAATGGTAATGAGGTTTTAGTTATGCATCCCCCCTACTCCCCCGTAGGGCTGCACGACCTCCCAATCAAGGATCTTCAATTCTTGAGTCAATGACTCTCTGGAACCTTGATGGTTCCCTTCTGTATTAAAACAAAGGCCCTTTCAGATTCTAGGTAAAGGTTTTAATGACACCCTCCACCTACCCTTTATCTCTCCTGTGAAATCTCAAAGTGTTGGGTGTTAGATATTTTTCAGGTAAGCTCCCTCTCAATGTAACCTTGGGCGATGACCATGCGACTGCGAACACCCTCAATGTTTTAAAACTCGCACAACTTCTATTTCTGAATTGCTATGGGATTGTTGATCTCACGATCTTGATGTTACTATCTAACTGATGGTCCAGATCTTCTCCTCTTGTGAGCCAACGACTGTGATCTCTTCGCAATTCTGGACTTCAAGATTTTGAAATCTCAAACCCAACTTCCTTCCGTACTTTGATCCCCCAGAGCTAACGATATGTTGACACCTAT
>JZKD02S0787689.1:256350-271192 GCA_000966675.3 Picea glauca | reverse complement strand
GAGAAAAATTGTGAAGAGGAGAATGAAGAAAATTTCATGTACCAAAAGACAAATAAGGAAGGAAAAGATAAAGAAGTAAATATCATGAGCCCATTGTAAGCCCAATCAAGAACGAAATAAGAAAAAATATTAAATATTTTGTGGAAGGATTGTGACCCACAGATAGTGATGATGATTTGATTTTTCCATTAAGGCATGCATGTAACATTTTGTCCATGAATTTCGTTTAATAGACTCATCACTTGTGTTTTCCCTCTATTTGGTGTTTACGTGTTTCTTCCAATTATATTATTGTAACATAGTTATCAGTTTAACGAGAACTGTGACCTCAAAGCGAGAACTATGGGTCAAAAACACTAAAATCAATCCCTGAATGCTACCAATAACACCTTTCTATTTTTTAGGGGGGTTGTAGTTAAAATTGTGAGTTGTTTGAAATCAAAACCTTGACCACTAATACCATTGTCAAAAGTTGACCCTCAAATCGAAAAGTGATGCTTCTAGTAGAACCAATTTTATTTTTCAAGTCAAAATTATGACTTAAATGAAAGCATGACCTTGACAATTACCATTGCAAATAAATACTTAAAATTGGCTCCTAAATCGAAAACTGGTATTACCCAAAATTTTATTTATTATTATTTTCTTAAATTTACATTAATAAATAAATGAATTGAAAAAAAGCTCCATAAACAAGTTTTTTTTAAATGAAAAAATAACACCTTAATTTTTTTTTGGCATAAAACTTAAAAGAAAGAAATTGAAAAAAATCAAAATAAAACATTTAAAAAAATTAAAAAATAAACAAATTTAACTATTAGAAATATCATTCAAATTCATTACTAAAAGAGCACATGCGAGTCTACAATCTTTCCTCTAAGAGAAAGTATAAAACCCTACGACTATGGATACCTCAACTAGAGGGGATACCTCACCCCCTCCATATAGTGAAGTTGCTTTTTGTGGCATATCAAATCCTTTGGAAAATTGTCCAAATCCCAACCCTCTCGTTTTATTAAGAAACTAGCCAAGGTGAAAAAAATCCCTATTCTGACTTCTCCTTTTTGCAACATGTCTTTGGAAATGAAAACTAAAGGTTCAATTGTCCATTTTAATAGGACCTAGCCATCCCCATGAGAAATCATGATCTCTATACAAAAAAGTTGGAAAAACTTGATCAAAGGAAATCTAAATCATTTTCTATGCGAGATAATATTTTACACCTTTATTTTTTAACATAAGGAGGAAATGGATCTAACATTTGAGAGTGGGCCTTATTTTTATGGAATAAGAGGCATGTATACCTAAATATTTGGATTCCTAATTTTAATCTAGAACATGGCATTCCCACAGTCATCCTTGTTTGGGTAAGACTAGCACATTTTCCGCTAAATTTATAGAATGAAGATATCGTGAAAAGTGTAGGAAACTCTTTGGAGAAATATATTGACAAAATAGAGCCAAGGGACCACATGTTTTTGTGTGCTAGAATTTATGTAGAATTTGACCTAGAAAAGGGGATCCAAGAGGAAAACCCTAATCTATTGGGTATTGATGAGGAAGGACAAGAGTATGCTATTTATAAAAACAAGAAAACCCTAGAAAACCCTAATTTAATATTTATTTAATGGATGCTTCATCATGAAAAATATCAAATAAATAGATATAGAAGACATAGCATAGATGATCTGATATGACCTTCTTTCTTGCAATTTTTGAGATTTTTATTGCTAACATATACTAATATTCTTGAACTCCACGTGTTACATAGAGACCGCCAGGATCAAAATCATATCATTAGTCCATGAAAATTCATGCAAAGATTAATAAGAAAACTACAAATCCATGAAAATTCATGTAGGCATTAATAAGAAAAGAACAAATTAACCTTTGGTGCATTTCTCTGTAGCAACGCTCAATCTATTTTGGATTATGTGCAAGTCTAGACAACTATTCTTTCTAGAGCACGATTCAAGAATTTAAAGGTTAATTGTTGGGCATAAACCAAGATTGAGAAGGATTCCTATCTTCCATCTCCCAAGAGTTTTCACCTCAACTACTTGATTTTCCTTTTTAATTTTATTTCTTATTTAAAGGATTGTTTTATCCCATGATATCCATTTCCATTTCCAAAAAGAAAGAACCACAAAATAATACACAAATCTGCACATAAACAACCACACCACAAAATAATAAACAAAAAGATCCACATAAATGGATTTTGAAAATGGAGTTGAGCCACAATATGGAAAAGGATCAACAATCTATGGTTGAATAGAAGAGAATGAATCTTTTAATTGAATAAAATAAAATAATATTCTTCCCATTTTCTTTCTAACACCTACAACACCTCACCCTTTTTATTGTACATGTGTCGCTTTATCTTCCATGATGTCTCCTTTTTTCCTTTTTTTCTCCAACGACTATATTGTTTTCTTTTTCTTCACCGTCCATATCTAAATATTCTTGAATATTTATCTTTTTATTATGTTTAAACCATAGATGATTTTAGGGGCTAAATTTCGCAAATGGGTTAATTTTCCATGGTTTTTCCCAAAAAAAGATTCACTAATTTCCATTTTTTCTAAAAATGATTCACCCAGATTCCATAGAATAAATTGTTTTTACCTTAGAAATCACCAAAATTTTATAGAAACTATATATAATCCTTAGAAATTTGAATATTTTTACAAAACTATCGCTAAACATTTTACATTTTTCATATTAAGGACTAGTAATATTAGCCCACGTTTCTACATTTTAATATAAATTTTCATCCTTAAAATCATCCTTGGTTTAAACGGTCATAAATCTTATTATATTATTTGTCTTATGTTTGAACAATGATAAAATGGTATAGGGAGGCATGTTAATTTGATCATAAACAACCTTGACAAAGGCATGTTAATGGGATGATTAATAATGGTTGGAAGACATGTTAATGGGATGAAGTTAGTAGTTTAAATAATCATATGGTGATTCGTTATAAGGGTTTATGAAGTATTTATTTATTCAAAGAGTTTGTGTTATACTTTAGGGAATTTGCAAACTAATGATGGTCTCTAATGAAGCGTTAGTGACATGCAAACATGGAAAAACAAAAATTTGTTAACTTGGAGGGATTATTAAAGACAATTTTACAACAAATTTTAATATGGTGTAAAAACATGAAACATAGGAAATTGAATCAGCTTTCTGAATATACAACTTTTATTCATATAAATTGTGAGTAACTCTGTGAAATTTAATTTTTTCTAACAATGGTATATTATTTTTCCAGCAAAATATAAAGTATGTGTCTTAATGAAATTTCATTCCAAAAACTTGTATAATTGTAGAGAACCGATTCTTCTTATGTGACATATTTTTTGAAAATTTATAATATTAATTTTATAATTTTTTAAAATTATGAAAGTCAATATATCCTTGAAATTACAAAACCTTCCATTTTTTCTTGCTACATGGGTCATAACATGATTAAAAGATTATTTTTTTAGATCGTAGATATCGGTCTCTTCTAGTGCGACATATAAATCATTTTAGAAATGGTTAAGTCCACAAAATATAGAAATTCTAGGAGTGTTGAAGAAAAGATATGAAATGATCCTGCTTGGATAAAGAAAGATAGGCGAGAATATAACCCTATGTTTATAGCCATCAAAACTGATATCCTAATTCACAAGTATTGTTTACAAGTGCTTAGGCTGTTTTTTTGTAATTAAAATCTTGCTAAAAAATTAATTTTTTATGTAATTTTTTGAACAAATCATATGTTGAATTAAATACAAAGACAGAAGTAAAGACACCAGGTAGATAATTAAAATAGATGACACATAAAGAAATCCTTTATTTTATTCCAATTCATCAAAGAATCGTTCTCTTCACAAAATTTCTTGAAGAAGTTTTTGACCAAAGTCAAACTTAGACATCCCTGATGAAACATACAAAAAGACTTATGACAGAAAATTAAAAAAATTGAACTTTAAAAGCTGGATCATCTTGAAGCAGATTGCTTCTCACTCAACTCTGCACAATAGCCTTTGTCAATCATGAAAACTAATTCAAAAACATATAAGTCTACACAAACTATCAAAGATAGATCAACACCTCTAAAAAACAAATGTATGAATGATGTAATTCATCCCTGAATCTTGTTGTCTACAATAAGACCCGTATATCATAAAAAAGAATCAGGCTTCTAATGAATTAAGAAATGAATTATATCAACAAAAACTCAAGAGAAAACCTTAGTATGCTTCTCCTTCTATTCCCCTCTTGTTCCTCCCTTTTCTTTTGCGTTTAAGAAAATTGGAATTGGTTGAAGTAGTTGAACTACTTCATTAGTTAAGGTAACTAAAACTCAACCAAATTTTTAGTTAGGGGGAAAAGTAATAAATCATAATAAGGGTTTTTAAATAAATAATAACTACTAGGTGGGACCCCTTGTGAATCCCTTTAGTTTTTCACAATCATAGAACAACTAGTTAATTAAACAAAACATCCCTCCTTGTGACACCCATCATCACATTCATATTTGACAATTTATCTCAATGATATTTGAAATTATTTCCAAAATATTTTACACATATATCAAAAAATAGTATATTGTCCAAAACTTTAGAAGTCAACTGTCGTCAACAATTAATAAATAAATAAAAACTTAAAATCCATATTTCCCACTCTGAGATGAAATCCTTCCCTTGTTGTTGTTGTCACCTTTTTATCTCTCTGAATTTTCCTTAGGCTATGCTAAGCCTTTAGGACTAATATCGTTGATCACATGAGAGAAATCATCCCTCAAATGCATCCAGGAGGACACATATTTATCAGAGTCATTGGAGGATGAGCAAGGGGAAGCAATGGTTTTTCCTTTACCAGGGGCATGGTGGGACTCAATTTTCAACCCTTTGCTAGCTTGGGAAGACTGAATTGGTGAGTGGATAGGGGCATATTGGAAAATTGGATTGATAGGCAGTGGATAAGGTAAAGACAAATTGGGCCAGCCATGATGTTGGGAGACTATTGGGTGGACAATCTCTTTCCATCTATCATTTTCGAGAACTTCAGGCTGTAGTGAGACATGAGGATGCACGGGGACACTAGGGGCCTATGGATCTTGGAAGGGAGTCTTTTTAGGCCTGGGCTGGACCACACATTTCCCAATCCAATTAAAAAAACCAACTTGAAATAGTTGGCCTAACTCTTGCGAGTCAACATCAAAGTGTATGGAAACTCTTGGCCTTCTAGGGGCCCTGTTCCAATTACCTCTTCCTCAGTTACCTCTTCCATGTCTACCTCAACTAAAAAATCTCATTCCTGTATGCATAATTGATTAGCAAATAGTTTCTTTAACAACCATACATGACAAATCCTTTTAAAATATGAAATAAATTTTGGCTCAGAAACATATTAGACTCATGCAATCCAATCCATACAATTTATTTTAATAGTTGTCAATGAACAGGGGATGAGAACAGGTTCCGGGATATGAAAGGGGTTGTATTGAGAAAAAAATGTTAAAATGAGGGGGAAAAGATCATGGTTACTTCTCATAAACAACAAACAATCAATTGTAACGTAAACCAAAGAACATATCATTGTAATCCATCCTTGTGATCTTAAACTGTTACAATACAGAGTTCTTCTTAACTGTAATTAAATTTTACGAACAATGAGTGGATAATGGATATGGAAAGGCGAGGGGATTGTAATTAGTGAAAAAGTGAAATAGTGGTAGGGGAAAAGAGCGGATACTATTCGAAAAATCCATTAAGTGATCCATAAAACAATTCAGTATTTAATGCAAATGATCCAACACTAACCAAATAATTATTGTGATCATATAAACAATCACTATGTATAATTTAACCATCATTGTGTGTTAACTTGATCACTATTCACATTTAAATCTTTAACACAGTGTCATCAAACTCAAAATAATATGCCTTCCCAAACAACCTGTATAAGATTTTTGTTTCATCTCATTTGTCTAGTTTAATATTTAAAACAAATTCCAAATGAACATATGGTCATTTTTTTCCACTCTATTCAGCATCAAAACATCAACCATTGTCCATGCATTATTTTCTCAACTCAAACACAAACACAAGTTCTTTTAAAATCGTGCCCAATTCCATTCCTCTAACCAATTTAACAATTAAATTGTAATGAAACCATCCTTTTATAAAACCTATTCCCATCTCCGATACAATGCACAATATACATAAAACATACACAACAGACAACCAAGTCACAACTATCACAATTTTAAAATGCAACGATCCTGATCAGGCAATTTAAACACACAATAACAATAAACATCATTTCAACTTATACCATGTTGTAGGAAACCCACACAGGCCAACTCATAACGCAAGAAGCATCGATGTGAAATAATGAAACCATAAAAGTGTTGAGTTAACAATCCAACTGTTACAACACAAGAGGCAGTGATTGTATATCCATTTCCATTTCTCAAATCAACCAATTAAATCATGTTGAGAAACTATCATAATAAATAATGCAACGACTATATACCAATAATAAAACCCTTGTCAATGCTATCAATAGAGACAAGCCAATAATCAACCATTGTTGACGCTACTCCACCAACTCATAAAAATCAACAATATACCGACTGGTTCATTATCAAAAATGGGTTTTGAACAATCAAGGGTGGGCTCTGAGTAATCAAGGGTTCGCTTTGTGGAACCAACACAAGGAGACTGGAGTCGATGACCAACAGTAGGTGAGAACCCTTTGAGACAACAAGGTGGACACACAAGCCATATAACCATTAACTTGTATCACAGGGTGACAATTCACACCAGGTGGGAGAGACTATGAACAGAGAAATAGAGGCTCCTTACTGGCCAGTAATAACCCTGATAACTCGCATGGGTATAACCTTGATGGTTTTCAAAAACCTAAATAATGTTGGTAAAAATGTAGATCCATGTAATAACAACCAACCCTAAAGAAAGAATGTTGGGATAATAGCCACATGTTCGACAACGCAAGTATTCCAATAGAGGACAAACACCTTCAGTAACCACTCACATAACCAGATCAAATATCAACACATCGATATTTTCACATGATAAAACCCCTACGGGGAAACATCCATGGCCCCAGCCAACGCAACCACTTGGAGTAGTTTATTAATGCAAATAAAAATATTAAAGAGAGATTTTACAAGAGAGTTTCTCATAATCAATCATCAAAAAATGACCCTCCATGCTCTTTAAATAGAGATCATGGAACAATCGGGTGTTAATCCACGGATTAATGGTCATTAATATCGAGGAAAGTATGAATCGTTGGATCACTCTATGTTGGGAACATATCGTGACCGTCGGATTTTCTAACTATAAATGCATACTAATGCATACTAAAGAAACACACTAAGAAACACACTTTTACCTATTGAAATATTAGACCAAGTATATCTTAACTAACTCCCAAGTGTCTAAATATCATAGCATCCACCCTTAAGAACAACTTGGGATAGGATTGAAGGATTTACAATAGTGAAACAATAGGAGAAGGAAGGAGGCATTAGAGTCTATCCCTCCTTAATGACAACTTCCTGAACTCCTAACATAGATCGAAGTTTGGAAAACTTCACTTCTGTAAGAGACTTTGTGAAAATGTCTGCAACTTGATCTTTTGTAGGGAAAAAGAGCACTTCAATAACTTGATCATGAATTATCTTTTTGATGAAGTGCATGTGTATCTTGATGTGTTTGCTACATTGATGTTGAAATGGGTCTTTGGCGAGCTTGATGGCACTCTGATTGTCACACCAAAGGTTGTTCGAATGCTGGTGTTGGAATCCAAACTCTGAAAGGATCTGTCGAAGCCATAGGGCTTCCTAACTTGCATTTACCATTGCTCGGTACTCTGCTTCTATTGAAGAAAGTGCAATAGCCTGTTGTTTCTTACAGACCCAAGTGAAAGGTCCTAAACCAAGGCTGAAAATATAACCTGCAGTAGATTTATGATCATCAGGGCCACCGACCCAATCTTAATCAGTGAAACCAACCAATAAAGGAGTCCCTCGTGAACTATAATGTATCATGAACTGAACTATACCACAAACATAGTGAAGTATCCTTTTAGTTTCTTTCCAATGGCTTTCATGGGTTGATTGCATATATCGGGAAACAAGGCCAACAACAAAGGAAATATTAGGATGGGTATGAGTCAAGTATAAGAGGCTACCAACTAACTAACGGTACGAGGCAGCATCAACTTCAAGAAAGGTATAGGTGGCAGAAATCTTGACTCCAAACTGGAAGGGAGAAGGGGTTGGTTTACAATCATCCATGTGAAAGTGACGAAGAAGGTCACAAGAATACTTAAATTGGGAAAGAAAAATTCCTTCATTGGTTTGCAAAACTTGGAGGCCAAGGAAATAGTGCAAAAAGCCTAAGTCTATCATTTCAAATTTCTTCTTAAGGATGGTTTTCACATGGTTTAAAGTTTTGAGTCACTACCAGTAAGGATAAGGTCATCAACATAAAGGAAAAGGATTATGAGATGGATTCCTAATTTCTTGGTATAGACATTAGGATCAGAATGGAATCTAAAGAATCCAGTGGCAATAAGAAAGTTATCCATTTTGGCATACCAAGCTCGGGGAGCTTGCTTGAGACCATAAACAGATTTCTTGAGGTGAAAAAAAAGGCTAGAGTCATTCTGGACATAGCCAGGAGGTTGTTCCATGTAGATTTCTTCTTGAAAATCTCTATGCAAGAAGGTAGATTTAACATCCATCTGATGGACCTCCCGTTTATGTGAGGCAGGAAGGGAAAGAACAAGGCAGATGGAATTCATTTTTTCTACAGGGGAAAAGGTTTCATTATAGTCAATTCCTTCAACTTGGGAAAATCCTTTGGCAACTAACTGAGCCTTGTGTCTTTCAACACTTCCATCTAATGCATACTTAGTTCTGTAGACCCATTTGCATTTAAAAAAATTTATTCCTTTTGGAAGAGGTACAAGATCCCAAGTATCGTTTTCCATTAAAGAAT
This sequence comes from Picea glauca, assembly GCA_000966675.3. Classification (NCBI taxonomy): domain Eukaryota; kingdom Viridiplantae; phylum Streptophyta; class Pinopsida; order Pinales; family Pinaceae; genus Picea; species Picea glauca. The sequence continues at coordinate 262,157 of JZKD02S0787689.1, read as the reverse complement.
GATGCTCTTCATTCATTGCCATATCCCAATCTGGATGACCTCAAGCTTCTGAAAATGTCTCTGGATCATGAGTTTCTGAAACTTGAGCCAAAAGAGAAGAGGCTCGCTAGAACTAGGAACGTGTCTGCTGTTGATCTGAAGGATCATCGACAAGATCACCAACTGCTTCTCGTGTTGAAGGGACCCATCTAGGAAGTGGTGGAGTTGGTGTTGGTTTAGGTTCAAAGGAATCATATAGAGGAGGGTGAGCAGGTGGAGGTGTATTTTCATCCTCACTATCATCATATGAAGAAGAAACCAAATCATAAGAAGGCACAAACACCGAAGATGGCACAAACGCCGAAGAAGGCTCCCAGGCCAAGAGATTTTCATCAAATTTAACATCTCTTCTAATAATAATTTCATTACAATGTGATTGAAGAAATCTGAAACCTTTGACATCTTCATAATAACCAACAAATATACACTTCTCACTTTTAGGCTGCAATGCTTTCCTTTTCTTATCAGGAATGTGAGCCCATACTATACTTCCAAATACACGGAAGTAACTTACATTTGGTTTAATTTTAGTCCAAGCTTCTTCTGATGTTATATTTTTAAGATCCTTTCTAGGAGTGTGATTTACTATGTAATTTTCACAGTTGATGGCCTCCGCCCAATACTTTAGACTTAATCCCTTAGATTGGATAATACAATTAGCCATTTCTTTTAATGTGCGGTTCTTTCTCTCAGCAACACCATTTTGTTGTGGTGTATATGGAACAGTGTGTTGCATTTGGATTCCCTATGTAGTGTAGTAGCTTGTAAAAATATTGTTCACATATTCACCTCCATTATTTGTTCTTAACCTTTGAATTTGATGTCCAGATTGCTTTTCTAAAAGGGACTTGTAGGCCAAAAAATTGTCAAAAACTTCACTCTTGAGTTTTAAGAAGTAAGCCCAAGTACATCTGGAAAAGTCATCAATGAAAGTTAAGAAATACTTGCACCTAGAAAAATAAGGAGAAGAAAGTGGACCACAAAAATCATTGTGAACAAGATGCAAAGGACTCGAGGCGTGCCAAGAGGTACCTTTGTCAAAATTGTCTCGATGATGTTTGTAGATAACAAAACTGGCACCAACACCATCTCTGCATGAAACAAGAGGAATACCAGTCACCATCTGTTGATTACATAGTTGTTGCAGTGAGCGATAGTTTAGATGACCAAACCGCTCATGCCAAATTTTGCTCAATTCATCGTTATGAGAAACAAAAACTGTTGAAAAAGATGATGACCCAAAGTTGTCAAACTTTTACAACCTAGTAATATAATCAACAATTCTAGTTGCAAGAACATTCTTAGGATCTTTTAGATCCTTGGTTACAACTTGGTGAGGTGAAAACTCGATGGTTTTACCTTCACCTGAATGAGTGATTTGATATACTGATAGAAGGTTACATGAGAGATTTGGAACACATAATACATCATTGAAATGACCATTATCTACTTGAACTATTCCAGATCCTACAACACTAAGAGATCTATCATCAACAAAAAATATTTTCTTGGTGTTACATTCATTTAGAGAAGAAAATATGGTTTTATCCTTAGCCATATGATAAGATTCTCCTGAATCAATAAGCCACTCATAAGAAGAAGAAGCAGTAGTATAATTTGAATTGAAGGAGAAACCAGAAGTAGAAAGTGCATGTCCATGAGAAGAAGAAATAGAATCAATACTGATGTTGTGCTTCTTCATCGCTGCTTCTAAAGATGCCATATTCTTGAAACATTTGGACTCATCATGACCATCTTTATCACAAAAGTTGCAATGTCTTTTATTATTCTTACTTTTATATTCTACTCCTTTGTCACCAGTAGGATTTGAAGCTGTTTGAGAAGGTTTTGGACCCTTAAGTTGTTTGTTGTTGTAGCGAGGATGTTGCTTCTTGGGATACTCAGGTTTATATTTCTACTGGAAAACTAAGGCTTTGTTGGAGGTACCTGTAGTGTTGATCACTCCAAATTGTACAAGCTTATCTTCCTCTCGAATCAAGTAAGCACAAAAGGACTCAAGAATGGGTTTTTCATAAGCTTCTTCCCATAGAGCCTCTCTCATGGCATAAAACGTAGATACAAACACAAAATATGCACTACCTAGCTTAGAAAGAATAATATAGATGCAACACTCTTCCTCCATATTTATCTTACATTCTTCACATAAAATTCAGAGTGTTTTAAACCTAGATAGATAGTCTCCAAGGCAAGAAAAATCATTTGGACTCAAGGTCAGTATTTGATTTTCTAACTGTTGTGCTYGAATAATATTGAGTTTACCAAACACAGATTCAATCGTGTCCCAAGCTTCTTTGGGGTCATCAATATCTTGAAGGTGGTACCTTAAATCAGGAGAGATGGAAATTCTGATTAGTCCATGTGCTTCGTCATTCCTATTATCCCACTTGGCTTTCTTATCAACATCATTGGGTGTTTTTTCCTTTCCCAAGGTAATCGGGTACAAGCCTTTACTTCTTAATCTTCCATATGAGATTTCCATTAGAAATGGTTGTTGCTGGTAAGCAAGACAATACTTGTAGAATCCATATTAAATATGCAGATAATGTGGATTTAAAAACTGAAACTGATGATCTAGATGGAAAGAGATCGAAACGTTATGCGGTTTTAAAAAAAACAACACTAAAAACGGACTTCCGATGTTAGAGTTATGCCCTTTTAAAAAAAGGCACAATCGATAACCAAATGACCACATGATTGTGTAAGTTGCTTTATGAAGTGACCCACTTCTATAAAGAGAAGTGGGGATCATTTTTTCAATGAAGTTACTTTATAACAGAAAAGTTGCATGCAAAATAAATAACTCTAAAATAAAATATTAAAGCTACTTATATTGATTTACTTTTATACTTGAAGTGAAATACACTTTACAATTTTAGCATGAACTTTTTCAAAAAAGGTAACAAAAGAGAGACTTGAACTCAAGACCTCTTACTTAATAAGGCAACTTTTAACCAAATGATCTTGCAAAACATATTGTAATGTTCATAAGGAGGATTGGGGGTGTTGTTTTTTTTTTTTGTTGTGGAAGATGACCTTGGAGAGCATGCTAAAAAAAACTCTTTTCATAGAAGAAAAAAGTTTTGCTTCTCGATGACAACAAGGGTTAGATCTCGGTTAGCTTACCCGAAAGATGCACCTTTTCCTATCTGTTTCTGATTTTCTGAGATCACACAGGGCACGAGGAAAAGAGAATATACAGATCTAAAAGAGTAGCAACCCGAAAATAAATAAAACAAAACCGAAATAAAACCAAAATATTACTCTACAAAAAATTAAAAAAAATGCTTATTCAAGCTTTATACCTTCGGATCTAACTATAATGGTCGTATCTCGGGCAAACTGAAACCTTTTCGAGTGAAACTAAAAGTGTTCATGAATGAAACGAGTGCTCCAGATGCAATGGAACAATCCTCTAAGCCCATAAATGTACAAAAATGACAGAAAGTGGAGATAAGGCAACTCGGCTTCACGATCTTGATCTTCAACAAGAGCAGGTCTTCAAACAAGATTTGATACCGTGTTCGACAATACATGTATTCCAACAGAGGACAAACACCTTCAGTAACCACTCATATAACCAGATCAAATATCAACATACCGATGTTTTCACATGGTAAAACCCCTACGGGGAAACATCCACGGCCCCAACCAATGCGACCACTTGGAGCAGTTTATTAATGCAAAGAAAAAGATTACAGATAGATTTTACAAGATATTTTCTCACAATCAATCATCATAAAATGACCCTCCATGCACTTTAAATAGAGATCATGGACCAATAAGGTGTTAAGCCACATATCAATGGTCGTTAAGATTGTGGAGAGTATGAAACGTTGGATCACTCTATGTTGGGAACATATCGTGACCGTCAGATTTCCTAACTACAAATGCATACTAATGCATACTAAAGAAACACACTAAGAAACACACTTTTACCTAACGACATATTAGACCAAGTAGATCTTAACTAACTCCTAAGTGTATAAATATCCTAACACCACCATAACCAACTGTGCGGAAACCAAAATCATACATGAGCCCACAACTAGGCGAAAATGATAGCAGTGACCCAAGGTGTTCAAAATCAAACACAACAACCCCATAACACCAAATACGACTGGATATGGTGACAAGAACTGTGTGGAGATGGCCAACGATTCTGGACTAAATGAAACCCTTCAACCAAAACCCATAATACAATAGAGATCCTTCATGGCTTCCACCATAGAGAATCATCAATGAAATCATGACTTCAATTATCCATTTTTTTCATTTGCAATGAATACACACAACCAATCATTCCAGAGAAGTATCAAAAGTTTGCATAGTTTCTAGTCTCAAGAAAATCACAGACCAATACATCACCAAGCCAATATCTATTTCATAACTAGAGCGATTTCATGGATGGTGGAAAAGACATACCTGTAACCAAAAATACTTAAAAACGTGAGCTTGGTCGAGCAATTATTTCCTTGCCTAAAAATCAGAGCTTAACCACAACAAAACACAATTGAACAATATCCAAGCTAGGGTGACGACCAGTGGGAGAGGTATGGTGTGATGTGCAGTAAATTCATGTTGCTTTCATCCTTTACCCATTCAATTACTTAGTACATGAAAACCAACCATCAATTAATCCATTCAATTAATCCATGCATCGAAACCAACATCCATTACTTGCCAAGTGTCCCACCCTATACCACATTAACCATTTCCAAACATACCATAACACATATCAAATTTTCCTTCAAATGACTCAATATATCGTATAGCCAATAACCTTGTTAGTTAGGACTAACACTATTTCTTTTAAATTCCAAATGCATATAGTGTAGCATCGTATAGCATAGTCTAGTTCCTTAGATTTTTTCCATATTTATTTTATCTTTTGTCATGACTAACATGTGTTTTGTGCAAGTGTAACATGTAATAGATCATGGTGCCAATATCATTGTAATAAAATTTCACATAAGCCATCATGATATGGAATTGAGAATTTAGAGTAACGAAACCCACAAATAGCATGCATTATCCATCTTCCATTTGTCGCAAATAGAACCAGTATTTCATCATCAATCAAGTAGAGCCCTGTAAGTAGTGTCGAGCAATAGCATAAACATCAAATAAGAACTAGATTTGATCCTCCAATCTACAAGGAGGTCCCACCTACTAGTATTATATATATTATTGGTTCATAAATAGTATGCTTTAGCAATACTTTCGGGGAGAAATCCTTGTTGCGATTTTTATCGTAAACAAGGAGTTTGATATATGCGAAGACGAAAATAAATTAAAAGTAGAAAACAATAATAATTTAAAAAAAAAATGACATTTGTAATATGCATAGCTGACTCTATCTATGTTTGTAGTTTCATCAACAACACATTTGTGTATCCTATAGAAAAATAATGTCACAAACATAGATATAGAGAGGTATTCATAAAAGTGGATGATTTTGTGTATTTGTAGAACAGAACACTAGGTTTTTCATCCCGAAACTAAATCCGAGGAAACCAACTTTGCAAACATGTATGCTAGAGTTTTCACCCCTGCCTAAAAAAATTTGAAATGAAAATAATGTGCATGATATTTAGGAATATGCACATGTTCCTGAAGCACATGCGTGTTACTAAAACATCCATACATTATTAAGAATAGGAATGCACATAAATTCCTATTAAAAATAAATAAGTTCTCTCTCTCTCTCTCTCTCTCTCTCTCTCTCTCTCTCTCTCTCTCTCCTTGTG
>JZKD02S0787689.1:217932-237077 GCA_000966675.3 Picea glauca | reverse complement strand
TAAACACCATTGCGTGTAGACCGACCACGATGAATGAGTGATGGGGGACTAAGCTTCCACAGAGTGGGTAAGGGAAAGGGGGTGAAAGGTTGGAAATAGAGGCTAAGTGTTGAGACTAGGGGATAAGCTTGGGGGATTAAGTCCTTGGGAATAATAATTTATTATTATTGCAAAAGCTATGTGATAAACATGTTTCTAAGTCCTGGGAGAGGCAATGCATGCAACTCCAAGTTTTCAAAAGGGGACGCATGTAGCCCCAGGAAGACAACTGTTGACCTGGGTGCATGTGGTTAAAAGTTGAAGCTTCAACTGAGTTGGGGGTTCGTTCTCCATTCTGTCATTCATTGTCTAAACTGTGTGACCTTTGCATATGGTCTCTACATTTTCCCCCAATCCTCAACCTCTGCATAATTTCCTATCACACATCCTGTAACTGGTAAACCGTGAGCCGATTTGTGTCTTCTTTAGAACCCGACACCTGGATAATCGCCCGAGCGTGCTCTGTTTAGCATATGGTCGTTGCCATTTGCGGGACTATGCCTATTTTCTGTTATGGTCATCATCCTGGTGTCAACTGAGTGCTTGATGTTGTTATGGTTTCCCTCACCTGGTTGGAATTGAGTCGAAGGGTGTGCTGAAGAAGTGGGTTTTCAGGCCCATGGTAGAAGAAATAGGTTGTCAGGCCTGTGAGCAACTCCATCCAGGTGAGAGAGTCTACTGGGAAGTGGTTTTCTCCCAGAGAGAGTCCAACACCAGCTTTAGAGCTCTGATAGTTCCTGATCTGGCCTATTACCGAGGCCCAGAGAGGGAGGTGAAGCATCGATGGACTGTGCTTCTGAAGGTGTATACTCTTGGGCAGAACAAGCATGTGGGGAATGAGAGTCTATTAGTAGTGGGCGTAAGAAGGCATCCTGGGAAGAATCCTTCCAGTTATTCTGTGAAGTTTTTCCTATAACCTTAGCCCAGACTAGGATTCCTTGCCTTGGGTGGAGCTTAGTCCCATCTCGGGGGTGACCCACTACTGAGCATGATGAGTAGCGTGGTCTAAGGTTGGGAAGTTCATGGAAGGCCTGCACGTGGTTGGTGGAATTACCACAGTTTCAACGATAAGTATCAGCTTATGCTTAATATTATGTTTTGCATGCCTATGATGCTTATATGTTTCATGTATTCTGTTGTACATATGAATTATTTTTAGTGACGTGGATTGTTTATGTTAGCAGTAATGTTGTGCTTACTCTGAGTTAAATGTGTTTAATATGACTTAAATGCATTTTATTAATTAAGTATGAGAATGACGTTGTTCCGCACAATAGAGTTTTCCCGACCAGTGGGATGACAGCCGGGGGATGCTACAGTATGGTATCAGAGCCAGGTTTCAACGCTGAGCCTAGATGGTTTGGATAAGTGGTCTTTGGATTGAGGTTTTGAGAAGAAATTGTGTCTGGAGGATTAATTTCAGACCTCTGAATGTTTCTGAGTGTCAACAGACTACTTGACCATGTTACAAAGCTCAGGAGGTGTAGCGGTATTATAAAACTGTAGCCGGTGTGGTATATGGCCACGGGGAGAGAGAGAACTACACACGAGAAGTGTTTGATCAAGTAGATGAAATTTCAAAAGGAGGGTACCAAGTCATTGGCCAGAAGTCCTTGAGAAGCAGAGTTAGACGATTAGAATTCTCTCTGGAGAACTCACAAAATCGCGAGGGCCATAAGATGGTCAGAAGTTGCAAGGTGGTTAATGGATGGAGAAAATGACCACCCTAGGATCCAGAATAAACGTGGGTCATTGATCGTGGTTGGTTTGAACCATTGGATCATTTCGTGAATTTAGGGATCATGAACTTGGAGCATAGGCCAAATTTTTGGTCACTCCAAGTCTCGAATCACGAAAGAGATTAACAAGGGTAGAATTGGATGGTGGAGCGCTTCCAGGAAGAAGTGCTGAAATCTCATGAGCCATTAGATCCAACACCTAGAGAGGAATTTAGGGCTGAAGAGATTTGATAGGTGTAAGAATAAGAGAGATCTGGATCGTCGGATCAGAGGAGGCTCATAGCCATTGATCTCATACATGAATTTCCATATCGAAATTCGGGGATTGAAGCGACAAGAGATTTGGAGTCGTTGCATCGTGAACTCCTGGTTCAAGAAACTTGAAAATATCTAGACCGTTAGATCCAAATCATTGAGGATCATTGGATCTTGTAAAAGAACTCGTGTATCAAAATTCAGGGATTGAAGTGACAAGATATTTGGATTCGTTGCATCGTGAACTCCCAGTTACCAAAAACCCGAAACCTTGAAATCCTGAAATGATCTACGTCGTATATCGTAGGAGAGGAACTTGACCGTTGGATCAAGTAGATGAATAGACCGTAATTTTATAATTTCAGCAAACGAAAGTTCGAGATGTGTAGATGCACGAACTCTTGATGCCTGAAACTCCGAAATGAAAAGTAAAAGTAGTGGGGCCCCCTGACATTGTTGGGAGTGAGGTGGACCTTATTAAGGACACCATGTGTCAATACCTTGGTCGACGATATCTGTGCTATGGGCTTGGAGGGTAAATAAATTGAATTTTTGGAAGTCGAGAGTTGGAGAGGGAAAAAAGTGCGAGAACCTCCAGGACAAAAACCCCGAAACCCGAAACCTTGAAGCCCCGAAATCCCAAAACCTGAAGTTTCATTTGGAGAGCCTTGTAGCACCTAGCAGTTTAGCATTTGATCATGGCTTATGGACATATGGGTTGGAGACTAAGAAAATGGGGGATATCACCATAAATTGCAGATACAAGCAGAGATCAGAAAATTCGTGGAATCAAAACATTTTCTTATTTTCATTGGTTTATGAATGTTGTAGTTTTATTAAGGGTTTAAGGCCTGACAAACTTCAGTTGACTACACATTGTGTGTGCAGAGTTCAACGAGTGTCAGGACAACCATGAATTGACGTCGAGTATAGAAATTGAAGAGGTGCGGATTGCCTCCAATTCAGAGAACGAAAGAGAAGGAAGGGATGTCAACTTGGGATTCGAAGGATCGAACTCCAATGGGCATGGAAGAGAATTGGATAAGGAAGGGCATGTGATGAAAATCATTAAAAGATTGTAGAAATATGCCTAGGCTCGTCGAGATGATAGCCGAAATCTCATGAAAGTCAGGGATAGGCAGGGTCAATTCAACTTAAGGATGTTGAAGATTCTGGAAAGAATAGAAAAGAAATTGAAAAAGGAGAGTGACTCAAGCAAGACAGAGAGTCGCAGGACCCATGAGAGGAAAATAAGATCAAGGAGTGTCAACAGACATCATCGTCACTCTCCAAAGAATTCTAGTAGGTAAGCACACATTAGTTCAAGCCCATCTCCTACCAGAAAGAATAGGAGATCTAGGATGGATGAATTGAAAGGGGAAATGAACAAGATCAAGCCTCCAACATTCGATGGAGAACATAAGAAGGAGGAAGATGCCAAAACTTGGTTGCTGGGTATGAGGAAATACTTTCAATTGTAGAATTAATCCTCTCATGTAGAGGGCAGGATTTCCATGTATCAATTGAAGGGAAAGGCATCCATGTGGTGGGATCAACTTGTGCAAGTGCAACACATCAGAGAAAGGGACATCACATGGAAAGAATTCAAGAGGTATTTCGAGAGGAAATACTTAACTAAAAGATATTATGATAGAAAGATGAAAGAGTTCTTTGAACTCAAGCTAGACAACGAGACCATTGATGAGTATGAACAAATTTTTTGGAATTACTGAAGTATGTTCCATTCATCAAAGATGAGTCTATCAATATTCAAAGGTACCTGAGTGGATTACCACCTCCTATTGGGGATAAGATTCAGTATGATGATCCTAAGACTATGGAAGAAACAATAACAAGAGAAAAATGATTATATGAACAACAAATAGAAAAGCCTACCTTTTGGAAGGCTTGGGTTGAGAAGAAGAAGTTTAAGAAAGAACAGAGGCAGAAGAGAAACAAACCTCCATTTTTCAGAAATAGTCCTCAAGGACATCCATCGTTTAGAGGATGATCTTTCTGATCAGTTGAAAGGTGCGAAAATATTTTCAAAGATAGATCTCAGATTGGGATATCACCAGGTAAGAATAAAGGATGAAGATGTCAGCAAGACTGCCTTTAGAACAAGGTATGGTCATTACAAGTTCATAGTGGTACCGTTTGGGCTATCAAATGCACTTGTTGTTTTTATGTGCTTGATGAATGGTGTATTCAGGGACTATCTAGACAAGTTTGTCATAGTCTTCCTGGATGAAATTTTGGTGTATTCCAAGTTAGAGGAAGAGAATGAACAACACCTTAGGATGGTGATTCAAGTGTTGAGAGAACATTAGCTTTATGCCAAGTTGAGAAAATACTCGTTTTATCAAAGGAAGATCCATTACTTGGGGCACATTATTTCAGAAGAAGGGATCATCGTGGATCCTAAGAAGGTTGAGGCCATAAGAGAATGGTCAGTGCTAAGGAATGTGGCAGAATTTAGATCCTTTATGGGTCTAGCGGGCTATTACAGAAGGTTTATTACAAGGTTCTCAAAGATAGCTCACCCTATCACTTCCTTGCAAAGGAAGGAGAAAACGTTTCAGTGGACTGAAGAGTGTGAGAAAAGTTTCTAGTAATTGAAGCAGCTATTAACCAGCACTCCAATATTGAGGATTGCAGACCCAAATGTGGATTTCGTGGTGTGCACAGATGCATGTAAAGAAGGGTTGGGAGGAGTTCTCAATCAGAATGGATTTGCAATCTGTTATGAGTCGAGGAAGCTGAAATAACATGAAAAGAATTACGCCACTCACAATTTGGAGTTGTTAGAAATCGTTCACGCTCTGAGGAAATGGAGACATTACCTCATGGGAAGGAGATCTGAATTGAGAACAGACCACAATGGTTTGAAATATTTGTTTGATTATCCAACCTTAAACACTAGAAAAATTAGGTGGCTAGAATTTCTGTGTGAGTACGACTTTGAGATCAAGCATATCAAAGGAAAGGAGAATAAAGTGGTTGATGCACTCAGTAGGAGGGTGCATGAATTACATGCTACATCCATTAGCATGTATCAAACTGATAATAAAAGAAAAATTTTGGAGGCTGCAAATGTAGATCTACAATACAAAGAATTGATAGCCAAGCTACAGCATGGTAAGATGCCACATAAGATGGAAATTTATAAATTGGAAACCGATGGAATACTGCTGTAGAAGAACATAATTTTTGTACCCAATGTCCAATGCTTGAAATAGATGATTTTGCAGGAGATGCATAATGTGCCTTATGAAGGGCACCCTGGATATTAGAAAACAATAGTAGTGGTCAAGAGCCATTACTTTTGGCCAGTTATGAAGAGAGACCAATGAATACATCACCAAATGTTTGGAGTGCCAGAAATTTAAAGCTGAGCATAGGCACCCAACAGGGTTGTTGCAACCTTTACCCATTCCTGAGTGGAAGTGAGAAGTAGTAACGATGGATTTTATTACGTGATTTCCTAGAACAACCAAGATTCATGATTCGATCATGGTGGTGGTGGACAAGCTTACAAAAGTTGCCCATTTTATTCCACTGAAAACTACTCACAAGGCAACAGATGTTGTTGATATTTTTGTGAAGAAGTGGCACGATTGCATGGAATTCCTAAAATGATTGTGTTCGACAGAGACCCAAAATTCACCTCGAATTTCTGGAAAGGATTGTTCAAAGGATTCAGAACAAATCTGAACTTTAGTAAAACTTATCATCCTGAGTCTGATGGACAGACAGAGAGTGTGAATAGAGTAATAGAAGACATAGTGAGAATGTATGTGATGGAAAAACCATCAATATGGGAAGACTACCTTCACTTGGTAGAATTCGCCTACAACAATGGGTATCATGCATCATTGAATATTATCCCATTTGAAGCACTTTATGGAAGAAAGTGCAATACTCCAGTGAGATGGGATAATCCAACTAATAAAGCAGTAGTTGGGCCAGAGTTGCTCAAGGAGATGGAGGACCAAATGATAAAAATTAAGCAGAATTTGAAAGCTTCTGAGGACAGACAGAAAAGTTATGCTGATAAGAACAGAACCCATAGAGATTTCAAAGTGGGTGATCATGTTTTTCTGAAAGTGAAAGCTAAAAGGAGTTCCCTGAAGCTGGGAAGTTATGCCAAGTTGGTAGCCAGATTTTGTGGGCCATTTGAAATCTTGAAAAGGATTGGTCTAGTTGCATATATGATTGCATTACCTACATCCATGACTATACATAATGTGTTTCATGTTTCATTGCTTAAGAAATATCTACCAGATGCTAATCATGTTATCAATTGGAATGTGATTCAGGTGGAACAAGAAGGTGTCCTGCAAGTGCATCCTGTGCGCATATTAGACAGGAAAAACAAATAGCTCCGGAATCGAGCTATAGGTCTTGTAAAGGTACAGTGCCCCTGGTATAGTCCTAAGGATGAGACATGGGAGCATGAAGATGTTATGTGGGAAGAGTACCCGCATCTTTTTGAAAATTTTGAAAATCTTGCAGATGCAGTGTAAAGTTGCACTGAGGACAGTGCAAAAACAAGGGGAGGGGATTGTAATGTCCCCAAGGCTGAGCCCTATTGTAAATCATGTATATGAAGTATAAATCTTTCATTATGAATTTTAATTATGTTTTATAGGCTGGTGAGCCAAATTTATATAAGCTAGTGGGCTTATGTGTTATTAGGCCAGAGAGCGTAAGTGTTAAGGTCGGGAGCCTGCTTTTGTATATGTAATCATGAAATACATTAATAAAAATATAAGCACCACTGTGTGCAGACCGACCATGATGAATGAGTGATGGGGGACTAAGCTTCCATACAGTGGGTAACGGAAAGGGGCTAAAAGGTTGGAAATAGAGGCTAAGTGTTGAGCCTAGGGGATAAGCTTGAGGGCTTAAGTCCTTGGGAATAATAATTTATTATTATTCCAAAAGCTATGTGATAAACATGTTTCTAAGTCCTGGGAGAGGTAATGCATGCAGCTCCAAGTGTGCAAAAGGTAACGCATGTAGCCCCAGGAAAAAACATGTCGACCTGGGTGCATGTGGCTAAAAGATAAAGCGCCAACTAAGTTGGGGGTTCGTTCTCCATTCTGTCGTTTGTTGTCTAAACTATGTGACCTCTGTGTCTGGTCTTTGCATTTGGCCCCCATCCTCGATCTCTACATAATTTTGTGTCATGCATCCTGTAACCAGTAAACCGTGAGATGATTTGTGTCTTCTGTAGAACCCGACACGTGGATAATCACCTGAGCATGATGTGTTTAGCGTCTGGTCGTTGTCATTTGTAGGAATATGCTTGTTTTCTGTTGTGGTCATCATCTTGGTGTCAACTGAGTGCTTTATGTTGTTGCAGTTTCACTCACCCGGTTTAAATTGAGTCGAAGGGTGTGTTGATGAAGCGGGTTTTCAGGCCCGTGGTAGATAAAGTAGGTTGTCAGGCCTGTGAGAAACTCCCTCCAGGTGAGAGAGTCTGCTAGGAAGTGGTTTTCTCCTCGAGTGAGTCTAGCACCAGCTTCAGAGCTCTAAGAATTCCTGATCCAGCCTATTGCTGAGGCCTAGAGAGGGAGGTGAAGCACCGATGGACTGTGCTTTTGAAGGTGTATACTCTTGGGTGGAACAAGCATGTGGGGAATGAGAGTTAGTTAGTAGTGGGTGTAAGAAGTCATCCTGGGAAGAATCCTTTTGGTTATTCTATGCATTTTTCCCTGTAACCTCAACCTAGATCAGGATTCCTTGCCTTGGGTGGAGCTTAGTCCCAACTCGGGGGTGACCCACTACTGAGCATGATGAGTAGCATGGTCTAAGGCTGGGAGGTTCATGGAAGGCCTGCACCTGGTTGGTGGAATTACCACGGTTTCAAGGATAAGTATCAGCTTATGCTTAATATTATGTTTTGCATGCCTGTGATGCTTATATGTTTCATGTATTCTGTTATGCATACAAATTATTGTTAATGACATAGATTATTTATGTTAGTAGTAATCTTGTGCTTACTCTAAGTTAAATGTGTTTAATATGACTTAAATGCATGTTATTAATTAAGTATGGGAATGATGTTGTTACGCACAGTAGCATTTGCCTGGCCAATGGGATGATGACTGGGGGACGCTATGCTCACTCTACCCCTCTCTACATCTCTCCCTTTCTCTTCAACCTCTCTCTCTATCTTACTAGCTCACTATTTTTTTGTCTCCCCCTCCCTCTTTCTCTCCCCGCTGTGCAACTCTCTACCCCTCTCCATATTTCCCTCTATCTTTCCCCCACTCTTCCCCCCCTCTCTCACCCTCGCACTCTTTTTCTTCCTCCCTCCCTCCCTCATGCCCCATTTCCACACACTCTCTCCCCCCTTTGCTTCCTTCCTTCCCCTCTTCTCTCTTACCCCCACACCTCTCTCTTTCATTGACTCTTTTTATATACCTATATCTCACTCTCTCTCTTTACTTCTCTCTCTCTTTCTCTCTCTCTCTATCTCTCTCTCTCTCTCTCTATACTTATCTACCTCTCTCTCTCTCTCTATCTCCCCCTTTATACTCTTCTCTCTCTCTCTCTCTCTCTCTCTCTCTCTCTCTCTGTCTCTCTCACTCACTCTCTCCCATACCCTCCCTCTCCCTCTCTCTCCTCCCTCTAACACTCTCTCCAAATTAATTAAATTGATTATCCAAATGGATTTCAATGGCCTCCCACCAATTCTAGTTGGCTAATTTTGGCAGTTTTTCAATTTGGCAAATTTTTTCTTGTTTTCTGGTCTTGAACTTCCAGGGCCATTTTGAGGCACTAAAAAACATTTTTAGGGCTCACTACAGTCAAACTATAAATGATGTCAGAGTGTGATGGAAACATGTGTAGTCCTCTAATATACCTTTCCAACAGAATATCGTGTGCCTAAAAAGGAGATCGTATGCAAAAGTTATGACCCCAGGAAGTTGATGTACTAACTTTCCCCAACAGGTCCCACATGAATTTTGGTGCTTCATCTCCTAGGGTTAGGTTTTTGGATGTCTATGGTTTTGAAATTCATGTTTATTATAAAAAGTCTTGGAGAGACTCATTGTGACCATATTATTGTGAATGAGCGTAGTCGTCACATCTCTTCTCAGAGATAAGAAGCCACTATTCTAGCAAGCTTGTTTTCAGTTTGCATTTTACAGTTTTAACATATTTCATTATTGAATAGAAGTCATTTTTACTATATATCTATTATTGTTCCTTGTGTTTCTATGTTGAGAATAATAATAATCTGTATCCATTTCGTTCTTCTCATAAAATATGGATCAGTGGTATCAGAGTGGTCTACTTCTTGTCATTCTTAATGCATGTGCCTGACAAGGTCAGGGTACAAAGAGTTGGGTCTCGAGATTGTTTCTCTTGAGGACAAAATCTGTCACATGCCTAAGAGACCTCTCATGGTGGGATAAAATAAATACAACAAGATAGGATATCCTTTCAAAATGTTTCTCTAGGAAGCCCTCACACAACAAAGGAACGAGATGATGGATAGTTTTGTGCAAATCCTTCAACAACTACCAACAAGCGATGTATATTCCTCGAGTGGAGGCATTGCCCCCTTCAAGGTACAAATTAACTTTGATATTCCTATATTTTAAGGTCATATAGACACAGATTTTGTATACAAATGGTTGAATATTCTAGAAGGGTATTTTTTTGTCCATAACTTTTCAAATAGAGAAAAGATTACTTTTGTGTTGCTCAAAGTCGTTCCCCATGTCAAATATTGGTGGGAGAATTTCTGTGAGAAAAAAGGAAACAAAATAACCCTTATTATTTATAGTCACGGTCACCTGGGAGTCTTTCAAGGATGCTATTAAGGAAAAATACTACCCTGTAGGAAGTTATGATGACCTGTATGAAAAATAGACCAAACTATGGCAGGAAAGAGACAAGCAGTGCCAGAGTTCACAAATATATTCCATACCTTGTGCACCAAGATAGGTATCAAATATTTTGAGCGATATCTAGTGCTCAAGTATCACAGTGGTATTCATATATAAATACAGGATGAAATGGAGTTTATGGACATCTCGTCCTTAGGTGTGGCCTATCGATATGTCATCAAAATCGAGCAGAAGCTTAAACAAAAGACGCGACAATTTGGGCTTGGAAATCCCTCGTAGAAAAATCATGGAAAGGGAATCCCCAACCCACAGAAAAAAGGATATATCAAATATGGAAATCCTCAAGAAAACTAGTCTAAGATACAAGAAAATAAGGAAACTAGAAGGATGAAGAAAGATATCGGGAAGCGGTGTGAATTCTATAAGAGCACCTTGCATAACACTGTTGATTGTCGCTCAAAATAGTCATTGTTGGATGAGGTGAAAGCCTCTAAATAACATGTGGGTTCTGACTCTGACTCAGAACTAGAAAGAGGAATATAGATCATTGACATGGAAACCAATTCCACCAATGCTACCACCAAGATCCATCCCGGTGAACCAAACAAGCCAAAGGAAGGATAACGCCTCTTTCATTCACAGATGTGGGTGGAAGCCACCCCGCTACACTTCATCGTTGATAGAGGAAACTAGAAGAAACTCATCTCAGTAGATTTTGTCAAGTGACTAGCCTTATCGACAATGTCACACATGCATCCCTACACCATTGGATGGATCTGCCAAGAAAGCAACCTCCACGTTAGCCAACAGTGCCACCTATCATACAGAATCAAGCCCTTCAAAGATCATGTATTATGTGATGTTTCTCCTCTCAAATTTTGTTATTTTATTTTGGGCCAACCTTATTTATGGAAATGTCATGTTGTATATGAGTCTAGGCCTCGCATTGTTATTATTGATTTGGACAAGAAATTGTAGAGGATACCCGAGGCAATCCCACCTAGTGCTATTTCCTTTTTCTCTACCAAGCAATGCAGAAAGGTCATCTCTAAGACTTAGAATTTTGTCTTCTTTGTGATTCACTCTCAAAGCAAGAGAAAGATTGCAGCCACATCAAGGGCCTCCATGGATGACCTCTCCACACAGTAGAAGAAAGTGGATAAGGTCACGGAAGAATACAAAGATATATTCTCCTCACCTACTAGGGTACCTCTGCACTGTCAGGTCAAGAATCCCATCGATCTGACCCTTGACGCATCGCTACCCAATGGGCCATTCTACCACCACTTTTTGTTAGAGAATTAGGATATCAAGTGATAGATACAAGAAATTATTCACAAGAGGCACAACCATCCCAACTCATCGCCTTGTGGGAGACCAATTGTGCTGGTGAAGAAGAAAGACAGGACCTGCCGACTCTGCATTGATTATCGGGCCCTAAATAAAATCACAGTCAGGAACTGGTACCCGACTCTCTGAATCGAAGACCTCCTTGATCAGATTAAGGGGGCCAAATACTTCAGTAGGATTGATATGAATTATGGATACCACCAAGTCCTAATAGATTATATATATGTATGGAAGACCTCGTTCAAGTCAAAACAATGTATTTTTGAATGGCTAGTCATTCCCTTTGGTTTGAAAAATGCACCAACAACTTTCATGAGGATGATGGATGATATCCTGTGAAATTTCACCAGTAATTTTTGTAGTGGTGTATATGGATGACATCCTCATCTAAAACAAGACTTGGGAATAACACTTTCATTATATTCATCAAGTTTTGTACACCCTGTGGCAACAACAACTATATGCCAACTTGGAAAAATGATCCTTCAACATGGATAGGGTGTAGTACCTAGGCTACATCATTGATCAAAATGGTGTGAATGTAGATCAATCCAAGATACATGTCATCTATGAATGGCCAGCCCCAAGCACACTCACTTAGCTTTAGAGATTCTTAGGCCTTGCTAATTTCTATCACATCTTCATGTTTGGATTCTTCCATATTGCATCATCCCTCAACCAAGTAACCAAGGGTGGTGGTAAGTAAAAATTTGTGGGGGGCATTTCCCAAAAAAAAAAAATTGATGATTTGAAGCAGTGCTTGTGCTCATCCCCAATACTTTCATTACCAGACCTGCAAAAATCCTTTGAGATCGAGAAAGATGCTTCAGATTATGTTGTGGGTGTAGTTCTTACTAAGCATGGCCACCCCATGGCCTATCATACTAAGAAATTATATGATGTCATTCGTAAGTACCCTACTTACGAAAAATAAATGTACTCCATTGTGAAATCATGCTAACAGTGGAGGCATTACATTATTGGGAAGGAGAATGTCATCCATACTAATCATAAGCCACTGCAGTTCATGCAGACACAAGGAAAATTGTAGAATGATCGTCATCAGAATTGGTCCACATATTTGTATTAGTTCCACCTAAACATCAAGTATAAAATAGGAAGTACCAACTGAGTCATTGATTTCCTCAGCCAACCTCCAATCATGACACTCACCACGGTGTTAGACTCTTACATCCACAAGACCTCCAGGTGGTCCCACCTCTATGAGACAAGCCCTGAATTCACCACCACCTACCAAATGTTGGGTGCAAGCTCAGTTCTCACTAATTTCCATCTTCAAGACGGGTTTTTGTTCCATCTAGGCCATTTTTTCGTTCCATCAAGCGAGCGAGTGAATATGATCTAGGAATCCCACTAAATTTAGGTGGGAGGACACTTTGGCATCAAAAAGATAGTGGAATTGTTGCAACAAAATTTCTATTAGTTGAAACTTTGACATGATGTCTGCAAGTACATTCAGTCCTACATTGCCTGTGATATTTCCAAACCAACCAATAAAGAAATGGGCATGTACACCCCTATGCCTAACCCTGGAAGTCCATGGGAATCCATTTCAATGGACTACATGTCAGTCCTCCCATCCACCAAGCAGGTAAATGACTATGTTTTTGTGGTCATTGATCGCTTTTCCAAGATGGCAATTATGGATGCCTACAAGAAGAGAATCAAAGTGGAGGCCACTGCTAAGCTCTTCTTTGAACGAGTGTGGGTAAATTTTGGAATCCCACAAACCATTGTCTCATATCAGGATAGTCGATGCCTCAACACATTCTGGTCGAGCATCTAGTCACCATTGGACACCAAGATCACCAAATCCACTCCCTTCCACCCCTAGACAAATGGCCAAAACAAGGTCATCAATAGGATGATATCGCATATCATGTTCATGTACAATTCCAAGAACCCTCGCACATGGGATGAGATTCTTCTATATGTTCAACATAGCTACAACTGAGCCATATATAGTTCACTCAGGCACAACCCCTTTGAGGTGGGGTTGGGATTCCAACCATTGGGTCCCATGGATGTTGCACTACCCCTTATGCCCACCCCAACTAACTCATCACCCACGACAATCAAAGATCACAAAGCCACCTATTTCATTGACTAGATCCAAAACATCTGTCAATAGGTTCAAGAAATTTTACAGAAGTCCAATGCCAAGTACAACCAATGCAATGATCAACACTGGGTGCCATATAAGTTTCGGGTGGTAGATAAAGCTTGGTTGCAATTAAAAAAAGAACACCTTATAGGGCCCAAACAAAAACTTTTCCCAGTCCTTTAAGGACCTTACACAATCACCAAGGTTGTGGGAGACAATTCTTTTGAGCTGAACATTTACCCTTTTATTTCGTGACCCAATTTTCAACGTGGCTCTCCTTCGGCCATATTTCCCACCATTATTGGACACCACACAGATAACAGAACAATTGAAACCAACAGAGCTCAACCCCAACTTCATGCAAAATGAATCCAATGATAAGATTTTGGACACACAGGTCAAAGTTACTCGCAAACATGGGATCCAACTTTATCGAGTTGTTAAAGTAGGGCAGCTCCTGCATCAAGGCAAGTGGCTAACCCAGGGCCAAATTCAACATAAATTTCATCATCTTATGGGGGAAATCAATGAAATGGAGACCATTTCTTCCTAAGAGTATGGGATTGATCCAGATGGATTTTGGCAGCCTCCACCCTATTCCAACTAGCTCATTTTGGCAATTTTTCAATTTTGGAATTTTTTTCTAGTTTTTGGGTCCCAAACTTTCGGGGTCGTTTTGAGGCCCTAAAAAACATTTTAGGGATCTCCATAGATAGACTATAGATGAAGTTAGAGTCTAAAGGAAACACGTGTATTCCTCGGATATACCTTTCCAATGGGATATTGTGCACCTATAATGAAGATCGTATGAAAAAGTTACGGCCCTAGGAAGTTGATGTACTAACTTACCCCAACGGGGCCCACATGACTTTTGGCACTTCATCTCCTAGGGCTGGGTTTTTGTATGTCTAGGGTTTTGGAATTCATTTTTATTGTAAAAATTCTTGGAGAGCCTCATTGTAACCATCTTCTTGCGAATGAGTGTAGCCATCACATCTCTTCTTAGAGATAAGCCACTACTATTCTAGCAAGCTTGTTTCCAGTCTACATTTTACAGTTTCAACATATTTCTTTATTGAATAGAAGCTATTTTTACTGTATCTATGTTATTATTCGTTGTGTTTCTGTGTTAATAATAATAATAATAATAATAATAATATGTATTCATTTCTTTCTTCTCATAAAATATGGATCAAGTGAAATACAAATAATTTTAGAATTTGGGAATTTTACTGATGTACTTATCTGTTCATTATGTACTTGCATGATTATTAAAAAAGATGCATATTCCACCAAAACGTCACCTGAATTATCACCTCAGAGATAAGAATATCCTATTTGTAATCATCTACCTCCACCTTTATATGGATGCCTAATGAAACAAAATAAACCAAACAGTAAGGGATTGGATGAGAAGTTCCCATTTGATTAAAAAAACATGGGATATTTTCTTGATAAGGATCAAAAGGAACATTCATGTTTACTAAAAGTGTCAAGTGACAAAATGGGAGAATGTAAAACTACATTCGAAGTAAGTATCCTTCATTTCTTTTATTTCCCATTTAAAATAGTACTCATGATTTTTTTTTATATAATTTTAGGAATTTTCTTGCAGAGTGAGCTTGCTATAGAAATTTAGATCATTATAAAAAAAATTGAATTCATTAATTCTATTGGGATTGGGATTGTTATTGCAATATATGTGTGTGAGAGATTGGAATTAGGGTTTATTGAGACTTTTTGGATGCTCAAATAGGTGGATATCACTCACCATATTGTACTCAGATAAGACCAAGATCCACTATTGAGAATGAATAGACATTACAAGGTTGAATTTATGGAATAGGATGGATTGTTAAAAAAATCTATAGTTGTAAAATCTATCATATCCAAACTGCTAATGGGAAATATTTGAATTGGAAGTACAACACTCAAAATTAATTTTAGACCCAACTTAGGATGAGGTGGAACTTTATTATCTAATACTTATTTCTATTTGGGTTTTTGTTATTATATTTTAATACATGACATGCATGGAAAAAGAGAAAAGACGAGAGAATTGGCCAAGGATGTAATATAGATGTTATGTGGAAATTCATTACATGATATATACCCTTCCCATAAGTTCTAAGGTTCGAAACCAAAACAGGATGATGACCATAATCGACCTTCAACGATGAACAATCCTATCATGAATATTCTAGAGAGTTACGGGGTTTTCAAGAACTAGGTGGGAACATGGACACTAATTTCCTAGATAGACATGTACAACCCACATTAGAAGGTAGCATGGATTCAAGAATTAGGGAAGTATTGATGGTTGAGTTCGATGATTTTGTAGGGTTCAAGTCTCTTTCATTAACTTTACTAAGTTTCTTAAGGAAATATTAAATATGGGTGATGCATATGATTCTGAATATCAAGAGGATCAACAACCAGAGATAACTAAATACCAAGAGGTCAAAGTTCATCCTATTCATTCTAATGGAAATTCCCAAAACCATAGTGTCATTCAAATTCCTCCATTTATTGCAGAAGCCAAAGTGGGTGGTTTATCTTGGTACCATCATGGATTTCATCCCTCTCTACAAATCATACACTAAAGAGTATGCTCGTGATACTAAAAATCAACAACCTAGGAATGGGATGAGATCAAAAAGGAAAATTTCCTTCCTAATTATTTCTTCATCTAATCTTCCCAATGAGGTCTCAGAGATAGCCTCTTTAAAATTATGTCATGCACTTGATGTCCCTATTTTTTCACATACTCTTTACCTATTTTTTTGACCACACATTAAAATTATGGTGGAATTAAGCCTCTCTAAGGGAATGATATCAATGAGATAAAAATGGAATTATGTTGGAGTTAAGACTCTATAAGTAGTTTTTTGGATATGTATGTTGTAACAAATTGATAGGGTGTGATTAGGGTTCATTGAAGGGTGGATATCGGTGATAAAAAAATGAACTGTGAGAACAACATGATGCAATGACTTTGTTTCAAGACACAAGTAAAAGCCACTAGATTATCAGATTTTTTCCACCCCATCTACTCAAATGTATTGAAAACTACAAGATTGAAAATGCTTAGTTCTAGCCATCTGATATTTGTTGGTTGTGGAAACTGATTATCTTCCTAATTCAGAGGTCTTTTACTTTCATCCGTGTTTATACCCCATGAATTATTTACACCCCATAATTATGTACACTCTTCCACATAGGGGAGTGTAGAGGGTGGGTACCCCCTCTGTAGGGTCCGGGGGGGCTATCCCCCCAACCTGGGGGGTCTGGGGGCAAGTGGGCCCCCAACAGGGGTTCGAGGGAAAATACATTGAAGGAAAAATTTCCTTGTAAATGTATATTGTAATTTCATTGTAAATCTGGACCATTCATTATAAGGTCATAGATCTAACGATAGAGATTATGTTAGGGTTTTTTGCCCTAGAAGGAAACCCTCTTTTATGAGGGAAATGTATTGCAGCTATGGTTGATGGAAAATATTGTATTATGAGAGAGGAGACTGTGAGAGAAAGAAGAGGAAGTTACAATGGGTTTTTTTGTAGGTTGTATCCCTTCATTTGCTGGATAATAATAAAGGAGGGACCTGGCAATTTCTCTGGTGGATGTAGCCCACACTGGGTGAAAGACGCAAATATGTGTCTCTCTTGTATTGTGTATCTTCTGTGTTTTGTTTCCACATTTGTTTTAGTTTATTTCTCCGCGATCCTGTTTTTCTAACAACTGGTATCAGAGTGAAAGGTAAATCGCAGGAAAAGAGGGTTCCTCGTTTGAGTGGGAGCAATGTCGGAAGATGGAAAGTTTAGGATCGATAAATTTAATGGCCAAAACTACCAGTTATGGAAGATGCAGATGAAATAATATTTATATCAGAAGGATCTATTCCTACCATTGGGCAGAATAGAAAAGAAGTCGACAACTATGAAGGATGAAGAATGGGAGATTCTTAACAGAAAGGCTCTGGGAACGATACAGCTAAGCCTAACAACGTCGGTGGCTTTCAATATTTCTAAAGAAAATACAATGAATGGTTTGATGGATGCATTGGCCAAATTGTATGAAAAACCCTCGGCATCTAATAAGGTATTTATAATGAAGAGATTATTTAATATGAAGATGTCGGAAGGTGCGTCTATTGTATATCATTTAAATGATTTTAATATAGTTACTAATCAACTAATTTATGTAAAAGTGGACTTTGATAATGAGGTCAGGGCTCTTCTAATCTTCTGCTCATTGCTAGAAAGATGGAATGGCTTGGTCATGGCTGTAAGTAACTCTGTCTCTGGTTCAAATACTTTAAAAATTGATGATGTTGTTGGTGTTATCCTTAGTGAGGAAATGAAACAGAAAAGCACAGGTGAGACATCAGGAAATGTGTTGAACATGGAGAATAGGGGAAGACAAAAGGATAGAGGAAAGGGTTTCAGGAACCATGGGAATTCTAAGAAGGGCAGATCCAAATCCAGACTTGGAAATATAGAGTGTTGGAATTGTGGGAAGAAAGGACATCTGAAGAAAGACTACAGAGGTCCAAATAAACAAAGATATGGACAGCAGGAGAGAAATTAGGAAGCAAATGTAACAAGTGATGTGTTACAAGATGCTTTGATTCTTTCTGTAGATAATATTTTTGAGTCTTGGGTAGTATATTCAGGGGCTTCATTTCATGCCACACCCCATAGGAAACATTTTCTATATTATGTTCAAGGTGATTTTGGACCAGTTCATTTGGGTGACGATGCACCATGCAAAATTGTTGGAATGGGAAAGGTAAAAATAAAGCAATGGAATGGAAACCAATGGTTGTTGAAAGAGGTAAGACATGTTCCAAATTTAAGGAAAAATCTAATTTCAACAGGGTAGTTGGCAAGTGAAAGTTTTATATCCATATTTACATATAAGACGTGGAAGGTCATCAAAGGATCATTGGTGATAGTGAAAGGAGAGAAGGTAGGTACATTGTATTTATGTATTGGTAATACTAAATCTTCTATCTCTTTAGCTTCTACAGGAGTAGATACAATACTGTGGCATCATAGGCTTAGAAACATGAGTGAGAAGGGGAAGAAGATACTTCACAAAATAATTTTTTTGCCAAATCTTAAACAAATTGATTTGGACTTTTGTGAGCATTGTGTTTATGGAAAACAAAAGAGAGTCAGATTTCTCAGAGTTGGAAAAGAAAAGAAGAGTGAAAGGTTAGAGCTTGTGCATACAAATGCATGGGGACCAACGCAGTTATCATCTCTTGGTGAATCTCATTATTATATTACTTTTATTGATGATGCAACTAGAAAAACGTGGGTTTATTACATTAAAAAAAAATCTAATGTTTTTGATACTTTTAAGAAATGGAAAGCTTTGGTTGAGAATGAGACAGGAAAAAAGTTGAAGTGTCTCAAATAAGATAATGGAGGTGAATATTGCAGCAAGGATTTTGATGATTATTGTTCATACCATGGGATTCGTAGAGAGAAGACAGTTCCAAGAACACCACAAGAAAATGGTGTGTCGGAAAGGATGAACAGGACAATCATGGAGCGTGCAAGGATTATGAGATTGCATGCTGGTTTGACCTTATAGTTTTGGGAAGATGTTGTAGATACCGTTGTTTACTTAATAAATGGAGGACATTCAAGCTCTTTGGATGGTAGAATTCCAGAGGAAGAATGGACAGAAAAAAAGGTAAACTATTATTTTTTGAAAACTTTCGGTTGTGAAGCATTTGTCCATATTGATAAAGAAAAT
>JZKD02S0787689.1:197112-207685 GCA_000966675.3 Picea glauca | reverse complement strand
TTTTGTTTCTTCAAAACATAAGTTTAATAAAAAAAACACTGTTGTAGAAATAAGTAACTCATTATCATTCATTTTGTGTTTAAGAAACATACTGTTAAACAATTGTCAATTTGACGTATCAAATCGTGATAAAAAAAAATTGAAAAATAGTCATTAGAAAGATAACACAATTCTTCACAAGTTTTGTTTTTACTATAAAGTGAAATTCTAAATAAAAAAAATACTTTTATATGTCGGAATTTGAATAACTTGTGAAAATACAATTTTTTTTGTCATAAAACAAGCAAAAGTGTAACCCACCTTCATGATTTCACCCCTAATAGAAGCTTCCACTTCTAGAATGATCTTCCTCTAGATGCTTCTTTTTATTATAAATAGGAGTCAAGGGTATGAAAACCCTAGCTTGGATATTATTGTAATAGATCTCTGCTCAACTAGAGGTTTCCCCCTAGAAGAGGCTCGTGAACATTGATTTCAGATTCAAAGTGTTATTTCTGTTTTTATTCTTATATTATTTCAGTGTTATTGTGGTGAATGTTCTAGTTATATTATTGTAATTCTGCCATTACTAGCATTTTATTTCTGATCTGCATACATTTTATATCTGGTATATTACAAGTGGTATACGAGCACTTTCCTCGGCATAAAGTGTGGGTTAATTTTTTTTTTCCAGAGTAGAGACGTATTCCGACATATTTAAGCCACAAAGATCTGTCGTTACGCACATAAACCCATTGTTAAGGGATTCGAACATGCAAGAAATACAAGTGGTACTTAAGCACACATTTGTTGGCCACCCTTGTAACCCTTGTTGGTACCCCTTCAAGTGGTAGTGCATCAGACAACCCATGTGTATAGATCGACCTAGATTACCTGAAGCACTCTTTAGATAAACCTATCAACCACCTGACTGTTATAGTGTCACCGAGAACAACACTTGGGAAGATACTCTCTAGTACCTGGGTATTTGGGTAGTACGACTAAGGGTAAGGTCTATCCTCCTTAGTTAGTGCCCTGATATATTGGGTCAAGTACTCTTGTTGGACCCCACACGTATATCAGAGAGATATAGCACAGGGAAAACCCTTGTCTTTATAACCCTTGAATACCTAACCCTTGGGGATAGAAACATAAACAAATTAAAACAGACAAGATCTATTGTCGTGCAACTGTGTTCGAGTTGCCAAGTAAATACACATTTCTTTCTAGTTAAGCATTTGGGGAATTTCCTCTCTCCAGTATTCTTCAGACTGGAGTATAACTCCGTAAAAAAAAAAAAAAAGTATGGAAATGTTTTCACCATTATTTCAGACCTATTCCATTGGATTCATCTCTTGGCCCTTATCACATTCATCCAGATCATTTTTTCGGAAAAATGTTTTTACCCTGCTCGCCCCTTTTCAGTTCCCCCATTTTCATGGCCCATACTCATATACAAGACTTAGAAGCTCACTTCAACACCTTGCAATCTGGTCTCATTGAGACCCAACAAGAAGTGAAACAACTCAGTGCCAATTTTGTCGCCATGAATACAACCATGTAGTCCTCAATGGGAGAAATCAAACAAGACCTCACCACCCATCTTGAATCAATATTTTCGGCACTCTACACCAAACTGCATATCCCTACAGATAACCCTTCCTCTTCCTCACCCCCACATATTGAAGGTGACTATTCCTCTCATTCCCATACCTTGCATAACCATCACTTTCAACGTGACCTATGCCTTCTGTGGCTGGATGTGACCAAATTGGATGGATCGGACCCCACTAGTTGGGTAACCCAAATGGAACATTACTTCTCTTTATACAACATTACAGATGACTTGGACAAACTCCGGTATGGTGTTCTCCATCTATATCAAGAACCTTGGCAATGGTCGCAATGGAGAAAAAATTCTTGTCAAGGGTATATTGCTTGGACACAATTTATGGTAGAGATTTATGAACTCTTTGACACTGACGCCAACCATTTGGGCCATTTGAAAAATTTGAAACAATTAAGAATAGTGGAAGAATTTATAGCTGCCTTTGAGCACCTGGATTTTAGAACAGAGGGCATGTCTAATGCCTTTTTTTGAGAGTGTTTTATCAGTGGCCTCAAGGATGAAATTTGGGCGCATGTCCTCATGGCTCGACCTGAGAGTTGGGTGGAGGCTACCAAAAGAGATAAAGAAGCACAACAGGTTGCATCTTCTCAAAACTGCAAACCCTCCTTCATCCCTCACTCTAAACCACTAAATCCCAGTACTCCCTCTGCTCCACTAAAGATCCAAAAATTGACCTGGGCTGAAATGGTTGAACGCCAACTCAAAGGCCTTTGTCATAACTGTGATGAAAAATATTTCCCGGGCCACAAGTGTAAAGAACAAAAGATTTTTATGGCCATCTTCGAGGAGATTTCAAAAGAATGTGAAGAAACTCCCTCTATGTCTGAATCACCTGAATCCATTGACATAACCCCTCCCTCAGACCCTCCCAAAGTAGAACTAGTCATTTCCCTCAATGCTCTCACTAGATTCTCTGCTCCCCAAACCCTCAAGCTAATCGGTTACATCAAGCATCAGAAGGTCATCATTTTGGTTGATAGTAACAACACCCATAATTTTATTCATCACCACATTTCCCAAGAAGCTCATTGCTACATCCATGGCGTCAATAATTCCCAAATCATGATTGCCAATAGTGGTTCCATGAAATGTGGAGGGCATTGTGAAAATGTGTGTCTCCAAATTGGTGACTACCACCTGAAATCCCATATGTTTTCTATCGACATGGGAGGTTGTGACATTGTACTTGGTGAAAATTGGCTAAGGACTTTGGGTCCCATTGTCATGGATTTTAAAGACTTAACCATGCAATTCGACGAGGAGGGCCACCAATATAAGTTCCAAGGCATCACCATTGGTTCACCTGAGATCATTAGTTCCCATCGCATGGAAATGATGCTAAAAAAGGGTCATTCTAGTGTTATCGCCCAACTCCATGCCATACAAGCAACAGAGACACCCTCGGTACTGCAAGACCTCCAAGCCATCCTTTCTAAACATCAATTGGTCTTTTGCACTCCCCAAGGCCTCCCTCATTCCCATGGTGTTCATGATCATTTCATTCCCCTCATACTAGGAAACCTTCCTCCCAATATCCATCTGTATCGTCACCCCTTTTCACAAAAAAATGAAATTGAGAAAGTGGTCCAGGAACTCCTTAATGTAGGTGTTGGTTTCCCTAGTACGAGCCCCTCTTCATCTCCTATGGTCATGGTCCTGAAGAAAGAAGGTCCTTGGTGAATGTGTCCT
Source organism: Picea glauca (assembly GCA_000966675.3). Lineage (NCBI taxonomy): Eukaryota > Viridiplantae > Streptophyta > Pinopsida > Pinales > Pinaceae > Picea > Picea glauca. Next base: position 204,387 of record JZKD02S0787689.1, on the reverse strand, counting down.
GGCTTTCGTGCCCTAAAAAAACTTACAATCAAAGACAAATTCCCAATTCCTGTCATTGATGACCTCCTGGATGAATTGAGTGGCACCCAATTCTTCACTAAACTGGATCTTCATTCGAGATACCACCAGATACGTGTGAAAGAGGCAAATATTACCAAGACTACCTTTAGAACTCATGAGGGACACTATGAGTTTTTGGTCATGCCCTTTAGCTTGTGTAATTCCCCCTCCACCTTCCAAAGCCTCATGAATCATGTCTTTCATCCTTTTCTCCACCATTTTGTCTTAGTTTTCTTTGATGATATCCTCATCTATACCAAAACCTATACATACCATCTTTCTCATGTGGATCAAGTTCTCCATCTACTCTCTCAGCACCAACTTTTCCTGAAACAATCTAAATGTGCTTTTGGCGCCTCAGAAGTAGAATACTTGGGTCATCTGGTTGGCAAAGATGGCGTCAGGGTGGATCTTAAAAAGATTGAAGCTATGCAAGACTAGCCTCAACCAAAGACTCTTAAGAGCTTGCATGGATTTCTAGGCTTAATAGGGTATTATCGCAAGTTTGTTAAGAATTATGGGAAGATTGCAACACCTCTCACTGCTCTCCTCAAAAATAACTCTTTCACTTGGATTCTATCCACTGCTCAAGCTTTTCAAACCTTGAAGATGGCCATGTGCACCACTCCAGTCCTCACCCTTCTCAATTTCACAAAGACCTTTGTGTTGGAATGTGATGCCTCAGGGAAATGAATTGGTGTTGTCCTTATGTAAGAGGGTCGACCTTTGGCCTTTACCAACAAGAAACTATCTGAAATAAATCTGGGAAAATCCATCTATGAAAAGGAAATGTTGGCTATTCTGCATGTCGTGGATCTGTGGCATCCTTATCTATTAGGGCAATGGTTCCAAATTAAGACAGACCATTAAAGCCTTAAGTATTTTCTAGAACAATGCATTTCCTCCCCAAAACAACAAAAATGGGTGACTAAACTCTTTGGATATGATTATGAGATCATTTATAAGAAAGGAAAAGAAAATATGGTTGTGGATGCACTTTCCTAAAAATATGAAGATGAAGGATCCCTTTTTTCTCTTTCATTCATTGTACCAGATTGGCTCCAAGCCATTCGCCAGGAATGGATGCAAGATCCCAAAAGTTCGCAGTTGATCCAGCAATTGCAGTCCAATGCTCCAGCTTCCCCAGGGTACTTTTGGCTCCATGAGAAACTTCTATACAAAGGCCATTTGTATTTAAGTAAACAATCAAAGTTTAAATCCATGGTACTTTCTGAGCTTCATGCTACACCCATAGCAGGGCACTCCGGGTTCACCAAAACCTATGACAGGGTTAAATGTTCCTTTTTCTAGGATGGTATGCAATAGTACATTTGTAATATTGTAGCTAAATTTGACGTGTGTGATCCAGGTGGATATCGGTGGCCACCCACCTTTTCCGATTGGCTCAAAACAGTTCTCTGGCAATTTTGGCAATTTACTATTTTTAGCAAGTTTTAACTTCTGGGGCCATTTTGAGGGCCTAAATGAAGGTTTTTTGAGATTGAGGTTCTCAATGATATCCAAAGGAATATTTATCCCCCAAAATGAATCTCCTCGATGATACCTTTCCAACGAGCTATCATACACCTAAAACAGAGATTGTATGCAAAAGTTACAACCCCGGAAAGTTGATGTACTAACTTACCCAAACGGGGCCCAAATGACCTTTGGCGCTTCATCTCCTAGGGTTAGGTTTTTGGATGTCTAGGACTTTTGGCATTCTTGTTTTATTGTAAAAGGGCCTCTAGAGCCTCATTGTAACCATCTTCTTGCGAATGCGAGTAGCCGTCACATCTCTTCTCAAAGATAAGTTGCCACCATTCTAGCGAGTCTTTCACTCTATATTTTTATATTCTCTGTACATTTCTTTGATTAATAGAAATCATGTATTACTGTATATCTATTTTTATGGTTGCATCTCTGATACATTTATGTTATATTATTGAATATCTGCAATATCTCTATGCATTTCTTTATTATATCTCTGCTCTCATTTCATGCCGAAAATAATCTGGATCAGTGTGTCAATGCAATAAGGGAGAAATAGTCAAATTGTTGGGCACACTAAAACCTCTCACGATTCCACCTGCTATTTGGAAGTATATCTCTATGAATTTTATTATCAGCTTACCCAAATCAGGAAATAAATCCATCATCAAGGTGGTTGTTGATCTCCTTTCCAAGTATTCTCATTTTTGTGCCCTTTAACACCCATTTATAGCATCCACGGTGGCTCAAATCTTCATGGATCAGGTCTTCAAGATTCATGGCATGCCACACTCTATTGTTTCTAATCATAACAAAACTTTCATAAGCAATTTTTGGCAAGAATTGTTCAAGATACAAGGCACATAATTGCATGTCAGCACAACTTATCATCCCCAAACTGATGGCCAAACGAAAGTTGTCAACAAGTGTTTGGAAACATATTTGAGGTGTTTTTCCTTGGAAAAGAAAAATCAGTGGGCTCAATGGTCACCCCTAGCTGAATGGTGGTACAACACTTCATACCATACAACTAAATGCATGACTCCTTTTGAAGCGGTATATAGACATAAGCCACCTTCAGTTCTCTCATACTTACCGGGTGCCTCGAAGGTCCAGGTGGTTGACCTAACACTTACATCTCGAGAGGCTATTCTTTGTACCCTCAAAGAGAATTTGGTCATTGCACATAATCACATGAAGCAAAAAGCAGATCAAGGTCACTCTGAACATCAATTTGCAGAAGGGGATCAGGTGTTTCTTCGACTGCAACCTTACAAGCAAACTTCCCTCAAGGATGAGCATTGTCAGAAGCTAGCACCCAAATTTTATGGTTCTTATACCGTGCTCAAGCATGTGGGACAAGTTTCCTATCAGTTAGCTTTGCCTAGCCATTCGAAGCTACATACTATTTTTCATGTTTCATGCTTAAAGAAGGTGATTGGAGCTAAGTGCCAAATTCAAACCAACCTTCCATAGTTAGCTGAAGAAGGATCCATTTGGCTACAACCAGAAGAAGTTTCGGACCAGTGTGAGCATCACCTATGTCATAGGACCATAAAGGAAGTGTTAGTCTAGTGGAAAGATACAACTCCAGCAAATGCCACTTGGGAACCTACTACCATTCTGCAGCAATTTCCTCATCTCAAGCCTTGAGGACAAGGCTATTTTTAAGTGGGTGGACATGTTAGGGTCCTAACCCACACATAGGTAGAACAATATATTCAAATGTAATAAAGGTCAATATTAATAAGGCCTTTCAATAAAATAGAATAAGGCGGATGTAAGAAGACCTAATAGAAGCTTTTGCTTCTAGAAGGATCTTCCTCTAGATGCTTTTTTTTAGTATAAATAGGAGTCAAGGGTATGAGAACCCTAGCTTGAATATTATTGTAATAGAGCTCTGCTCAACTGGAGGTTTCCCCCTCGAAGAGGCCCATGAACATTGCTTTCAGATTCAAAGTGCTATTTATGTTTTTATTCTTATATCATTTCAGTGTTATTGTGCTGAATGTTCTGGTTATATTGTTGTTATTCTGCCATTACTAGCATTTTATTTATGTTCTGCATACATTTTATATCTGGTATATTACAATATGATACAACTGATGATCACATGTTCCTATTTATCAGACCGAATCAAACATGTCCACTGATTTGATCTATCTTCTCATCAAATTTTTCATGTCTAAAACAACATGTACTAAATATATCCCTGCTTGAATACATACATGTAATATAATCATAAACTTATTCCTGCCAACTGATACATGTGTGGGAACGTGACTTCTCAACTGGTCAATCTATTAATCTATACATTTTCTATGTATCTTGTTTAAATCTATCTCTGTAAATACTTCTAATGGATCGAAAGATGGTTCTCTGATATGTAGTATTTATGCAATGAATCCTCTTGTTAAATATTCATATTTGTTGGGAGTCTACAGATGGATGGATTAGAAAAATAACTTCTCCAATGCAGAGTAATCTTCATATTCCTTTGTAGACTCATCATCTTTTTGAACTCTGACTTCTTCCTTTGTTCCCTTGTATTGATCTTGCACTACAATTCCTAACAGAACAATCTTTTGAATCTATTCTTTATTCACCTACTCTTCTTTTCTTTCTCGTACTATTGAAAATCCTATGATCTATGGGACTTGGTATTTATTCACCTATTCTTATTGTTTTTCGTTTCTTCTCCAAACCTTCCTATATCCGAAATATTTCTATTTCCATGTAGATTTTTCTACATATCGTACTATTTCCAATCCTAAGAGTATGATTTATGGGTGTCATTCATTCATCTGATTTTCCTTTACCTATTCTTGTTTTCTTTTCCAAAAAATCTTATATATGATATCAATGTTCTTTATCAAAGATGTGTTCATAATGCTTCTACAATCATGAGCTATGTGTCCATATTTATGGAACTTATAACATTCAAATTCATCCGGGGAACCATAATACATTCTTGTTCGAACATTTCTTTCATAGGCCCTGCAATCTGCAACTCTATGTCCAAAGTTAGGACAATAAAAAAAAAACACCATAATTTTTTTTTACATACTTGGAAGTGAATGATTTTCTTTGCTATGTAGTCCTTCAAAATTCCTACCTTTGATAACCATGATATTCTCTTCTATGGATCTATTCATCATGGTTGAAGCTTCTTTGTTTCTTGAATGTGGTAGGTCTTGTTGAAGATGTATCTCTATTATACTCTTTCTTATTTGATTCTTGTTGACCATGATTCCTTCCTTTGAGTACTTCTGCATAAATATTACTCTTTTATTAATTCTTCTTTACTAGAAACCTAGAGGGATTCTCTTCAATGTTCTTTATGCATGATGTGGATGAGTCTCTTTATTCAATTTATGAGCTTGATGATTTTAACTCTCAATTTGACAACTTATTCTTCAAGATTCTCAACCTCTTCTTTCTACATCATGTGACTCTTCATGACTTCTTAAGTCCTCTTTTCTTCTTCAAGTTATGTCTTCAAGGAGATGATTTATTTTTCAAGTCTTCTTTCTTCTTGACCAAATTATGCTTCAAGATGATTTAAGTCATTAGTTATTTCCTTAAGCTGATATGCCAATATCTTATCTCTCTTTTTTTCTTCTTCCTTATGTGTTGCTATTTTGATTTCCAAACACTACTTCTGATCCTTGAGAGTTTCTTCAGTCCTTTTGGATTCTTCTATCCAACCCTTTAAAATCATGATCATATGATCGACTTCTCTAGAGTTGGCATTATGAGATTCTTATTTATTCAACATATGATTCCTCATGACTTCTTCTACCTGCTTTTCTTATTCAATTTGGATGTTCAATGTGTTCATTTCATCTTCACGTTCTCTTTCTCGTTGAGTGAATTCTTCTTCATGATTATTTTCATTTTCAATATTAGGGTTGTCTTCTATTTCTATCATCACTTTCAATATTCAAATAGGGGAATTCAATTTCAAGATGTCCACACTCTTCATAATTAAATAAAAAGAACTCACTTTTTTTGCTTATAAACTCTTCTTTTGAATCTGTCTGACATGATGAACATCTTCTCTTGTTTTGTACCTCTTTATTATTTAGAAATGGGAGAAGAATATATATTATGTATCTTATCCCAGATTTATTCAGTTGATGAACATTTCCCCACTTTGTCCTTTACTAAAGCAGGTAAACCTTCCATGATGAAATCCATTGCTATTTTGTTGTTCTTCTTCAATTCCTTCTTGGCTGTAGTATTTGGTTTCTTTGAGCCATTATATCTTGTGAAAACTAAATACCAAATAACATATCCTTGTTCCTGCAAAAGTGTTTTCATTCTTCTGCTCCATATCACATAGTACATACCATGCTGACCATTGAACATTGGTACTCCATTCATACTGAGCATTTGTACTCCAATCATATTTAACATTGATACTCCATTTATACTATACTCCATGATCTACCTTCCATTGGTAAAACTATTTCCTTGAAGGAACCTGCTCTAATACCATTTTTTGGAATACTAAGAGAGGGGGGGGGGGGTGAATCATTATGAGCACTTTATACCACTTTTAACCACTATATATTCTTTCACTTTATCAACAATGTATCATTTATGATTTCATTCAATATATTTAGATCATAAGCATGTAATCATAATAAATGTCACATCAAGAACACACTACACCAATATTTACGTGAAACCCAAATGGGAGAAAACCATCGAATTATTTCCTATATATATCAATAATTATTCATAGGAAGCACCAACTTCCCAATTCTCTAGATGAAACTGAAAGGATTCTTCAACCCCCTATTTACAAGCTCCAACCTGAAAGATGATACAAGTTCTTGAATTATATGGCCCAAACTAGAAGGAGGCTACAACCCCCTAGTTTCTCTGGCTACAACCCCTTGGTTTCTCTGGTTCCAACTAGAAGGTGGCTACAACCACCTAGTTCTTAGGCTCCAACTCCTTGATTCTATGGCTCCAATTAGAAGGAGGATTGATCTATGATATTTCCATCGATGTGACTTATTAAAGAATTGTATTAAATGAGCATAAATTGAAGTGCACCATATAGAAGGAAAAGCTCAATAATAAAGAGACATAAGCATCAAATATGAATACAAAAAAATCGATAATGGAGTTCGTCCCTAATGGACTACATCTTCGAGTCTTGCTCTCAAATGGGTAGGCCTTTTTATTAACTCAGCAAAAGAATTTATAAAAATACATAAGTATACCTCATTCTGGAATTAAGCTACAAAAGTTTTACTTAGATCAGAAAGCATACAACACCATTGAATTTATGGCATTGAATTACCCAAACATAACTGTCTCCATGCCTCAATATGACACTGTAACTTCTAGGACCATGAGAAATTTTGTCTTGGTTTATTTTCCTACCACCTACAATAAATGGTTTTACTCCTGCATCGTTTTCCATGCCTGACCGTAGCCTCTTGCATGCCCCCCAGCATTGGAAAAAAGTGAATTCATTAAATTCTGGCATATGTACCAACATATGTCTGGTAGATCAATTGGTATTAGTGGTAGTGGTTAATATTTAGGGTATGAGAGGTCTAGGGTTCAAATCCCCTCCAACCCATTTTGGATATTGGTTGTGATTTATGAAGGGTCCTGGTAGGGTCTACCAACCTGACCATCGGAATTGGTGTCGGTTAGTCGGTACCCTCTGCTGAATATGACACCACATATATATATATATATATA
>JZKD02S0787689.1:185385-197062 GCA_000966675.3 Picea glauca | reverse complement strand
ATATATATATATATATATATATATATATATATATGTATGTATGTATGTATGTATGTATGTATGTATGTATGTATGTATGTATGTATGTATGTATGTATGTATGTATGTATGTATAGGCCATGAAATCTCAGCCACTAAATCTGGTGCCAACCGGTCCGATGGTTGGTTATTTTTTTTTTAAAACCATCATATCCCAACCCTCATTGGAAAAATTGTGGGTGCCATGTGGCACATGCAGATTGGTCCATGTCACACCCTCTGATTAGATGTAAGATATAGTCATCTACCCATGTGGAGTTGACATCACCTGCCATGTGTTGATCTGTTGTTGAACCACGTGGTAGCCCCTAAGTGGTTCCATGTAGAAATTTCCCATTGGTCTAGTTGGCACCATGAAAATGCCAAATCTGCCTGACACATGGTAGCCTATGAGGAAGCCACATGGTAGCCTATGAGGAAGCCACATGGCATGATAACATTAGAATTATGTCTTGTTGAAGTCACCCTATCCAGTCAGTTGCTGATGTGTCCCTTGGTTGACTTGACTTGGCTGACCAAACTTTGAATGGCCATATCTTTCGATCCATAACTTCATTTGACGGACCATTTACATCGTTGGAAATATTGTGACGTGCTCTTCATGATGATGTCAATTATTTCGAGTTTTGATGAATTTGAATTTTTTCCTTTTCTCCATCTTTTGATGTTATTCTGAGCTTCTTGAGAAATTTATGAGAATTCTGAGTTATCCTTAGGCCTCCTTGGATCCCTTCGGATCATGCCTCCCCACTAATAGATTTTTGGACCACCAAAATATTTCATCAATTAACATGTAAGTGAGGGAAGAGTTCCCTCACTTTATCTTTTTCAATCTACTTTTCCTTGCTTGGATGTGTGCCCTTTAATCCCACTTGAATATAATCAACATCACCCATGAATGAAGTCCTCGTTCTCTTGTACAAGATGATATCTTCCTTCAACTCATCCAAGTACTTAAGAGAAAAATCATCAACTAAAGGTATTGAAACTTCCTCACCTTGATCCATGATCATCGGAGGCTCAAAAAAGTTTCAAGTTTTATACATTTACCATTGAGTAAATTTGCATATAAGGTGGAAGATCTAGATGAAAAGCGTTGGTGCTGCTTTTATCCAAAATAGTGAAGGATTCATATCGGATAGTCTTGAGTTTTTTTCCTTCACCCTTAAACCACTCCTTATTGATGTGAAGCCATACTAGGTCTCCAACCTAGAAATGATGATCAAACCTATGTTTTTCATGTCAATCTTTATATATTGGTAAACGCCTTTTCTATATTGGTAAACCCCTTTTCGATATTGGTAAACCCCCTACAAATTCCATGGAAATACTCTCCCATGGATGGGATGGAACAGGAAGTGGTGAGTATAGCCCCAGTTTTCTATTAGTGGGCTTACAAGTAGAACACATCACACACCCCTTTACATATTTAGTTACAATTGCTTTCATCTAAGGCCAGTAACAAAACCTTTGTAGATGAGCCATAGTTTTTCCTACCCCAAAATGCCTACACACAAGAGAAGTGTAAGATTATCGTATTACATGGACTCATTCACTTTTAGGAATACATATATTTCTAAGATGGTAGAGTATTTTTCTCTATAGACAATAGTTCTCTACCTATGCACCATGGGTTATATTTTCAAATACCTCTTTAAAATCTTCATCAACAACATATTGTTCCACATAGATATCATGAGATAATGAAGCATTCTTCAAAATAATAGAAGCAACAATAGGAGGTCTAGAAAGCATATCAACTACCTTTTTACCTATACCTTTTTTGTGTTTGATTACCAAATGAAATTGTTGAAGAAAACCCATCCACCTTTAATGTCAAGATTGTTGCATCTTGGTTTGTGCTTGAAGATACTGTAAGTGTTGGTTGTGGAGCCTGATTATCTTCCTGATTCAAAAGTCTTTGTTTTCAACCATTTTTATATCCCATGAGGACTTTACACCTCAGAAGAATGTACACTCCTCCACATAGGGAAGTGCAGAGGGGGATTACCTACTTTGCGGGGTCCAGGGGAAAGCGGGTCTTTGGTGGGGGTTCGGGGGTGAACCCCCTGAAGGAAAATTTGCCTTGTAAATTTATATTATAATTTCATTGTAAATATTGATTGTTCATTATAAGGTTGTAGATCTGACGGTAGAAGTTATGTTAGGGTGTTTTTCCCTAGAAGGAAAGCCTGTTTTATGAGAGAAATGTATTGCGGCTATGTATCATTGTGAATATTGTATTCTGAGTGAGGATATTGTGAGAGAAAGGAGAGGAAGTTACAACAGGTGTCTTGTAGGTTGTATCCCTTCATTTGTTGGATAAAAATAAAGAAAGGACCTGGAAAGTTATCTAGTGGACGTATCCCACACTAGGTGAATCATGTATATCTCTGTCTCTATTGTATTGTGTATCTTTTGTGTTTTATTTCCACATTTGTTTCATTTTATTTCTCCGTGATCCTATTTTTATAACAACTGGTATCAAAGCAAAAGGTAACTCTCACTAAAAGAGGGTTCCTGGTTCAAGTGGGAGAAATGGGGAAAGATGGAAAGTTTAGGGTCGAGATTTTTTTTTTTTGTAAGATGTATGTATTACGTGTCAGGAAACAAATTACAGTATCATCTTGAGTTCAAGTTGATGGAGTGTTGAGTTTCCTCGAGAGGAAATCAACTCATACTCACATACAGACTAAATATGATATAGAAAATTTAACATATTCACTAGAATCACCCTGTGGGGAAATCGATTCAGCCTAACCAAGCATTTGAACTTAAAAATAGACTGTTTATCAAAAAAAAGGTTGTAATGAGCTGAGCCAGGCCTATTCACTAAAAAAAACATATAAAAAACATTTCCAAACACACACATCATAGACCAAATGTTCCAAACACACACATCATAGACCAAACAAACACATGCACTCTCGTCGCTTGTCATGGTGTCTGGTGGGCATGCATGCCCTCAAAATCTACTGCACATGTGCCATGTAGAGTGTCCATGGTCTTCCATGTTTCTTAGTCCCCACACTGTGCATCCTTCCCCTGGAATTCTAGAGTGAGAACCACCCCTGGAGAAGCAGAAGCGTTGAGGCCAGAGTTTGAAGGATGCAAGGAATGGAATATAGTATCTAGAATTGTTTCAATATTCATAACATGTCGTTCCAATTGCTCCAATTTGAACCAGAGATCATCCACGTCTCATTGGACTGCAAATACCAATTCCTAGAGAATTGAAATTGAATCTCATAGGCCTAGGGGTGAAACACACTCTGGCTAGAGCTACTCCTGGTTGTGTGATTCCTCCAAATAGAGTTCATTCGAGTGCACATTACCATTCTCCAATGAGGGCACAGAGGATAGTGACAAAAAAGGGGAAGGGGTGGTGAAGGAGTGAAGGGTGGTGGACAAGAGGGACATGCCACCGCTGACTATGAGGTCGAGGCCAATTCAAGGACCATTCCAGGAGAAAACTCGAGAGAGTTCCCATGGAGGTCAAACCATTCTACATGGAACTCCCAAGACAAGGACAAAGGTGGAAGGCCAGATTGGTCTAGTGAGGAATGAATTGACGATGAAGGTGAGGAGATAAGTGTAGGGGTGAAGGAGGGAGGGTGTCGAATTCCCATAGACATGTGATTATGGTACCATAGGTAACCATTCTTAGCCTTCCCTCACTGGTAGGGCATGGCTTGAGTAACAAGAGGTAAGGGTGTAGAAAGGACCAGAGAAAACCAGGTAAACACTAGAGGGGGTGAATGAGAACCATAAATGTTGGGAGAAGAGGGTGATAGGAACCACAAGGGGGATTGGACATCACCATAAGAAGAGTGCATGGGAGTAAAGTCACATGAGTGCAAGAGGAGTGAGTCTTGTACCAATGCTATAGCAAGGACGAGAGTCCATCTCTAAGCGCACTGGAGAAGTTAGTTACTGGAGAGATGAAGTGAGAGATTTTAGTAGCAAGAATGATGGAGTAATTAAGGTAGAGGGGATCCATAGGTGACGACACATGGGCAAGGGATAGGTGGGGGCACAAAATGGCAGGATGGGGGAGTGGAGTGTACTATCACCCCATCTAGGGAAAAAGGGGCAGAGGGTGAAACATTAGGACTTCCCTGGAGGTAACCCATCCCAGTATTACTCTAGCTCAAGTGCACTTAACTACGGAGTTCTGATGGGATCTGGTGCATTAACGCCGACATGATTGCACCCTAGGGTTGAGAATTTTAATGACCAAAACTACCAGTTATGGAAAATGTATATGGAAGATTATTTATATCAGAAGGATTTATTTCTAACATTAGGTGGAATAATAAAGAAACTGATGACCATGAAGGATGAAGAATGAGAGGGTCTTCAAAGAAATGCACTAGGAATTATACAACTAATCCTGGCAGCATTGGTGGATTTCAATATTTTGAAAGAAAAGACAATGAAGGAGTTGATGGATGCATTGGCTAAACTGTATGAAAAACCCTCGACGTCCAATAAGGTATTTCCAATGAAAATATTATTTAATATTAAGATGTCATAAGGTGGGTCTGTTCTAGATGATTTAAACTAATTTAATACGGTTATTAATCAACTAAGTTATGTAAAAGTGGACTTTGATGATGATATCATGGCTTTTCTAATGTTCTGCTCATTTCTAGAAATATGGAATGACTTGATCATGGCTATAAGTAACTTTGTCTCTGGTTCAAACACTTTAAAATTTGTTGATGTTTTTGGTGTTATCCTTAGTGAGGAAATGTGACAGAAAATCACAGGTGATACATAAGATAATGTGTTAAACATGGAGAACATGGGAAGACAAAACGATAGAGGAAAGGTCTCAGGGAACCATGAGAATTCTAGGAAGGGAATATCCAAATCCATATTTGGAAAGATAGAGTGTTGGAATTATGGGAAGAAAGGACATCTGCAGAAAGACTACAAAGCTCCAAGGAAACAAAGAGATGGACAATAGGAGAAAAATCAAGCAGATGTAATAGGTGATGTGTTACAAGATGATCTGATTCTTTCTATAGATAATATTTATAATTCTTGGGTAGTATATTCAGGGGATTCATTTCATTCCACACCCTATAGGAAAAATTTTCTATATTATGTTCAAGGTGATTTTGGATAGGTTCATTTGGGTGATGATGCACCATGCAAAATTGTTGGAATGGGAAAGGTAAAAATAAAGAAAAGCAATGAAAAAAAATGGTTGTTGAAAGAGGCAAGACATGTTCCATATTTAAGGAAAAATATAATTTCAACAGGGAAGTTGACAAGTGAAGGTTGTATATCCATATTTACAGATAAGATGTGGAAGGTCACCAAAGGATCGTTGGTGATAGAAAAAGGAGAGAAGGTAAGTACATTGTATTAATGTACTAGTAATATTGACTCTTCTATCTCTTTAGCTTCTACAATAGTGGATACAACACTATGGAATCATAGGATTGGACACATGAGTGAGAACGAGATGTAGATACTTCACAAAATAAATTTTTTGTCAGGTCTTAAACAAATTGATTTGGATTTCTATGAGCATTGTATTTATCGAAAACATAAGAGAGTCAGATTTCTCAGATTTGGAAAAGAAAAGAAGAGTGCTTGTGCATACAGATGTATGGGGACCATCTTAGGTATCATCCATTGGTGTCTCTCATTATTATGTTACTTTTACTGACGATGCAACTAGAAAAACTTGGGTTTATTGCATTAAAAAAAAATATGATGTTTTTGATACTTTTAAGAAATGGAAAGCTTTGGTTGAGAATGAGACAAGAAAAAGGTTGAAGTGGCTCAGATTATAAAATGGAGGTGAATATTGCAACAAGGAGTTTGATTATTATTGTTCATACCATGGGATTTGTAGAGAGAAGATAGTTCCAGGAACACCACAAGAAAATGGTGTGTCATAAATGATGAATGGGACAATCATGGAGCATGCAAGGAGTATGAGATTGCAAGTTGGTTTCCACTTACAGTTCTGGCCAGATGTTGTAGATATTGTTGTTTATTTAATAAACAGAGGACCTTCAAGCTCTTTGGATGGTATAGTTCCAAAGGAGGCATGGACATATTAAAAGGTAAACTATTATTTTTTGAAGACTTTCGGTTGTGAATCATTTGTTCATATTGATAAAGAAAATAGAGCCAAGCTTGAGGAAAAATCCAAGAAGTGTACCTTTATTGGATACAATGTTAACAATTTTGTTTATCGCTTATGGGATTATGAAAATAACAAAATAATCAAGAGTAGATATGTCATATTCAATGAGAAGGTCATGTACAAAGATCAGGGAAAGAAACAAGAAAAAGAAAACTGAGAATACACGATGCTTGATGAGATCACTGAAAAAGAAATTCCAAAAGTACAAGTGTTGGTCACTATAATTGCTTAAGTAATCTAAACAATCAACTGCTACATAAATTGTCAACCCAGGAAAGTCTGTTTATTTCAAAGGTAACCACGCACTATATATGCTCAATCTCAAAAGCAACCTAGAGTTGTAGTAAAAACTATATTAATCACACTTGCCTTGAATAAACTGAAGTTCTAACTTGAATTACAGGAAAGCAACCTACCTATTGCAGAGCTTAAAGAGATGATTAATCTGAAGATTCCTAGATTACATTAAAATAACAACTGCAACAGGAAAGACCAACTATTATGTAACCAAAGAACATGACCCTATTTCCCAAGCAGGAAACTTCAACACCTTGTTTCTGATTAACACACTTTCATGAACTCATTAAGGAATTGAAGGCTAACTATTTATAACAGAGAACAGGACCCTAATTCCTTCCCAAAGAAGGAACCTTCAGCACCAACCTCTGATTAGAAAACTCATGAAAATAATTGAAGGCTAACTAATTCTAGCAGAGAACATGACCCTAATTTCTTCCCTAAGCAGGAACCTTCAACACTAGTCTCTGTTTAGCACACTCATGGAAATAATTGGAGGCTAACTATTTCTAACAGAGAACAGGACCCTAATTCCTTCCCAAAGTAGGAACCTTCAACACCAGTCTCTGATTACCAAGCTATCATAAATTCTTCACACAGGATTGCTAACTAGAATGATTAACAGTTACCCAAGCATGAACCACATGAAAACAATGCAACATTCAGTAAAGCAGAGTTTTTGGCAAGACAAAGTTCAGTAGTGTTTCAGCAAAGAAGAATTCATTAAAGTAGTGTTTCAGCAAAATAGAAATTTATCAAGGCATAAATAGAGATCACACTAACACACTATAAAAATAATGGTTGAATCTTGTGAAGAAGGTGGGCCCTCCCTTCTCACAAGATTCCCCTGAAACGAAAAGGCTAGAGAGAAATGCTCAGAACAGTCTTTTATTCATCTATCAATGTATCATATTACAATCTGAAATGAAGTACGTAATTCTCTGTAAAACTTTCTTAGTACAAAAACTGATCCCCCCCTTGAATGGTGATTCCCTCTTATTTAAAGAGGAAAATCCCTTCGATACAATTGATCAACAAATTACAGGTGTATATCTGGGTCCTATTCTTAGTCAGATCGACTTTCTAAACTGGAATAGGGTCTCCTATTCTTCCGCAACAGAATTCTATTACGAGTGCTGAGTGAAGTGTTGTTGTTACGACTGGAGTAACATCTCTTTTGTTTCTTGTTATTGTATGTTGTTTCGGCATCGCAAATTGCAGGTTGTTTTAGCCACGGGATTTGTGTTCTGACTGTGTAGTCAATCTGTGTAAGTTGTTTTTCATCATCGTTGACCATGGACTGTGTAGCAGCTTCGGTGTTTCAACATCATCGACCATTGACTGTGTAACAAATTCTTTTTTGTTTTAGCATCATCGACCACGGACTGTGTAACAACTTCTGTGTTCAGCATCATCGAACACTGACTGTGTAACAACTTCCTCTATGTTTCAACATCGTTGACCATGGACTGTGTAATGACTTATTTTATGTTTCATCCTCATCAACCATGGACTATGTAACAACATCTGTGTTTCAGCATCATCGACCATGGACTGTGTAACAGTTTCTGAGTTGTTGTTTCAGCATCGTCAACCATGGACTGTGTAACAGTATCTCTGTTTCACCATCATCGACCATGGATTGTGTAACAACTTCTGAGTTGTTGTTTCAGCAACAGGCCTCAATGCTAATCTACAGTTCAAACTGTTTCAGTACTTATACATTTCTAATCAATGGTTAATTACAAGAGTGATGTAAAGTTATATGCAAAACAGATTAAACGTATAGTAAAGAGAAGAGACATTGTATACCTTTGGAAAGATAGGATAAAGTGATAATATGAGTTTAAATGTGAGTGAACAAGAGTGAAATGGTGGAAAAAAGTATGGGAAAAAAGGTACATTGTGTGGTCCTAACATCCCCCCCAATTTAAAATGTTGCATGTCCTCAGGCAACTTCACTCTGAATCAGAGTCTGAATACCGACTCTGAGTGTGCAAGTTACTCAACAATAGTTGTGGGAGGTATTGTCTATTGGTGCTTTGAACCCTTGAACACGTTGTAACCTTTGCCAAGCTATTGTTTCTGTCTTCTTAGGAAACTTATAATGGATTTGATATCTCTCTATTGGCAACGAGAGGATAGGAAAATAGAACCAGTACCCTATCCATCTTTCAGCACATTGCTGAACACACTGGATGTAGTTAGGTACCCTAGAGATTGTTGTCTCGAGATTAGTAGGGTCAAAAGGATTGTGTTCCTGTCTTTTCTCAGTGGATTGCTACCAAAACAAGTTGTTTTCCTGGAGGACATCAATGTCTGTGGATCTGATGAAGTGCTGACAATCCTGAAGCACTATTGATTGTAGTTGTTGAACGTGTTCATTCATCCCTGGTTTCTTTAAAAACTCATAGTATTCTGTAACAAAGGTGGTTGCATTTTGTGGTTCTGGTCTTATCTAGAGAAGGCAGTTATCTTCATTGTGCTTGGCAGCCAGAAAGTCATCCTGCCATATGATCTGATTGTGGAGAAAGGAGGTGAATGCCCGAATCTGGATGTCTCCAACAAGAGGATTAAGGTTCAGCTGCCTGTTCTCGGGGATGGCCTCATTATGAAAATATTGCTCACAAAGGAGGTGTTGATCCATAGTAGAGGCTTCTGCAAAGGTTTTGACAAAATCTGTTGGATGTAGCACTGCATGGGGTCTTCCTTCTGTGATTGATTTGATCTGAAACCATGTAAGTTGTTCCATAAGGAACAAGGAGTAATTGCAGGATGGTTTCCTTGCAGCCAATAGCTTTTGTGCCAAGTCAAATACTAGGTCCAATCTGCCTTTTAACTCTTTGTTCTATTTCTTAAGGGTGCGAGATTCCTGGCGTATCTCCTTCAAGGTTTCCCAATTTGAGTAGGTATGATTTATCTAGATTTGTTTGTGTTCTTGCATGATTTTGGCCTGTGTAGTAGCATACTCTTTTTTCCATTTTTGTATTATTTCCTTCTCATCCCATGGCTGAGTTTTTGTTTTAGCATTGCAAGTAGTGGGCTGAGGTAAGGTCTGAGTAGATTGTTCCACAAAAGTGTGGATATTGATCTGACTAGGAGAGGAAGATTCCTAAATAGGCACTGTTTGTACAACTTTGTTAACAAAAGCAGGGGTTTCAAATTTGACATTTGTTGCAGGGCAGGGCTCAATCTTAATCTTGGGAGGTCCTGTTGGTTCTTGTGTTTCAGCTGTAGCTGGTTCTTGTGTGACGGCTATAGCTGGTTCTTGTGTAACAACATGTTCTTCTTTGAATGCAAAAGTTGAAGGTGCAGGGGGAGCTCCTGGTATTGGAATTTGAGTTATTTTGTAGCCCACTTGATAGTAGATATCCCCACATTGACTGCACATATATTCTTTACATGGGCTCTCTATTGTAGTTCCTTCTGACATGGTCGTTGTGCGAGCTAGGGTGTACAAATTAAGTTCCTTTTCATAGGCTTCCCCTGACATGGCTAGCTCTTGCTTGTAGGATTCCAGTTCAGACTTTAGGAACTCATTTTCTTGTAAAACATATGCCATTGTTGGTTCTGGTTGAGGAGTGACTGGTTCTTGTGTAGCAGTCACAACCACACTAGCTGGTTCTTGTGGAGCAGCTACAGGATGAGCAGCTTCTTCTTGTGTTTCAGCTTGTTGATGTAAGGAAAGTAGTGTTGCAACACCCTGGACCTCTGATTCCTATATCTCAATGTCAATATCAGTAGTTGGTTCTTGTGTGGCAACTATGGCTGGTTCTTATGTTTCAACCACTGAATGAGTAGCTGGTTCTTGTGTTTCAGCTATTGAATGGGTAGTTGGTTCTTGTGTTTTAGCTACTGAATGGGTAGCTGGTTTTTGTGTTTCAGCTACTGAATGGGTAGTTGGTTCTTGTGTTTCAGCTACTTGATTTGAAACAGATGATGTCGCAACACCCTGGGCATTTGGTTCTTGTGTTTCAGTTCCCGTGGGTGGAATAGGCAAAGATTCCGACATTTGGGAGGTTGGAGGTGTACGGGGTATTAGTCGTATGGGTTGGGGGTCTATGGTAGTGGTAGTAGTGGTTGCCCTTGTTGAGGCCCTTGTTCGTTTTCTTTGTAAAAAGGGCAGAAAGAAAGGAATTTGCTTTCATTTTCGTGGGGTTTTTTCCTCAATGATGGGGCAGGGAGAATTGTCTGGCTCAGAATCATCGCTAAGAATGTGAAAGGCATGAGTGGATGATTCTATTAAAGTGTGGGGTGGGATTGGTATGGTAGGGGGGTTAATTGGACTGATTGGTTCAGTAAGCAGACTGTGAGGTATTTCTGGAGAGTCTGGAGGTTTTTGTGGTTGTTGTTCCTGAATATTTCCAGGAATTTTAGCGGCTTCTTGGGGATCTATAGGTGGGTTGTTTAGTGGAAGGTTTTGTTGAGAAAAACCCTTTTGGATAAGCAGTTGAACGAGACGGTGATGGGTGAGTGAAAGGGCGAGATCTTTAGCCTTATTACAGTAGTGCGACATATTTTTGAGACAACCGAGCAGATAATAAGGGATGTTCACCAATCTATTATGTCGTAAATGAGACAACAGGAGAAAATTGTGCTAGTAGACTACCTGGTATTGGCCTTCATAGGTAAGGTAGTGTTTGATGAATTTTGCAACTTCCGGCCATGGGGGTGGCAACGAGCTAAGTCGGACACCTCGACCTTTAAATTCAGTTTGTTCCTCTGGCGAGAGGAAGTCCCGCTAGGCATTCAGGATGATATGTTTGCAGCTGAATAGGTGAGTGCCATTGGTAGGGAGACCCGAAACTTGCGTTATATCCTCTTCTATAACTGAGATTCGAACCCCTTGAACAATGGAATGATCTCCCTGGAGATTTTGAACAAATTGCAAAACCTATTGTTGATCAAACCCCTGGAGTCTCTGAAAATAACTGAGCCATCCTCTCCGCAGAAAAATTTGATAGGCTTATGGATATAGTTCTAACAGGGCTGTCGTGGCGGGTTCATACCATATAACAGAGCCTCTCATAGCTACCAGCTCTGTAAAATACACCATTAAAGAGTTGAGTAACAACTTCTGTGCGGAGTAAGTTTTTCGAGTGAAGGCATGCGAATGGTGGTGAGACGAACGAAAGGATGGTAAAATAGGAATGGCAGTGGTGAATTCATGTG
>JZKD02S0787689.1:126867-173460 GCA_000966675.3 Picea glauca | reverse complement strand
TATACCAAGGAGACATTTTCATTTTGAATCATCTTGTACTTGAACATTTAAGTGGGGAAAAAGGAGGTTTCCCCCTCGAAGAGGCTTATTATCTGAAATTATCTCTTTTTCAAGGTGTTGAGTACTTTTCTTGAGGTTTTTCTATGCTATATTGATGGTTGGTTCTTAACACACTATAATTGCTTAATTAATCTAAACAATCAAGTGCTACATAAACTGTCAACCCAGGGAAGTCTGTTTATTTCAAATGTAACCACGCACTATATATGATCAATCTCAAAAGCAACCTAGAGTTGTAGTAAAAACTATATTAATCACACTTTCCTTGAATAAACTGAAGTTCTGACTTGAATTATAGGAAAGCAACCTACCTATTGCAGAGCTTAAAGAGATGATTAATCTGAAGAATCCTAGATTACATTAAAATAACAAATACATCAGGAAAGACTAACTATTCTGTAACTAGAGAACATGACCCTTTCCCAAGCAGGAAACTTCAACACCTTGTTTCTGATTAACACACTTTCATGAACTCATTAATGCATTGAAGGCTAGCTATTTCTAACAGAGAATAGGACCCTAATTCCTTCCCAAAGAAGGAACCTTCAACACCAGCCTCTGATTAGCACACTCATGAAAATAATTGAAGGCTAACTAATTCTAGTAGAGAACATGACCCTAATTCCTTCCCTAAGCAGGAACCTTCAACACCAATCTCTGTTTAGCACACTCATGGAAATAATTGGAGGGTAACTATTTCTAAAAGAGAATAGGGCCCTAATTCCTTCCCAAAGAAGGAACCTTCAACACCAGTCTCTGATTACTAAGCTTTCATAAATTCTTCACACAGGATTGCTAACTAGAATGATTAACAATTACCCAAGCATGAACCACATGAAAACAATGCAACATTCAATAAAGCAGAGTTTTTGGCAAGATAGAGTTCAGTAGTGTTTTAGCAAAGCAGAATTCATTAAAGTAGTGTTTCAGCAAAATATAAATTTATCAAGGCATAAACAAAGATCACACGAACACACTATAAAACTAATAGGTGAATCTTGTGAAGAGGGTGGGCCCTCCCTTCTCACAAGATTCCCCTGAAACGAAAAGGCTAGAGAGAAATGCTCAGAACAGTCTTTTATTCATCTATCAATGTATCATATTACAATTTGAAATGAAGTACGCCCTTCTCTATAAAAATTTCTTAGTACAAAAACTGATCCCCCCCTCGAATGGTGATTTTCTCTTATTTAAAGAGGAAAATCCCTTCGATACAATTGATCAACAAATTACAGGTGTATATCTGGGTCCTATTCTTAGTCAGATCGACTTTCTTAACTGGAATAGGGTATCTTAGTCTTCTGCAACATAATTTTATTACGAGTGTTGAGTGAAGTGCAGCTGTTACGGCTGGAGTAACAACTCTTTTGTTTCTTGTTATTGTATGTTGTTTCGGCATCGCAAATCGCGGGTTGTTTCAACCACAAGATTTGCATTCTGACTGTGTAGTCAATCTGTGTGAGTTTCTATTCAGCATCGTTGACCACAGACTGTGTAATAGCTTCGGTGTTTCATCATAGTCGACTATTGACTGTGTAACAACTTCTTCTGTGTTTTAGCATCATCGACCACGGACTATGTAACAACTTCTGTGTTCAGTATCATCGACCACCGACTGTGTAACAACTTCCTCTATGTTTCAACATCATTGACCATGGACTGTGTAACAGATTCTTCTATGTTTTAGCCTCGTCAACCATGGACTGTGTAACAACATCTGTGTTTCAGCATCATCGACCATGGACTGTGTAACAACTTCTGAGTTGTTGTTTCAGCATCGTCAACCATGGACTGTGTAACAACATCTATGTTTCAGCATTGTCGACCATGGACTATGTAACATCTTTTGAGTTGTTGTTTCAGCAACAGGCCTCAATGCTAATCTGCAGTTCAAACTGTTTCAACACTTATACATTTCTAATCAATGGTTAAGTACGAGAGTGATGTAAAGTTATATGCAAAACAGATTAAATGTATAGTAAAGAGAAGAGACATTGGATACCTTTGGAAAGATAGGATAAAGTGATAATATGAGTTTAAATGTGAGTGAACAAGAGTGAAATGGTGGAAAAAAGTATGGGCAAAAAGGTACATTGTGTGGTCCTAACAACCAGAAAATCAAAATGTACAACAATAGGATCATCACGTACCTCAAACTTCTGCAAGTGTTGTTAGGAGATCTACTAGGTTAAGTAGACCCCATGAACGAGACTCTCCTTCATTGTATTATTTATTGTTGACTGATTCCGGTGAACCAGAATGTTATGAAGAGGAAATGCAGGTAGACAATAAAAAGAAGTGGGATCAAGGAATGAAAGAGGAAATGGATTCACTGGTAAATAACGAAACTTAGGATTTGGTTAAGTTCCTATAGGAAAAAGATCATTGTAGAATAAACGAGTTTACAAATTGAAGGAAGAATATAGAGGAAAAAAGTGGTAGAAGGCTAGACTTGTTATAAAGGGGTTTGCACAAAAGAAAGGTATATATTTTGATGAAATATTTTCTCATGTTGTTAAAATGACTTCAATTAGGACTATTTTAAGTCTTGTGGTAGAAGAATATTTACGTCTTAAACAGTTAGATGTAAAAACAACTTTTCTCCATGGGAATTTGGAGGAAGATATTTATATGCAACAACCATAAGGGTATGAAGTCAAAGGAAAGGAGAATTTGGTATGCAGATTGAAGAAGATCTTGTATGGCCTAAAGAAAGATCCAAGGTAGTGGTATTTGAAGATTGATAGGTTTATGATAGAACAAGGTTATAGTAGATGTCATTTTGATCACCTTGTTTATTTTAAAAGGCTAGAAAATGGAAGCTATATTATCTTGCTATTGTATGTAGATGGAATGCTTGTTGCAGGGTCTAATATGCAGGATATAAATGTGCTCAAGAATAAATTGGCTAATTAATTTTCAACGAAGGATTTGGGTGCTACAAAGAAAATCCTTGGTATGAGAATAACAAGAGACAAGAAAAATAGAAAATTGACATTGTCTTAGGGTGAGTACATAGAGAAGGTGTTGGAGAGGTTTAGAATGTTGAAAGAAAAACTATTTAGTACACCTTTGGCCAACCATTTCCAATTAACTAAGGAAATGTGTCCCAAGACACAAGAGGAGATAGAATGCATGTAAAGGGTCCCTTATTCATCAACAGTTGGCAGCTTGATGTATGCGATGGTTTTCACAAGACCAGATATTGCACATGTGGTGGGAGTTGTGAGAAGGTATATGACCAATCCAAGTAAAGAACATTGCAAGGAAATAAAGTGGATTCTTCAATATTTGAGAGGTACTACTACTAATGCATTATGTTTTGGAGGTTGAAACATTGTTCTACATGGATATGTTGATTCATATATGGCAGGTGATAAATATAGCAGAAGGAGAACCATGGGGTATTTTTTTACTATAGGTGGAACAACAGTACATTGGATTTCGAAACTGCAAAAGGTTGTTGCACTTTCAACAACAGAGGAAGAGTATGTTGTTGCTACAGAGGCTAGTAAAGAAAATATTTGGTTATAGAGGTTTATGGAGGAATTGGGAAAGAAGAAGGAGAATAAAAAGTTGTATTGTGATAGTGAGAGTTCCATTCATATTGAAAATAAATCATCCTTCCATTCGAATACTAAGAATATACAACTCAGGCACAATTTCATATGATCTATCTTGGAAGATGGACATTTGAATTTGGAAAAGATACACACTAGCTACAATCATGCAGACATGTTAACAAAGGGAGTAACTAGGGAGAAACTTAGTTCCTGCTCAGATTCAGTTGGTATTGAAGAATGAAGATGAAGAAAAAAAAATTTCCAGGTCCAAGAAGGACCATAGTCTATCATATAAAGTAGAGGTGGAGTTGTTGAGATCAGTCTCCAAGTGGGAGATTGTTGGTTGTGGAGCTTGATTATCTTCTTGATTCATAGGTCTTTGTTTTCATTCATGTTTATAGCCCATGAAGGATTTTCACCCCAGAATAATGTACTCTCCTCCATGCGGGGGAGTGCAGAGGGGGGTTACCCCCTATGTGGGGTATGGGGGAAAGCGGGCCCTGAACAAGGGTTCGGGGGAAAGTGTTCTCAGAAGGAAAAATTTCCTTGTAAATGTATATTGTAATTTAATTGTAAATATAGATCGTTCATTATAAGGTCGCATATCTGACGGTACAAGTTATGTTAGGGTATTTTTCCCTAGAAGGAAACCCTCTTTTATAAAGGAAATGTACTGTGGCGATATATCATTGTGAATATTGTATTTTGAGTGAGAAGATTGTGAGAGAAAGAAGAGGAAGTTATAGAAGGTGTGTTGTAGGTTGTATCTATTCATTTTTTGGATAATAATAAAGGAAGGACCTGGCAATTTCTCTAGTGGATGTATCCCACACTAGATGAACCACGTATATGTGTGTCTCTATCATATTTTGTATATTCTGTGTTTTATTTCCGCATTTGTTTCATTTTATTGTTCCGTGATCCTGTTTTTATAACAATAAGGGATGGTTATCTATATGTATGATTGTTTACTTCCCTAACAAGTAGTGCTTCCATTTCTTTACAATTTGAACTAATGCATACAACTCTTTATCATATGTAGGATAGTTAACAATGAATTGGTTAAAATTTTCAGAGTGGTAAGATATAGGCTTATAATATTGCATCAATAATGCACCCATGGCATATCTGTTGGCATCTGTATTGATCTCAAAAGGTTGTTGAAGATTTGACAGTGATAATACTGGTGCAATTCTTATCTTTTCCTTCAAAGTGTTGAAAGATTTTTGTTGCTTTCCTCCCCACTGAAAAGTGTTATTTACACTGGTTAAGTGATGTGGGAGCATCATATAAAACACAAGTGTGTGCCTAAAACCAAGGGGATAGTTGCACACGCAGATGCAATTAAATATGTTTTTTTGGAAACGTTCTGAATTTCAAAGTCTAAAGCATTAATGTGATGGACAGAAGGAAAGTGAATTTTCATTTATATCTAAAGATCCAAAATGATTTTGGAGCATATGTTCCTATCCACAAATGTAATAGGAATTTAAGTCTGTTAAATGCAAGTAGGTGGAATTAATTTAATATATTATACAATTTAGGAGCTTAGGAGGGAAAATGGATGATAGACACCCTCAACCTTTGTATCATTGTAACATAATTCATATTTCATAAGTTGTAGAGATACAGAGGAGAAAAGAGAATTTTATGCATTCTAGCTGTTGTTATTTACCATGTATAGGAGCACTGGAGTCAATAGAAGAAATCTTTGATTCCAATCTATGTGTTTGTTATGGTTGTTGGACCACTTGTTGAATGGTATGTTGCAGGCTAGTTTATATTCTCTGTGTGCATTTTATTTCAATGAAATGTGTGTGTGTGTGTTCTAGAATTCTATGTTGAATGTTTGAATTCTGGACAAGGGGAGAATGATTTTCAGTTGTTTCTATTTCTGAGAAATCCTCCAAAGAGTGCAGTGGAGAGTCTGCAAAGAGTGAATTGACCAGGGTATGTGTTTCATATCATAACTCTTAGAGGAGGTTCAAGTTGTATTTATAGGAAGAAGTGATAGCAAGGCACAAAGTCATGCAAGGTGTGTGCAGGCTCAGTGAAGAAGGTGGGAGGAATGTTGTTGCAAAGAGGTGCACAGAGTCAAAGGCCCAAATAACTAGGGGTTATTTGAAAATCATGGCAAGGAGTGCGTGCGGGGACCCTTTTGAAAGCCTTGAGCTCACAAGTGAAACCTCAGAAGGGATAGAACCTCTGAAGTGTTCAAAGGGAGGTGAAGGTTGAAATAGTCTCAGGGAAGTCAAGTTCAAGAGGGAGGACACCAAGTCATATGGCCAGAAGTCCTCGTGGAGTTGGAAAGAGATGGTGGATTTGCTTCAAGGAGAAGTGTCGAAGTTCTGTGAACCATTGGATCTGATAGACCAACAGAGGTATTAAGACTGAGTGTCTTTCAACACCCATAATCTCAGGAGGAGTGGTGACCATTAGATCCATATCAATGAAGACTGTTGATCTCGTATGCGAAGTCGTGTATCAGAGTTCGGAGAACGGAGTGGCTAGTGGTTTGGGTCACGTTTTGTGTATTTTCGATGGGAAAAATCCTGATATAAGGAGGGTCGTTGGATCGAGGAAGGAACACAGTCATCAATCTCATCGAAGGCACGATTTTGGAGTCGGGGATTTGCAGAGGGAGAGGAATGATTGTTCGTTGTTCTCTCAAGTTTTGAAAGTCAAACAATCATGCGAACAGGTGGCAAGGACCCACTCTGTAAGTGGAGTAAACAAAGGTGATAGGTGGCATGCGTCCATCTCTTTGGGTGGATTCAACCTTCATTGACATATCACGTTTCGGGGATTTGTAAGGTAAGAGCACAAAAGGTTGGCGCTCCAACTCGTGAAGTCTCGAGTTGCGAAAGGTGCTTGCGTTAAGGCTTGGTTGTGGTCATATTGAAAAAGGGGCTGAAGAAGGGTGTTACACCTTAAGCGCCTTCACAATTTCACGTTTCGGCTTTTGCCAAGAGTTGTGGAATTACATTCAAAGTGCCCAACTCGTGAGACCTAAAATCATTTGCAGGTTAAAACAAGGAGTTTAGTTAACCCTTGTTGTGTTTTAGAGAAGATCCTGCACGGATCTTGGCCTGAGGGTAGGAGGTTTGCACCAGTTGTGGTATCAGAGCCCATAACAAATTATTTTTCTTTCTATAGTAGAGATAAAAGAGGAATTTTACAGCCATGCCGCTGAGAAGAAGAGAAAGGCCCATACATGATCCAACGGTGGAAATAGAAATGCGTGAATTGCGTGCCAAACTTGATGCTATGGAGACATAACAAAGGAGAATAGTTGACGTTGGGGATATCAGCGAAGATGAAAGCAAAATTTAAGTTGAAAACGAAGGAGAAAAAGTTTCAGTCGAAGATGATGCAGAAGAATGCCTATTCAGGGTTGTTGCAAGGATAGGTGCTAGGAAAAAAATGGACATTCCGATGTATGAAGGAAACCTAGACGTTGAAGAGATTCTAGACTGCATTAGAGATCTAGACAAACACTTTGACTATGAGGATGTCGAGGAAGACAAGAAATTCAAACATGTCGTTACTAGACTTAAAGGACATGAAACACTGTGGTGGGATGAACTACAGGTTGATAGACGTTGCAAGGGAAAGAAGAAAATCAAGAGCTGGGATAGAATGGTTGCAAAAATGAAAGCCAAGTTTATACCCAGGGATTATCAAATAAGTTTGTTTCGGAGGATGCAAAATTTGAGATAGAAGCAGATGTCAGTAAAAGAATACACTGAAGATTTCTATAGGATAAACATTAGAGCAGGTCATTGGGAAATCGATGATGAGAAAGTTGCTAGGAATATGAATAGTCTACGATATGACATTCAAGACGAGATAAGCATGATGAAAATTTGAATTGTAGAAGATGCTTATTAGATGGCTCTAAAAGCTGAAGAGAAGCTGATCAGAAAGAAAGGTCAAAGAGGCCGAGGAAGAAGTCAAAGAAGAGGTAAGACAATTTCCTAGGACAAAACTCAGAAGCCTAAAGAAGAGGGGAAGAAACCTCAAACTCAATCTGAGAGAGGAGGAAGCTCACAGGGGAGGTATTATGCTGATAGAAATACTTTTCCTTGAGCCAGAGGAAGAGGAAGAGGCAGAGGAGGTGAAGTGAAATTCTTTATCTATGGAAAAATCAGACATAAATCCTATGAGTGTCCATATAGGAAGAAAGATGGTGGTGAAACTCACATTTCCAAAGCTCAAGGATGGAATGTTGAGCCAGAGGACACTGAGTGAGGAAGATCTTTGATGATGCAGAAAGTTCTCTTGAAACCGGAGAAGGAGCCAGAGAACCCAACCCAAAGAAATAATCTATTTCAGACTGCTTGCAAAACCAAAGACATGGTATGCAAGGTCATAGTGGACACCGGTATCAGAGATAATCATGTATTCATAGAAATTGTAGAAAAAATGGAGCTGGAGATTGTTGCACATCCAAGCCCATACAAAGTTTCATGGCTACGAAAAGGACATCATGTAAATGTCATTAAACAATGTTTAGTTGAATTTAAAATAGGAGGATATAAAGATGAGGTATTATGTGATGTCATTCCCATGGATGTGTGTCATCTATTGTTGGGTAGACCATGGAATATGACAACAATGTGGTGCATGATGGGAGAAAGAGAATGTACACTCTGGAGAAAAATGGTAGGACGCACATGTTGCTTCCAATTAAGGATAACGAGGTGAAAACAAAGATGAACAACATTGTACTTCTCATGAGTGGGAAGGAACTTCTTAAGGAAGTCAAGAAGAAGGAAGACACACAATTCATTTTGGTTAGGAAACCCAATTTTTTTTTTAACAACACTAGGATAGATGATTTACAGGAAGAAATCCAGGAGTTGCTGGAAGAATTTGATGATATAGTAGTGGACGAACTACCTTGTTCATTGCCACCTATCAGGATTATAAACCATCATATCAATATTATACTTGGAGCCAGTTTTCCAAACAAAGAAGCTTATAGGTTGACGCCGCAGGAGAATGAAGAAGTTAAGAGATAGGTACAGGACTTAATGAACAAAGGATTGATTCAGGAGAGCTTGAGTCCATGCGTTGTTCCAACAGTGCTCATCCCAAGGAAGGAAAGTTGTTGGAGAATGTGTACAGACTCAAGGGAAATCAACAAAATTACCATCAGGTACAGGTTCCTATTGCCAAGGATGGATGACTTGATGGATTTCTCGAGCGAAGTAAACTTTTTTTCAAAGATTGATTTGAAAATCAGATATCGTCAGATTAGAATGAGAGAAGGTGATGAATGGAAGACAACATTTAAGATGAATGAAAGGCTGTATGAATGGCTTGTCATGCCATTTGGCTTGATGAATGCGCTCAATACTTTCATGAGGTTGATGAATGAAGTCCTGAGGGATTTCATTGGGAAATCCATCATTGTATATCTTGATGATATATTATTTTTCAGCAAAACTGAAGAAGAACATTTGAAGCATTTAGCTGTAGTGATGAGAAGGTTACAACAAGAGAAATTGTTGATCAACATGAAGAAATCATAATTTATGAGGAAATAACTCATTTATTTGGGTTTTGTTGTCTCTGCAATTGAATTGAAAATGGATCCGGAAAAGATAAAGGCGATTAAGGATTGGCCATCACCGAAGAGCATGTTTGAAGTTCGAAACTTCCATGGTTTGGCTAGATTCTACAGGAAATTCATCCAAAAATTTAGCGAAATTAGTGCACCAATGATGGATACGATGAAGAAAAGACATAAATCTTTTCACTGGACGGAGGAAGCGGAGAAGAGCTTCAACCTGCTGAAAAAGAAGATCACTGAGCAACCAATTTTGGTTTTGCCAGATTTCAACAAGAAATTCTAGGTCAGGTGTGACGCGAGTGGATTTTCCATTGGAGCGGTCTTAAGAAAAGACAACGGGTCAATCATGTATTTTAGTGAAAAATTGAATGAAGCAAATATTAAGTACTCCACGTATGACAAAGAATTCTACGCAGTCATACAAGAGATGAAGAAATGGAGGCACTATTTGGTTCCAAAAGAGTTCGTTTTGTACAATGATAATCACGCTTTGCAATTTGTGACTCGACATGAGAAGTTGAACCAAAAACATGATAAATGGGTTGAATACATGCAAAATTTTACTTTTGTGACTAAGCATATTTCTAGAACTGCTAACAAATTTGTCGACGCTTTGAGCAAGAAATGTTTTCTTATGCAGGAATTTAGAGTTAAGACTTTGGGTTTTGATAACCTCAAAGAAATGTATGGGGATGATCCATATTTCAAAGAGGCATATGAGGCATCTGAGAATACAATTCTCAGGGACAAAGCCAATGGATAGAGTACATGATCTAGGATGGACTATTGTTAAGGGGAAATCAACTATGTATTCTAAAATGCTCCATGAGGGAGTATTTGCTGAAGGAAAAGCACAACAGAGGATTGGTTAGACACTTCTACCATGAAAAAAATTTCTCAAGGTTGAATGGTTCATATTATTGGCCAGGGATGAGGACAAATGTGAAGAAATTTGTGGATAGGTGTAGAATTTTTCATCACATGAAGGGGAAAAGGTAGAACGTAGGGTTATATCAGCCATTACCCATACCCGAAAGGCCATGGGATGCAGTGAGCATGGATTTCATATTAGGAATGCCAAGGAAACAGAGGGGATATGATTCAATCTTTGTAGTGGTAGAAATATTTTCAAAGATGGCATATTTCATACCATGTCAGAAAACCAGTGACACAACTCATATTGCAAACCTGTTTTTCAAGGAAGTCGTCAGACTTCACAGCTTGCCAAAGAGTATCATTTCTGATCAAGATACCAAGTTCGTAGGACATTTCTCAAGGACCTTATGGAAGAAGCTAGGGACAAACTTGTCTTTTAGCTTAGTGTATCATCCTCAGACGAATGGACAGACAGAGGTCGTAAACATGAGCTTAGGATATTTGTTAAGGAGCTTAGT
Source organism: Picea glauca (assembly GCA_000966675.3). Taxonomy (NCBI): domain Eukaryota; kingdom Viridiplantae; phylum Streptophyta; class Pinopsida; order Pinales; family Pinaceae; genus Picea; species Picea glauca. Next base: position 162,865 of record JZKD02S0787689.1, on the reverse strand, counting down.
GAATGAACACCATAGTCAATGGGATCACATTCTGCCACATGCGGAATTCTCTTACAATGATTCAATCAATAAAAGCACATGGCAGATTCCATTCCAAATTGTATATGGAATGAAGCCAAGGGAAGTCTTTGAATTGAAGATTCAGAACAAGCTGAATTTAGGAGTGCTAGTGCAGAGGACTTTGGAGAAGAAATGAAGGAGCTTCATAGCAGAATCAAGGAGTGATTGCAGAGTTCAAGTCAAGAGTACATGCATAGAGAAGATCAACACAGGCAATAACTTCAATTTGAAGTTGGTGATTTGATTCTTACACATTTGAGGAAGGAAAGGTTCCCAAGGGGAACATACAACAAGATTAAGATGAAGAAAATTGGACCGTGCAAGGCCATAAGAAAATTTGGGGAAAACACGTATGATATTAAATTACCAAATGGGTTTAGAATCTCACCGATATTCAATGTCGCGGATTTGTACCCTTACAAAGCTAAAGAAGAAGGAGTGGAAGATTAAAAGGAAGAAATTCCATGGACGAAACAAATGCCTGTAGCTGAAAATCCACAGATGGAAAGCATAATTGACAAGAGGATTAGCAGAAAGACCAGGAGAAAAGAGTATTTTGAATACTTGGTCAAGTGGAAAGCACATCCAATTGAATATTCCAGCTGGGAGGATGAAGCAAAAATTCAAAGACATGGACAAACCGTGCAAGAGATCATGAATAGGAGTTCATGAAAATTTCCAAGCGAGGGAGTATGATGCATGAGCATCGTATAAAGCCCAAGTGTGTGCCTAAAACCAAGGGGATAGTTGGACACGCATATGCAATTAAATATATTTTTTTGGAAACGTTGTGAATTTCAAAGTCTGAAGCATTAATGTGATGGATAGAAGGAAAGTGCATTTGCATTTATATCTGAAGATCCAAACTAATTTTGGAGAGTATGTTCCTATCCACGGATGTAATAGGAATTTAAGTCTATTTAATGCAAGTAGGTGGAATTAATTTAATATATTAGACATTTTAGGAGATTAGGAGGGAAAACAGATGATAAACACCCTCAACCTTTGTATCATTGTAACATAATTCAGATTTCATAAGATGTAGAGTTGTAGAGGAGAACATAGAATTTTATGCATTCTAGCTATTGTTATTTACCATGTATAGGAGCACTGGAGTTAATATAAGAAAGATTTGATTCCAATCTATGTGTTTGTTATGGTTGTTGGGACCACCTATTGAATGGTATGTTGCAGGCTAGTTTATATTCTCTGTGTGCATTTTATTTCAATGAAATATGTGTGTGTGTGTGTTCTAGAATTCGATGTTGAAGTTTTGAATTCTAGACAAGGGGAGAATGAGTTTCAGTTGTTTCTCTTTCTGAGAACTCCTTCAAAGAGTGCAGTGGAGGGTCTGCAAGGAGTGCGTTGACTAGGCTATGAGTTTCATCTCAGAACTCTCAAAGGAGGTTTAATTTGTCTTTATAGGAAGAAGTGCTAGCAAGGCATAGAGCCATGCAATGTGTGCACAAGTTGAGTGAAGAGGGTGGAAGGGCTACTGCTACAAAGAGGTTCACAGAGTTGAAGGCCCAAATAACCAAGGATTATTTGAAAATCGCCATAAGGAGTGCGTGTAGGCACCCTTTTGGAAGCCTTGAGCTCACAAGTGAAATATTAGAAGGGATAGAACCTATGAAGTGTTCAAAGGGAGGAGGAGGTCGAAATCATCTCACAAAATTCAAGTTCAAGAGGGAGGATGCCAATTCATTTGGCCGGATGTCCTTGTGGATTTGAAAATGGACGATGGAATCACTTCAAGGAGAAGTGTCGAAGTTCCATGAACCATTGTATTTGATAGACCAATAGAGGGATTAAGATTGAGTGTCTTTCAACACCCATAAGCTCAGGAGGAGTGGTGACCATTAGATCTAGATCAACGAAGACCGTTGATCTCGTATGCGAAGTCATGTATCAGAGTTCATGGAATGGAGTGACTAGTGGTTTGGGTCGAGTGTTGTGGATTTCTGATTGGAAAAATCTTGATACAACGAGGGCCTTTGGATCAAGGGAAGCACACAGTCGTCGATCTCTTCGAATGCATGATTTCAGAGTTGGGGATTTGCAGAGGGAGAGGAACTATTGTTCGTTGTTCTCTCAAGTTGCGAAAGATGAAGACTCATGCAGACAGATGTCAAGGACCCACTCTGTGAGTGGAGTTAACAGAGGTGACAGGTGGTGTGCACCCATTTCTTTAGGTGGAGTTGACCTTCATTGACATATCACGTTTAGGGGATTCGTAAGGTAAGAGCATGAAAGGTTGGTGCTCCAACTCGCGAAGTCGCGAGTTGCGAAAGGTGATTGCATTAAGGCTTGGCCGTGGTCATATTGGAAAAGGGGCTGAAGAAGGGGCTTACACCTTAATCCCATTCACAAATTTGCATTTTGGCTATTGCCAAGAGCCGTGGCATTGCATTCAAAGTGCCCAACTCTTGATACCCAAAATCATTTGCGGGTTTAAACAAGGAGTTTAATTAACCCTTGTCGTGGTTTAGAGAAGATCCTATGCGGATCTCGGCATGAGGGCAGGAGGTCTGCACCATTAAGACATACAAAGGAGCTGCGATGAAAGATAAATTTTCTATGCATCTCCTCCAATAATGAACTGCACCCAAGAAGCTTCGTGTTTTGGTTACATTTGTGGGCTTAGGACAATTTACAATTACATTAACCTTAGAAGGATCAATTTTCAATTGTCCTCCTCCTACAATATGACCTAATTACATTAGTGTAGTCTTGCCAAATTCACATTTGGATAATTTTAAATACAACTTTTCCCTTTGCAAAGTATTCAATACTTGCTTTACATGCCTTACATGTTCATCCCAAGTCCTACTGAATATAAGAATGTTGTCCAAATATACAATTACAAAATCATCTAGAAATGGCCTGAATACATCATTCATCACCCGCTTGAAGGTTGTCATAGCATTACAAATCCAAAATGACATAACTAACCACTCAAACAATCCTTGTTTGGTTTTAAAGGCAATTTTCCATGCATCATGTTTTTCAATGTTGATCTAATAGTATTCATTGCGCAAATCCAACTTAGTGAAATAAACAACATTCTTTAATTGATCAAGTAAATCATCTATATGAGGAAGAGGGTGTAGATTTTTCATCATGATATTGTTTAAGGCTAGATAATTGACACACATTCGCTATGTTCCATCCTTATTTGTTACCATCACAATCAGAGAACCATAAGGAGATGAAATGGGTGTGATGACCCCTTGATCCAATAAGCCTTGTACCTGTGTTTTGATTTTTGTCATCTCAACAACTGACATCTTGTACATGACCACATTAGGAAGAGGAGAATCTTGTTGAAGATGTATTTCATGCTGGATTTCCGTCTTATGAGGTAGTCCATTTGGTTCCTGAAATATGCCATCATACTTAGAAACAATATCCATTAATTCTTTCTTATGAGAAGCATCACATCCTTGGAAGGCATCATATGTTCCAACATCCTTTTCCCTTACAACCATGAGTACATATCTCTTATTAGTGTTTATGAGTCTCTTCATTTGTCCTGCACTAACAATTTTTTTTTTTTACTTTCATGTTGTGGGCTCTAACAATATATTACACTCCCCCTTTAGTAAGGTGATATTTATTCTCATGAATAAAGAAGATTGTTTTTCTATCATAAATATAAGGAATCCCTAGCACCATGCCACATATATCAAGTGATACAACATCCAAATCCACTTCATCAATAAACTTTGAAGCAATAGCAAATTTGAACCTGCACTTCTTGGTGACATTAAGTTTTTCTTTATCACATACCCAGCCAAGAGGATAAGGATTTGGATGTGGTTTACTTTCAAGACCCACCTTTTTGACAAGTGCTTCAAATATCAAGTTTACTTGGGAACATGGATCAAAACATTTATCGATCTTAGTGTTCTTAGATAAAACTCTTATATGAAATAATTCATTCCTCATTCTTTCATCATCATGAGATTCATTATTGGGATTTGAACTAGCATTAAGGGTGATCTGGATTATTTTTGACACGAAATGAGAGAGGAGATATAACATAGAAATATTTAGAGATATTACAAGACAGAAAACAATATAACAAAGATATAGTGGAAATAAACAAGAGTCACAGATATACAGTAATACATGATTTCTATTAATGAAATAAATGTGCAGAGATTGTAAAAGTACAGAGTGAAAGACTCACTAGAAAGATGGTAGCTTATCTCTGAGAAGAGATGTGATGGCTACTCGGATCTCTGAGAAGATGATTTTTATAATGAGGCTTTAAGGGCCTTTTTAACATAAGGAAAATCCAAAACCCTAACCCTGGAAGATGAAAATCCAAAAGGTTTGTGGGCCCTGATGGGGGTAGTTGATACGTCAACTTCCTAGGGGCGTAATGTTTGTATACAATCTCTATTTGGGGCACTCGATACACCGTTAGAAACATATATTCGAGGAATACAACTTTTGTGTGAGAAACATCCAACTTAGTTCCGTGTTTCTCCCTGTTTTCCCAAAAAACTTCGTTTAGGGCCTCAAAACGGCTCCTGAAGTTCATGACTCGAAAAACTGTTAAAAATAGTAAATTACCAAAATTTCCAGAAAATTGTTTTGAGCCAGTTGGGAAAGGTGGGTGGCCACCGATATCCACCTGGATCAATACTCCCTCCTTAGGAAGCAATGGTCTCCATTGCATTGAGTTCCCGGGGGAGAGGGGAAAGCGATTGTTGAATCTGAATCTTGGTGAGCTACTTGCCTTGCTGGAGACATCGCACTGCTTGGTTTGTTGAAGGTTATCATGAATCTGTGGCTGGAAGGGTTGGACATTTTAAACCAGTCTGACTACATGAGATGACTATGTGCAGAAGGAATATTTGTGCTTTGTTGCAACCTTGTCGACCTGCTTCTGTTGGATAGAAGGTGCTTGGGCCAAGGCTGTAGTGATTTCAATATCCTTATGTTCACCTTTTGAAAATATTGTGAAAAAGATAAATTTTGTAGTATGAGATACTACCTTGCAACACTTTTTAGGTGGGACAATAGTCAGAATTACCTTTGGTATTATGTAGAGATGACCCCCCAAAGTAACAATGACACTACGGGTTCGAGACTCATAAATAGCATGGTGCTTCCACATATATGGTTGGCCCAAAAAAACATAATAGACATCCAATGGGGAAATACCACTTAATACCTCATCCTTGAAGGGTTGGATGCCTTATAAAAATCGACACTATTGGCTAATACAAATATCTCGTCCTTGGCAAAGCCACCCGATGTTGTATGGTTGCAGGTGTGGTGTTGTTGACAATCCCAACTATTTGATGACCTCTGCTAAGATGAGGTTCTTTTGGATTTTTCTATCAACAACAAAATTTAGTGGGGTCCCCTTCACCCACATCTGTGAATAAAAAAGGTGCTCCCCCTCTTCAAGATCTGTTGGTTCTTCTAGTTGAATTGTTGCGGTCGTGACAATAGCACTTGGATCTGCATCGATGTTCTGTCTTTTACCAGTATTTTTAGAATTAGAATCTGAATCAGGGTTCGACTCCTTGTCTTTGATCTCGGCCACCAATGACTGTTTTGAGCGACATTCATCAGTATTGTGCCAGGGTATTTTTTGGAAATCGCACAATTTTCCAGTGTCCATCTTCATCTTTCTCTGACCCTTCTTTTCCTGTGGCTTGGACTAGTTTTTGTGAGACTATTTGTTAGGGTTGTATTTCTCATACTTTGGTTGTTGTGGATTTGAATATCTGAAATCCCATTTTTTATGGTGTTTAAAACTCTTTACAATTTTAACAACATATCGATAAGCAGAACCGAGTGATGAGATGTCCATAAAATCCATTTTTGTTTGGATGTATCTATGTAGAGCCCCGCGGTATTTCAAAACCAGATGTCGCTCAGAGTATTTGATACCCAACTTGGTGTGTAAGGAATTGAAGGTATTGGTGAACTCCAGAACTGCTTGGCCCCTCTCTTGCCGCAGTGTGGCCCATCTTATGTACTGGTCCTCATATTTTCCAACATGGTAATACTATTCTTTTACCGCATCCACAAAAAAATACCAAGTGGGATTAGCCCCATATATTCCAGACTCCTCTGTGGAACTCTGGTCCCAGTAATTTTCCCACCAATGTTTGACATGGGGGAGATATTTAAGGAGTGCGAAGTTGATCTTTTCTCTGTTGGAAAAATTGTGAATAGAGAAATAACCTTCTAGTAGATTTAACCATTTGTCTAGGGATTTTGCATCTATCTATCCTTCAAATACAAGAATATCAAAATTAACTTGTACCTTGAAAGGCGAGGTGCTTCCAAAGTGGTTTTTTGATGAATATGCATCTGTTTCTATCAGCATTCATTGAAGGATGTGGGAAAAATTCTCCATTCCATAATTTTTCTTTTCTTTCACCACAGAGGGTTTCTTAGGTGTGTGAGAGTGATTGTCTTCGAGAGAGAAAATCTTGAGATACAACTTGATATACTCAGACCTCGTCGGGGACATGCACTGAAAAAATGATCAAGAACAACCTGCTCTGATACCACTGATCCGGATTATTTTCGACACGAAATGAGAGCAGAGATATAACACCAAAATATTTAGAGATATTGCAAGAGAGACAACAATATAACAGAGATATAGCAGAAATAAAAAAGAGTCACATATATACAATAATACACGATTTCTATTAATAAAAAAAATGTACAGAGACTGTAAAAGTACATAGTGAAAGATTCATTAGAATGGTGGCAACTTATCTCTGAGAAGTGATGTGACGGATACTCACAATCGTGAGAAGATGATTTTTACAATAAGGCTCTAAGGGCCTTTTTAACATAAGGAAAAACCCTAACCCCGAAAGATGAAAAGACAAAAGGTTTGTGGGCCCCGATGGTGGTAGTTGATACGCCAACTTCCCAGGGGTGTAAATTTTGCATACGATCTTCGATTGGGGCACTCGATACATTGTTAGAAATATCTATCTGAGGAATACAACTTTTTTGTGAGAAACATCAAACTTTGTTCCATGTTGCTCCCTGTTTTCCCAAAAAATGTCGTTTAGGGCCTCAAAACGGCTGCGGAAGTTCAGGACCTGAAAAACTACTAAAATAGTAAATTACCAAAAGTGTCAGAAACTATTTTAAGCCAGTTGGAAAAGGTGGGTAGCCACCAATATCCACCTGTATCAAAGGGAATATTTACCTTGTACACAAACCGCTGTGGTCTTTTCTTCATCTCCTGAATTGGAACCAAGATCTTGTTGCACTGTATCAATGGTCTTTGTCTTCCCCTTTCCATCGAATTGTTTCGGTCTTTTATTTGGATGTAATTTCCAACAGTGTTCATCATCATGACCATTATTATTGCAATGAGTGCAAGATGGATTTCCTTCTTCCCTCTTTACAATGGTAGTCTTTTTGTCCTTCCTTTGAAACTTTCCTTTAAATTGATTATGTGGGAATTTGGAAGGTTTGTTTGTGGGATCTTCTTGAACATGATTTACCCTGTTCTTAAGGTGAGTGGCTTGCACACAAAATTCGTCAAGATTGGTGGGGTTAAATAGTAGTAAAGTATGACATATATAACCGTGAAGTGTGCCAATATACTTCATTAAAGTTTCATAATAATCTAAAGGAATGTTTAATGAAAGATCTTTCTTCCTAAATTCTTCCGTGAAACTTTATACAATTTGACCTTTACTTTGTCTTAAAGTTTGTCATTCCATCATTTCTTTATGTAAATAACCCAATGGATAAAGTTTCTTCTTTATTGCTGATTTAAATTCCAACCATGAGGAAAGAATATTAACGCACTTACTTATGTCATGAAGTTTTCTTTCCCACAACAAGAAAGCAATTCCTTCCAATCGAAGAGAGGCTAATTTTACTTTCACTTCATCTTCATAAATTTGTTGTACATGGAAATATACTTCAACCTGTTGGATCCAATCATATAGCTTCTCAAGATTAGCATCTCCATTAAACATAGGTAAATCAAATTTTAAATCAAGCTTTAATAATGGTTTCTTAAAAGAGGCTTTATGACTAGCATTAGAATGATGAGAATGATGAGAGGAAGAAGAGATAAAACTCAATCATGAATATGGAGGCTCAGGGGGGGTCTACTCTAGCCTCTTGATTTACTGAAGCATTATCATCTCCTTGTGCTTCCTTTTTCTTCCCTTTCTTCTTCATCCTCTTCTCGTAGTCTCCATACATTCGCTTAACCATTTCTGACATGTGATAGAAGACCATATGGAATTTTTTTTCTTGTTCATCACGCTTGTCCTCTTTGACCATTTTCTTCCTCTAGGATGCATGACCAATCTCTCCATTGAAAGTATTAAGTGTTCCTTCAGCTTATTTATGCTTTTCCCTAGTCAATATTCACACTCAACAATTCAATTCAAAATATGACTGCATTGATACCAACATGATCTGGGATCTTTCCATCGATGTGACATATTAAAGAATTGTATTGAATGAGCATAAATTGAAGAGCACCATAAAGAAGGAAAATCTCAATAATAAAGAGACACAAGCATCAAATCTAAACACAAAAAACTTGATAATGGAGTTCGTCCCTGATGGACTATGTCTCTGGGTCCTTCTCTCAAATGGGTAGGCCTTTTTATTAACTCAGCAAAACAATTTGGAAAAATACATAACTATACCTTATTCTGGAATTAAGTTGTAGAAAGTTTTCTCAAATAAAAAAAAGATAGCACCATTGAATTCATGGTGTCAAATTACCCAAAAATGACTATCTGAATGCCTCAATATAACACTTGTACTTCCAGGCCCATGAGAAATTTCGTCTCAGTTTTTGTGCCTACCAACTGCAATAAATTCCTAAAATCCTACATTTTTTTCCATGCCCAACCATATTCTATCGCATCCATCCCCTCAGCATTGGAAAAAAACTGAATTTAAACAATTAAATTTCAATGGATGTACCAACACATGGTCGGTAGGCCGGTTAGTATTCATGGTAGTGGTTAAGATTTAGGGTTCGAGAGGTCTGGGGTTAGAATCCCCTCCGACCCATTTTGGATATCGGTTTCTATTTACAAAGGGTTATGGTAGGGTCCATTGGACCAACTGCTAGAATGCGCATCGGTCGATCGGTACCCGTCACCGACTATACCACTGCATATATATATATGAAATCCTGGCCACCAGATCCAACACTGACTGGTCTGATGGTTGGTTATTTTTTTTTTAAATTGTCGGATCCCATCCCTTATTGGGAAAATTGTGGGCACCATGTGGCGTTTGTCGATTGGTCCATGTAGTGCCCTCCGATTGGCTACCTGAGACAGTCAACTGCCCATGTGGAGCTGACGTCACATTCCATTTATCAGTATGTTTTTAAGCCACATGGAAGCCCTTGAGTGGTGCCTGTGGAAACTTTCCATTGGTCCACTTGGCACCCTGAAAATGCCAAATCCTCCTGACATGTGGCATCCTATGGGGATACCACATGGCATGCTAACATCATCATTACGTCATGTTGACATCACCCTTTGCATTAAGTTGTTGACATCATGTTGACATCAATAGTATGGATGTTGATGTGTCCCTCAGTTGACTTGATCTGGTTGACGAAGCTTTTATTGGCCATATTTTTTGATTCATAACTCCATTTGAAGAACCATATATGTTGCTAGAAACATTGCAATGCTCTCTTCGCGATGATGCCAATTTTGTTGAGTTTTGAGGACTCTGAATTTTCCCTTTTCTCCATCTCTTGATGCTATTCTGATCTTCCTGAGGAACTTCTGAGAATTCTAAGTTATCCTTAGGGTTCCATTGATCCCTTCAAATCAAGGATACAAGCCCCTTTCCTTGCCCTGTCCTACTGCCCTGAAATATAAGTGTAGACCAACTATAACTACCATAATCACTGCCACTGTCACTACCACTTTCACTATCACTATCACATCAACATGTAACCTGTCAACTTGTCACTGTATCTAACCTGTAACATCAACTTGTCATTATATCCATCCAGACACATCAACTTGTCCAACCTGTCATTGCCACTGATACTAAACCAAATCCTTTCACACGGATCCTATACCAAGGATACCTTTCAAATATATGTCCAACATTACCAAAACATGCCTCTACCAAGCATATACCAAGATCACCAACATACCATCACAAGATACATGTCTCCACCAAGTACCAACTTGTACCATGCACCATGCATCAACCTGTGTACCACAACCTGTACCAAGTGCATTAATCATGCAACAACACATGTTCAACCATCAACCACATATTCCAAGTACCAATCATGTATCATACCATGTATCAACCATGTACATAAACAATGTACATCAAATCCTGTACCATACCATGTATGATATACCATATACCATGAAATGTGTCTCAACCATATACCATATCATGCCATACACCATATGCCAATAAACCAAGATATGAACCAACAATATATCTCACCAAGTAGACCTCAATCAATATCTACCATGCATCCAATGATGTGCCTCAAGTAATAAACCAAATATCACAAACACATGCCTCAATCATGCTCTTGAATATAGAAAATATGCAACCTCATAACACAATATACCATTCCTCAAGTATGTACCATAACATGTAAGAAAACCATACAAAAGATAGACAATAATGCTTCTAATCAATGTACCATAACATTATAAATATGTATCGTATCACATACTCTCATCACCATGCATGTACCATAACACCATAACCATAACCCTTAAGGCTTACCTATGATATTGTACCTGACTTGTTGTATTGTAAATTGACATGTAACTCTTCCACGGTCCTTAACAACCTGGTACCAACATCACTTTTCAAACTTACATAATCTTTTCACAGCTACACAACTTTCCCTTCTACATACCAAGGATGCTTGTGCTTTCCTCCACTGCAGCATGTGTACATATGTTCCCTACCAACCTACAACTCACAGATACCTCAAAAACTAGGGTTTGTTGCAACCCTAAGAATTTCACCTTCAACCCTCCTTTGCTACCTTGGAAAAATTCCATCACAACCTTAGCAAAATATCACTATTTCACATGATAGATAATCAATGAATGAGTGTGTAAGTGTCCTTGTGAATGACTCCTTGAGGTGTTTATATATTACTTGTTCTAGGTAAATCCTCTCCTTACTTTAGGGATTTTTCTTTGCGACCACTTTACCCTTTGACTAAAACTTGTAACCAACTAGGGTCTTCTTGACCACTCTTTGGGGCTTCCAACTTTACAAGGCCATATCTCCCTAACCGAGAGGAACCACGTGGCATTCCACATATCAATGGAAATGATACAAAATATACTATCCATCTATCATAGTCCTACCTACAATTTCACTATCCTTCATGTCTATATTCCTTAATAAACTATGGGTCTCATAACCACACCTCTAGGCCTACATGTAGACTACATCAAATGTACTCAACTAACTCACCATCAATATCGATCATGTAAATGTCAATAAAATGTCCAACATATATCGACCTCTCCAAGGGTTGACATCAATCTCTAAGGGTTGACATCAATCTCCAAGATCACTCTCTATTATAGGTGAATCCTCCTGCGGACAAGCAGATTCCCTCTTGGTCTCTAGATTCCTAAGGCAAAGACAGAAAAGTTCTTAACATGGACACTGACATTCTTTTTAGATCTGATTATGCTAATATGCGAAAAGGAAGAAGATGGATATGTACCTTGTTAACGACATTTGTCCTCACAATATCCAAGATGAGATCCAATACCGAGCTCCTCAATAGTTCTTGTAAAACAAACAAAGGTACAAATAACTTCCTATTCTATTGAGATTAGCTCAAACATAGATCTATCTACTGAAGACAAACTCATGTGGGAACAAACATAAGTTTGAAAGAAACATGCCAAGCATTTATATATTAATAAGAACAAGTAAAATCACTTACAATACTTTGATGAAGGTGCAACATATTCTTCTAGTTCTCCTTGTCCAACCCCTTTTGTCAAGTATTCTACACTGATTTCTTTGATGGCATCTCACTTATGAGATCATAAGTTTGGTGTAATTCTCAATCTCCATCCCCCGCTTCTACCATGAGGAGGCCTCCTTATCTAGGCTTGGAGAGGGCTAAACACTTGAGATATCTTTGGGATAAGTTGAGGATTCCTCTCCTTTAGTTGTGGATATCTCCTAGGATCATGCCTTGACCCAAGATTCAAACCCAACTACCTTAAGATATTGAGGGGATTGTCCCCTGATTTCCTCCAACAAACCAAATTTCTCCCAGAAAAGAGAAGCGCTCCCTCAAAAGGGGATTAGAGTGCTAGAACACTCCTCTATAAGGGAGTACAGAGTGCCAGTTCTCCCTGTCAGTAGGTAGGGGGGAGATCCCTCCCAAAATTGATGTTTTAGTGGCTTTTTCAGTGGCACAAGGTTTGTACTCTTCTGTCAATTGATTTTCCTTCTTCAAAACTAGTCTTTGAGGTGTCTCAGTGTCTTACGATTTCTGTAGAGAGATGGCACATCCAGTGTGATGTTTTCAACAATTGTGACACTTGCGACCAATATGCGAAACTTGCAATATTTATAATGACGACACTAGCCATCATTGTAATGAGTGATTTTGACATGTAACAGATTGCCCCCCAAAGTGAGAAGTCAGAAGACGATGATGACTAAAGTACTTTGTAGAATTTTTCAAGCAGGGGTATGGATGCAGAGAGGCTGGAAAAATATGCACATGACCATCAAACAAATATTATGACATGTTTCAAACCCAAGGCAGGCATACCTATGCTTGAGTGATAAAGACTATTTAGTTATGGCCACCATAAAATACACTGCGGATCCATAATTATATTGAGAAAAGGTATAGACACTAAATATACAATGTGGATCTATACTCCTATGACCTGAATTGATCATAGCCACGAATAATACAAAGTGGATCTACAAGACAAAAAGACATAGCCACAACTAATACAAAGTGGATCTATGTTACATTATATGTTTCATAGTTCAAAAGAACTCCTTTGAAACTTGGGCAAAGTATATATAAGAGTGATAACTCAACCCAGGGTCTTCTTACCGATCTTGATGTAGTATGAATCTAACCATGTGAATAGATGTCCTGATGTCAAACATGGTAGAAACCACTCGATTATTGATCAATGAGGTAAAACGTTAACAAGTGCAAGGGAGATCACCATTTATGTCAATGATTCCCAAGGTAATCTAGTACATTCTAACGAATGTGAATGGATGAGCTAAAGTCGAACATCCATGGAATCATCCGATAAGGGGTCAATGATGTAAACCCACTATCGAACATGAGGATGCATGCCATTGAAACATGTAGGTCCCAAAGTACTAACTGGTTTCTAAGTCTAACTCCTAGATAATGTGCTGAATTTGACAGGAATAGACTCGTCGAAGGAGGGCCTTGATGTATCCCCCATCAATGACACAAAAAAGACACATAGATGTAATTGGTGGATCAAATGAACATGGACTGACATGGGTATTGAAACAGAATATTTTTGATGGCTAACTCTTGAGGTAGATACTTCCCTTGAACATTGAGGCACAACAACAGAAATGTGACATGGACCAAAACTTGATGATGCAGTGGATGCTGTGACTTTTTTTAGGTGACCCAAAGGAGTAAAAGAAAATCAGAGGATTGTCTTAGTGCAGAGGTTCAACGGATTAAAATGTGTGAAAAGACAAAGTGTCATGTTCAAGGGTGACCGTAAGAGTTATTGGTAGTGTTCTAAAAAACTGCTTGTCTTGCTTCTTTCAATTTTTCCCCCATCTAGATAGACGAGTACCTCTTTTTAATTTAACTAGCTCGAGGAGGGTAACACATGCTCAATATGACTCACCTTCGGTAAGTACCTCTTCCTTTGTTTATCGAACTGGAAGAAGTAAGGGTTCAGTCCCATATGGGCCCTTCAATGTATTATTTTTTAATGAGTCCAAAGAAGGTAAAATCGGTGGTTTTTCATATTTAGAGAGTCTGAAAACAACTTAAATATGACTCCAATGTTGTCCTTTTTCATAATGTTAGTCTTGCGAGGCCGAAAAAGAGATAAATTATCACTTGGAAGATGCCCTTTCAAACCTTTTAATGAGTGGGAAAGGAATCAAGATTAGTCGACAATCTTTTCATGTTTAGAGAGTATGAACAGAGTTTAAATAAAACTCTAGGGGGTTCCTTTTTCATGTATCCATGCGGGTCTGAAAAAGAGATAAAAGTTTACCCGACGCATTCTCATGTGTTTGATCTTGAGAATGAATGAAGACTATGCTCATGAAGGTGTCAAGATAAAATGAACAAACCCGCTTCAAAGCCTACCAATAAAGTCAAAAATTCATTCTAGGGGATTAATAAGCCTCCAAATATTTCTCAAAAACCAAAAAATAACTATATTGTATGTGAAAATGAAATGTATAATAGTAAAAAGGGGTAGAAAATGTCATTTACCATTTCATTTGTGCAAATATTTGTAGCAGTGGATAATTTGTGTTTTGGAGCTGAATCTTGAACTGTTTGGTGCCAGATATATGGTTGATAATTTTCCTCACCATTTGGACTAGGTTAGCGTTATTTTTCCTCTGTTTCTTTTACATGATTCATATTTTGTTTTAAGGCACTAAAAAGTTATAAAAAATGTTGCCCTAGGTCAACCCAAGTGCTCAACAAGATCTATGCTCCTCTAAAAACCATGGGTAAGCATTGAGTGGCTTGGAAAACACCCCTATTAACCAATCAAATTCACTCCAATGCTCTGATGTGGTGGCTATGGGGGTGCTTCCTAAAAAAACAACAAGAAAAATGCCCAAAAATGGCTCACGCGTGCTCAATATGTGAGGAGGGCGTTTTGAGTTTTTCAACATTTTAAATGGCTAATGTAAGGGTGGATTGATGCCCTGATGTTAATGTGAAAAGGTAATTCTTATTTTGCAAAAAAAAACAATCATTTTTTTAAAGTTTTTAAAATTGCCAAAAATTCATCGAAATCATGATTTAATGAATTTTGCTGTTAATTGCAGGTGACTTCGGAAACATGCTTGAGTGGAAAGAAAGAGAACACGAGCTCAATGATGTGCCTCTCTGCAAAGTCCTCAAAAGAGAGCCACATTGAGGAATTTATGTCTCCTCAAACATATCAAAATGCAAAAGTTGAAGAAGGAGATTCTTCTTCTCAAATACATGATCGAGTTGTGGAACGTTGAAGAGGAAGGGTTCCAGAAAGGGATGCATCTTCCAAAAATCAAGCTGGAAGATGTATATTTCATAACCAGTCTTTCGAAGAGAGGGGTTCCTATAGCTTTATCTAGGCAGAGGGCACTTCTTGCACCTGTGGATGAGTATATGGAAAACCATTGTGTCCTAAGAGCGAGACTAGTGGGAGGCATGATTGCAATCAAAGATATCGGAGACTTACCTCTTCGATCCATCATGTTTTCCATGAAAAGTATAGCAGGAAGTAAGAGCTTTCACCTAGTTTCAATATCGCAGGTAGCCTATTGTTTACAATGTTTAGAGACAACACTGTTTAACTGGAGCGCAGGGTTTCTCCACCATGTGAAGGAACAAATTACGAGATGCAGAGCAGGCCAGTAGAAGCAGTTTGGATATGGTTCATTTTTGGTTTTGTTGTTTTTAGAGCACATTCCCCAGATGCAACCTCATATTGTGTTAGCAATGCATCCAGTGGGAGAACCAAATATGGAATGGTGGACAAGCCTGTCCCCGAGACTAAGTTTGGATTCCGAGTTTAGATTCACTGGTGGTTTCTTTTCTTGGCTAAAACGTCAACTTATTGTGATAGAAGACATTCCATATGGCGGAGTATATTTCTGGGGAAGCATGGAATTGGTTCTTCCATTAGGAGAGGATTGGGATGCATCGGGTAAGAAACCAAAAACAATATTGTCAATTTTTATTTTATTTTAAAACATTATATTATATTTTGTTTTGGGTACATAGAAGAGTCTTTAATAGATGTATTCATTTCATTATGCAGATAGGGGATCAACACATCCAACAGATATGTCGGCATTAGGGTGTCACAGAGATGCTCAGATTGTAGTTGATTAGAGGGTAGCAACAGGAGGACTCCAGGAGGTTGAAATAAACCTCCAAGGCTTCACGACAGGCATCCCTCCTTTTAGGAGGCAGGTAGTGTCATTACATCTAAAAAGACACACTATGGGGGTGTCTGAGAGTCTTAAATCTCTACTGAGGCGAGTAGCCCGTGTAGTAATGAGTTACTCAGACCATAATGTAATGCAGGAAGATTAGAATTCTTCCTAGCGATTATTTTTTATGACGATGCTTATGGGTGTGACCCACATTTTGCCTATCTATGTACCATTTTTTATGTAATCAAACATTTTTAGTCACGTTGTATATATATACATTTCCGTGTTTTTACAGTTCCAAATGATTTTCAAATGATGTCTTTTATGTGATGTGTTTTAATTTACATGATGAAATGTGGTGTAACTCATTTACTTTATGAAATATTATATATGTACGAGATATCTATCCATAATGTAATTTTCTAACAAATCCAAAATGATATTAAGTTCTCTTGGTATGTGTCGATATTCGATGAAATCAAACATTCATTCAAGATGACAAACTCGTATATGGAGACATAGAAGGATAGGATTGTGAATAGTGTAGATACAATTGAGTTGACATACTATGAGTTGAGAGTTCAGATTGGCAATTATGTGAGAAATGCCCAGGGAGGATGCCTCGGTTAAAAGTCGGATGACAACATGATATTCTTCCATGTTATTAGTGTCCGATCCTAAACAAATACCTCTTGAACTAACCAACGCATCAGAGTGGAAAACGACCCAAGCTATGTAACCAACGTTTTGGGTGTGTTGATTATCACCATCTGCAAACTCAACAAAGATAGGAAATGAAGATGTCATCTGTGCATGAAAACACAAGACATAGTATAAGTGGATAAGGAAAAACTCGAGCAGGCAAGAGAAAAGAAACACCAAAAATAAAAATACAATAGTGTACAAAGCACGTATGCTATATGTCCTAGGCATAATACTTCTTGAGATAAAGCCCGTTCTCGGGCTCACCCAAGGAAAATCCATTGTAATCGACTAGTTTGTAGGAGCCTCTATGTAGAACATGTTTCATGAAGTAGGTACCATGCCATAGAGGTTATAACTTCCCTGTCCCTAACTTGTCATGAGCCTGATCATAAACGAGGACCAGGTCTCCTTCTAAAAACGTGAAAGGATGGACAAACTTGTCGTATTGATTTTTGATTCATTTTTGATACGTCTCATTGACGAGAGAAGCATCATGACGTGTTTCATCCAACCTCATAAGATGTAGGAAATGTTCTTCTTCAATAGAAGTGTGGGGCAGGAGTTCTACTTTAAGCTTTAGTGAAGGAATCTCGCACTCGATTGGTAAGACAACCTCAATGTCGTATACTAACTGGAAGGGAGTGAATCCAATAACAGTTTTTACTGAGGTCTGATAAGCCCAGAGAGCAGAGAAGAGTTATAAATTCCAAGATGTCTTGTTTTCCCCTACCATCCATTGGATCATAGTTTTGAGGACTTTGTTGATGGCTTCAACTTGTCTGTTATCTTGAGGATAATATGGGGATGAGTTATCATGGAAAAAACCCAACTTGGTATGTAACTCACTCATCATCTGATTTTGAAAATGGGAACCATGATCAGTGACAATGGCCCATGGAACACCAAAGCGAGTGATGATGTGATTAAAAAAGAAAAGTGTTGCAATACGACCATCATTTAGAAAGGCAGGCATAGCCTCAGCCCATTTTGTAAAGTAATCGACGATGATGATTATATAACCATACCCCCCCCACTGAGGTAGGCTTACACTGCATGAAATCAATGCACCATTTGGAAAAGGGGCCGATGGAAATAACAAGATGCAACAAAGCAGGGTGGGTAAATGTCTTGTTTTGAAAAACTTGGCAGGGTGGGCACTTTTTGATGGCCTCCATACAATCCTTGAAGATGGAGGGCCAGAAGTATCTGGCACGCAAAATTTTATGGGCTGTAGCCATCCTAGAAAGGTAACTTCCACAGGCTCCAAGGTGATAGTAATTGAGGATGTGTTCAACCTCTTCATGAGTTAGAAATCGTCATAGGATGGTATCAATTTGACGACGATATAAGGTGTGGATGATAATGAGATAATGACGGGAGTGGTGGAGGATATGTCGATGTTCTTCATGAGAGATATCTAGATGAAAATGTTGTGTCTAGAGATAGATAATGATGTCTCCATATCAGGGATCAGAAATGAGGAATAAAGATTCATCAAGGAGTGAATCTCTAGGCTCAGTATCTTCGTCAGCATGGGGAAAATTGCAAATGAGTCCCGCAAACACTAAGGAATTTTTGGATTTGGACTTAGCGAATTCAAGATCAAATTATTGAAGGATTACGGTCCATTTTGAGTTTTTTCCCCCAAGTAACTGATGGGTTAGGATGTGATACATGGGGTTCGAATCTACGATAAACATGGTGGTGCATAAAAAAATATAATGATGAAATCTCTAGACAACGATGATGGCACCCAGAGCCAACTTCTCAACATGTGAATAACAGAGTTCTGGTCCAGATAGACTTTTTCTCATGTAATAAATCACATGTTCTTCACCAGAAGAGTCCTCTTGAACTAACACTATGGAAATAGTGGAAGTAGAGGCCGCTAAGTAAAGGATATAATCCTTCATATAGTTTGGAGGATGCAACAAAGGAGTATGTGTCAGTGCATGCTTAAGATCATCGAATGATCATTGAGCATTATCATCCTAGATGAAAGTGGTGTCTTTTTGCATCAATGGAATGAATCCTTTAGTGATTTCAATGTAGTTACAAATACATAGGCAAAGAAATTTTTCTTTCCCCTGCAAAATTTGGAGTTGTTGTAGGTTGTTAGGTGGGGGTAAAGCTATAATATCTCTAATATTTAAGGGATCCACCTGAATCCCATCCTCGGAGACAACAAAGCCGAGAAGTCAACCTGATTCAACAGTGAAAATACATTTATGTGGGTTCAAACAGATGCGGTAGAACCAACATCGAAGAAAAATAGCCCGTAGATGACCAAAATGGTCGGATCAACTGGATGAGTGGGTGGGTAAGTCATCAAGGTATGGTTCTGCAATATGTTTGATATCATGGAATGCATAGGACATGGCTTGCTGGAATGTAGCCCCAACATTTTTAAGGCCAAATGGTAGCTTCCAATAAGAGAAAGTTCCCGACAGGAAGATAAAGGTCATCTTATGTTGATCAGTCGGTAAGATGTTTATCTAGTTATATCCTGAGAAATCATCCATAAAAGAGAAAATTACGCTACCGGTGCAATTATCAATAATTTGGTTTATGAAGGGTGTGGGGTAGTTGTATTTTGGACAAGCATTGTTAAGATCCCTATAATCAACACAGACATGAATGGTCCCTTGTTTCTTAGTAACCAAGACAATATTGGAAACCCATTCCGTCAAGGGGACAGGATAAATGAAACCAGATTTCAATAACTTTTCAACCTTTGCCTTAATAGCTGCAGTATTTTTAGGATGGACTGGGAAGAGTTTCTGTCGAACAGGTTTGACACCGGGATAGGTTTTAATCTTGTGCACAATGATCGATGGATTGATCCCATGCATCTATTCGTAGCTCCGGGCGAAGACATCGTGAAATTATTTAAATAAAGCGGTGTAAGAGACCACTTCCTCGGGTGAACAATTAGCTCTGAGGTTAATGTTTTCCACAATACCTTCATTGATTTAAATATTCACAATGATCGTAGATGAAATGTTTCCCAAATTCCCCTCAGAAAGAGTATCTTGGGTGAGGATGGGAGATTGCGGAAATTTGACAACATCAGAAGGGAAGACAGAGTGTATGTCTTCTTGAATTTCTTCCAGAGGTGGAAGAAAAGAGGATTGATGATGGATATCATTCCAGGGTACATCATCGAGGCTAACCATTTCCATTACAGATTCGTTGAAAGGAAAAATTTTGGAAATGTAATCGATTGTTGATGACAAGAAATTTAACCACAATGGTATTGAATAAGTGTCGGGTGCCAATAGATGTTGGTCATCTGAAGAGGGAGAGGCAGATTGAATAGTAACGTATGAGGTTTTGGATGGACTAAGTGGCATGGTCTCACCGATTGCATCGAATTCCAACGGACTGTGTACAATCCAAGGGTTAGATGATTCCAAGGATTGGTAAACCATAGTCGAAATCATGTTGCTCATGGCAATATGATGTGCAGTGGGTGGAAGTGGTGTAGGGAAGGTACCCATGAGGCTAGAGTCTTTCAACAAGCCAACACCAATGATTTCATACATGATCTTATGATCGCCCAAGAAGGGAATATTGTTGGTAGTGGGAACACGAGCGTCAGGTGTACAAAAATCTTACTAATCCATAGTGACAATTTTACCTTGATGAGGAAATTGTACACATTGAAAAAATGACAAAGCAATGACGGTCATAGCATAGAACAAACTTCTTCCAAGTAACAAGTTGTAAGTGATGGGAGCATCGACCACCTTGATGTAAAAAAAAAACTGTTTTACCGACCAATTGGACGAACATGGACTGCAAAATTCTATGCGGATGAAAACCTCGCCCATCGAATGCACGTAACATTATTGGGGATTTATTAAGTGCGAGTGATTTCAAGATTTTCCAACAAGCTAGAGACATGAAACAAGTTGAGGCTCCCTCATCCAGAATAGATCGGTGGATTTGTTGATTGTGAACAACAACATCAACTTGGAAAGAAAGTTGGTGAGAGAGATGAGATGTGGCATTATCCAAGTTAAATGTGATATTGTTGGATGAATCAGGATCAAATGTGCCAATAGCGGCTAAGAGTGTTCTACATTGACTTGGATAATGCTGTAGAACTTCTAATGCGAACATAGCACACGGTGCTTGAGCCAAATATTCAATGATGTTGTAGTGTTGGGTGGCACGTGAGATAGGATTAAAAGTAGACTTTCAAATAGTGCTCTTAGGAGGGCATAAGATAGACTCAAACACAGGTTTCTCAATTTGGAGTGGTCCAGACAGAGGATTGATGGATGGGGGACTAACGGAGGACGATGATGCATCCTATAAATAACCATTAGTGATATTTGCTTTGTCCAGTTTAACTGGCGTGTCGTATGTCATCAAGCGGGTCGTTAGATTGATCTCATTGAAGAGATAGATATGGGCACTTGTTGAGGCTTCATCATGAGAAGTATGGCTGGAACTGCCCACTGGAGAGGGGGTTTGAGCAACCGTAGATTTATGATGTGGAAAAGGTTGAGTCAGCATGGCAGGTTGAGAATTCCCTTTAAAGAGTTTGGCCACTTCATCATGATGTAGACAGTCTCGAGTGTTGTGATCATCACCACAAATAAGACATGGGAACTTTAGCTTCCACTATGGTTTCTTTTCGTTAGCAGGCAACAAGTTTTGAGCTTTTGGTTGTTCATTATTATTAGTCTTTTTTCTTTTATTGTTTGCCTTTTTCTTACCTCTAGTTTGTTGTGAGGGTGTAGACTGAACTGCATTCACCTCAGAGACATGAGTATGAGAGGAGGTAGAGGATGTGGTTAGACTAGGAGAAAATGAACTTGCAGCTTGAGGTATAGCTCCAGCTGACTGGGGTGTAGATTGAGTTTTGACGGAACCAATAATGCCATCTGCATGTGATTAAAATGAAGGTTTGGATGGATCATTAGTGGCATGGGTAGCATTAGGAATCAAATAATATAAAGTACCGGAAATGGAATACACCAAGTCTAAGTACTGGGCCCTGGCAATGGATTCTTCTTTGATAACTACACTGCCCATAGAAACATCATGAGTGATCGGGGGTAAAAGTTATTTGGTAAACCATTCCGCTAATAATTGTCCAGGAATGATTTCTTTGATCAGCCTTCATCGTCGTCTCCATTCATGAATATGGTCAAATATGTGCACGAAGTTGGTCTGATGAAGGGAGGTTAAGAGTTCAATAATCATTTTGTATCAGATAGGTAGTTGAAAATGGGTGAGGAAGGACATGGAAAGGGAGTTGAAATATCGAAAGGAACCAAGCAGTAATTCAATATACCACTTGGCTACGGAGCCCGTAAGTGTTTCCTACAGCAAACGTATAGAATTATCCATTAAGGAGTTTGATGAACACAATAAATGGAAAGTCATTACGTGATTGTTGGGGTCTTCTCTAGCATTTTCATCAAACTTCAGAATATCATAAGGGAGTTTAGCTGGAATCACTAGCCAGAAAGGGTGATGCCATATAGGATCATCGGTTAATCGAGACAAGTCTAGAAGATCCAGAGTAGCAAGGAAAGGTAGTTGTTGATCGACCTGAGGGTGATACTGGTGTGGCATAGGGACACTAGTAGGACCATAAACTGGGTTAGGTGGATAATTCTAATGAGTAGGTCTGCCTGCATATAGTTGTTGCTGACTAGAGTAAACAAGATTTGAAGAGGGTTGAGAAACATGTGCGAGCAGAGGATAACTTGATGGATTTTTAGGATTACAATTTGGTTGATGGGTTTTTTCATAAGGTGGATAAACATTTTTTCCATAATGAGGATAAGGTTGTTGTTGTCCTTGAGAATGTTTCCCCCCAGGGAATAGTGGATTTCTCAGAAAAGGAGTGTGCCAAGGATTGGGTGTTCTAGATGCATTATGTCCATAAGGTTGATGATGGGCTCCAGTTTGAGGCTACCCCCCAGAAGGAGGTTTCCCTCCAAATGGAGTTTTCCCCCCAAATGGTGGTTTCCCTCCATACGAAGGTTTCCCCCCAAATTGAGGTTTCCCTCCAAATGGAGGTTTCCCCCCAAACGAAGGTTGCCAACTCAATGGAGGTTTGCCCCCAAATATAGTTTTCCCTTCGAAAGGAGGTTGCCCCCCAGAATGAGGTCGAGTCCCTATAATTTGGAAACCAGACATAAATGACTGACTGGTGCCACTTAATGAATTATAACCACCAAGAACGGTCCCTCTGGGTAGTTGTGTAGGTATAGAACTTCTGGGTATAACTTGGGTAGTGTTGACAATGGAAGGATTCAGTGATCTGTACCCAAGGGGAAGTTACGAGGAAGTCCTAGATGATAGTGGTGTATCAATGGGAGCTTGTCTAACCACCACGTTACTAGTGGGCATAGTCTCAACGCGAGGGACCATTGTAGAATGGGCCATCTGAAGAGAAATAGTGGAACTTGGACCAACAGACTACATGTCCGGACCAACAGACGGTGTGATGGAACTCACGATTGTACCAAAAAAATTATCTAAAGGTACAATATAGGTAATAGATGCTTTTGGAATTTGGGATATGACAGGTATATCAACACCTGTCCCTAATCCATAAATTTCTCTCACCGTGCGAGGTGGGATTCGAACTATATCATAAGTCCAAAGGGGGTTTTCGACCAGAGGATTCGAACGAGACCCGGTTGGAATTTTAGAAGGATCAATGATAACAAGTTCTTTGGCTGAATTCATCTCGAGAAAATACCTTTCATATCCCGCAAGAATGCAGAAAGCCTCCATAGGATCCGTAACAATTTGAAAATCTTCTAAGGAAGAGGAACCTTCCTCCTGTGAGGCTATAATGTCATGAACCTCGCTCTGTTGAGGATATCCCTCCATATCATGAGGGGGTAAAGGGTTAAATTCTTCCATATTTTTGGGGGGAAGGCCCTGTACCCTAGGCGAACGGTGTGGAGGGTTGATGTTGGAGGAACGAAAAAGTCGACGAAAAAAATCTATGGCCAACTAACGACAAAGAAACAACATACACTAATCAAATCTAGGAATCAAACCAAGCAAAAAAAACTTCTCTCGAAGACCGTACTAGTTGGTGATGAAATCCAATGTCTCATGATCAAGTCAAGAAGGGGCTAGGATATGGTGGAACAGTTACAATGGCAACCTGCTTAACGAACTTTCTTCTTGGTGCAAGCTTCCACACAATAATTGTGGATTTACCCTCCAAGGATCCCGAGTGAGTTTGACCAATGTTTGTTCCAGGTATAGTGAGACTTCCCTTCACCGTAACCTTGTGTAAGTACCTAAGGACTATGGAAACTAAGGACACCAACTCGTAGTCAGATCCTAGGGGAGTATAGTCGACAGTATGGTATGAACATATGAGCAGGATAACAAGTCTGAAATTATTCGAGAGAAATGAGGACAAGTGGACCGGTAGAACTCTAGAGGAGCTTGAACGGATTCAAAGTTCACGAAGCATCGAGACCAAATGAAACCAATCAAACCTCAGGAAGAACCCTCAATATACGATCCGACCACTACAAATGGTTAACCATGGAGGAATAAGATCCATAACTCTCCCGAGTGTGACCTCGTGCATAACCCTTTTGTGAGAGGGGGATTCTATAAATCCTATATGACAATTGGATTTGACTCTCCCTATCGCAGGATGCTAATGTTTGTTTTTTTGAAAACTTTGGAGATTTGTTCTCATAGCCTAATCCAAAGTGCTAATCCTAGTCTAATGTTGGTGGAATATCCTAAAAACAAAATGTTCTAGATAATTTTTAATTAGCGTTCATTTTGTATCTTTTCTTTACTAAAAAGGTGTATGAAAGTGAAACTGATGGTGTTATGACTCAATTCCCAAAAAATGCATAAAAGATGATAATCAATCATTTCTTTCTATGAATTTCTAATTAAGGGAAGGAGAAAAGTTGTTTTCACTATCAAACACTACGATGCAATGTCCTGAAGCAAATTGTTTCTCACTCAAATTCGGTGTAAAGTTAAAAATATCATAAAAGTTATTCTAACATTCAAAAACAATCATAAAAATATCCTTTATCTTTGTGTGTGAATGATTATCAATTTTGATGCGAAACTTCTAATGTCATTCAGATTTTAAGACCAAAAAGTTTCAAACAAACAGAAGCAATTTTTTCACAAACAAAGACACACTCTTGTTATGATTAACAAGCAATACAAAGATCACAAAATTTACAAAATTAAACCAAAAAAATCTCAAAATATTGAAAAAGGTTTGGACAAAAGACCTCAAATATCAAATGGGATGATACATAGATCTTTGAAATTCCTCACAAAGGTTTCTACTCAACTAGCTAAATGAGAAGAAAGCAACAATACACCTCTAAATCAATAAAGATGAAGAGTGACTTCAAAGTAAGGAAAGGAAATGTCAAAATCCCAAACGAGAAGAGATCAATTCTTAGAAATAGGGTGTTGAAGGCCAATACCAAGATGAAACTGAGAGGATGACACTCCTGAGCCAAATCCAAAATGAAGAAACAACTTCAAAAGATGAAAATTATGGAGAATTCCTCACAAAAAGGGGTAGCGCTTTGGTGTAAGGGGCACCAGAGAGTTCTATAACTCTATGTAAGGCAAAAGGGTGGCGCTATCTCTCTGAAAACAATAGAGAGGGAGCACTCTGCTCTCAAAACTCAGAAAAGCACTCAGAAAAACAAAATTCCAAGCAAGATCAGCAAATTAGGGTGATCATGATGAAATAAAGAGACAATCAAACAAATCTAAGAATCAAAGACAATATGGAGAAGGTCAAGAAAAGGGCAAAGGACCAAAACAATATCTAGGAATGGAAACAAAAATTAGAGCTCCTCCCCAATGGAGTCACCAATTTATGTTATAGGTGAATCCTCCTGCAGACAAGCAACTTCCCTCTTGGTCTCTAGACTCCTAAGGCCAAGACAGAAAAGTGGTTAACATGGAAACTGACATTCTTTTTATATCTGATTAAGCTAATATGAAAAAATGAAGAAGAGGGATATGTACCTTGTTAACGATGTTTTTCCTCGCAAGATCCAAGCTGAGCTCCAATCCCGAGCTCCTCGACAGATCCCGTAAAACAAACAAAGGTACAAAGAACTTTGTATTCTATTGAGATTATCTCAAACATAGATCTATCAACTGAAGACAAATTCATGTGGGAAAAAACATAAGTTTGAAATAAACAAGCCAAGCATTGATATATTAATAAGAACAAGTAAAAGCACTTACAATCCTTTGATGAAGGTGCAACATATTCTTCTAGTTCTCCTTGTCCAACCCCTTTGATCAAGTATTCTACACTGATTTCTTTGATGGCATCTCACTTATGGGATCATAAGTTTGGTGTAATTCTCAATCTCCATCCCACCCTTCTACCATGAGGAGGCCTCCTTATATAGGCTTGGAGAGGCCTAACCACTTGAGAGATATTTGGGATAAGTTGAGGATTCCTTTCCTTCAGTTGTGGATCTCTCCTAGGATCAAGCCTTGACCCAAGATTTGAACCCAACTACCTTCAGATATTGAGGGGATTGTCCCCTGATTTCCTCCAACAAATCGGATTTCTCCCAAAAAAGAGCAGCGCTCCCTCAAAAGGGGAAGAGAGTGCTGAAACTCTCCTCTATAAGGGAGTACAGAGTGCCAGCGCTCCCTGTCAGTAGGTAGGGGGGCAATCCCTAGAAAAATTGATGTTTTAGTGGCTTTTTCAGTGGCACAAGTTTTGTACTCTTCTGTCAATTGATTTTCCTTCTTCAAAACTAGTCTTTGAGGTGTCTCAGTGTCGTTATGATGTCATTAGAGAGACGACATAGGCAGTATGATGTTTGTGACACTTGCGACCAATATGTGACACTTGCAGTATTTATAATGATGACACTTGCCATCATTGCAATGAGTGATTTTGACGTGTAACACTCTCCAAGGGTTGACATCAATGATAACCAATTTTCCAACATGACCATGATGTTCAAAAATGTCCCTCTGAAGATATATATTTTGCTAAAGGTTTATATTTCCCTTTTCTTCTATGCCTTTCACTTTTTGTCTTCTTGTGACCAACTAATTCCACTTTTCCACTAATTCCATTGGTTCCAATTTGTAAGTATGCTCTGTCATATATCTGTCTAGACCTTCCAATTCTCTCATAAATATATCTTTGTCCATATGTCATACGATGTCCATAAATTTGCTACTCAACTATCCATAATGTTGACCCATCTATCATTGTATTATCGTGAAGGATTCTTTGCTGTAATCGATCATGACATACTAATGTTTCTTACAATGAACCAAATATGTCCACTGATCTACAATACATTTTTAAATATGTAATGAATATATCTTTCCAGAATAGTGTGTCAATGATATTCCTCTGATATTTTCATGGGAACACTACTTCTCAATCGATCAATTTGTCATTTTGTACTTATGTTATCTGACTGCTATGAATACATCTCTATAAACACTTCAAGCTACTCGAAGGATGGTTTTATGTTCTCTAGTAGCTACTACAATGACTCCCCCAATTTAAGACTCACATTTACTTGGAGTCTCCAATATGAATGGCTCAGAACAATGGATGAATCCACCCTAATGCAGATTAATCTTATTCTTCCTTTGTATACACATTATATTTATGAACTATGACTTCTTCCTTTTTCCTTGTGGATTCATTATAATCTTGCACTACAATTCCTAAATGTAAAATCTCTTGGGCCTATTCTTTATACACCTTCTCTTATTTTATTTCTCACACTACTACTAATCCTGCGATCTTTGGGACCTATTATTTATTTACCTGCTCTTGTTGTATTTCTTTTCTTCTCCAAATATTTGTGTGTCTAACATCGATATTTTCTTCCATGATGGGATTTATTATGCTTCTACAATTCCGAGGACTGTGTGGCATTTGTAACATTCAATGTTGTGGGGAGCCACATAGGTATTTATTGTATGAACATTTCTTCCATATGCTCTGCAATATATAGCCTTATGTCCAAATTTAGTACAAATAAAACAATGACCATACATAAAATTTACATACCTCAGAGTGAATGGTATTCTTTGTGGTGTAGTCCTTCTGAATTCCTGCCTTGGCTGGTCATGATATTCTCTTCTATTGATCCCTTTATCATGATTGAAGCTTCTTTGTTTCTTGAATTTGGAAGTTATTTTTGAAGATGTATCTCTATTATACTCATTATTATTTGATTCTTGTTGATCGTGATTCCTTCTTTTGAGTACTTCTACATAACACTTTCTTTTTTCTTCATTCTTCCTTTCTAGCAACCTAGAATGTTTCTCTTCAACTTTATTTACTGATGATGTGTATGTTACTCTCTCTTAAACATTGTTTCTGATTTTGATGATTTTAACTCTTAATATGACAACTTTTTCTTCAAGCTTCTCAACCTTTTCTTCTTTCTTCATCATTTGAATATTCATAACTTCTTCCATTCTCTTTTCTTCTTCAATTTGGATATTCAAGGAGATGATTTATCCTTCAAGTCTTCTATCTTGTTGACTATTTTTTTCTTCAAGATGGTTTAAATCCTCAGATATTTCCTTGAGATGATTTGTCGAAATATTATCTCTCTTCTCTGCTTCCTTTCTTTGTGCTACTATTTCAGATTCCAAACATTGCTTCTCTTCCATATGAATTTTATATGTTTCTTAAATACGGTTTCCTTCTTACAACCGAGATTTTAGATTCATCATGACCTATTGGGATTATTCAGATATTTATTTAGAATTCTTCTTGACTAATTGTTCCTCAAGTGACTTGTTTTTCTTCCTTTATTTCATCAATTTGTTTGAAGCACTCACTAATTCCACTTCAACATCTACTATGTCTTATTCACAATATTCTTCTTCTGAATTTGTGTGGGATGTAGGAGCATTGCTATCGAATCAAGAAAAGTGAAAGTGGAAGTTGAAATCGATACCTCAACACATTGAAAGAACCAAACCGACTCTTAACCAACGTGGTAGCGATGTGGAGATTTGTTTTTTAATTTCTTGTTAATTAAATAGTTGTATGTAAAGTTGGGCCACTATTTGAAATGATGGATCATTGTAAATCCTTACACAACTATAAGATATTAAAGGTGTTGGATATTATCCCTTATTATTCATTAGTTTTCATTTAATTAAGTTGAGTAGGTAACTTCTAGAGAAGAAGGTGATAGAACTTAGATAGGAGGAAGAAGAACGAAAAGTGGTCGCAGATGAGATTTTTTTTTTATTGTATTGTTTGTAAGAGATAGCAGTGGTAACCATGAGTTTTTGGATTGAATAGAACAGAGGAGAATTTATCCATTTGCACAGTGTTGATCTTGTTTTAAAGTTTTACTGTTGTTATGAGTTTTATGAATGTATGAGGTTCATGGTGAAAGAATGAATTCATGAATTTTTTTATAAGTTTCAATTGTTTCTCTTCTGTAAGTTTATGAAAGGAGTGCATACGAACACAAGGAGTGCATGTAAGTATTTTTTAACATGAACCCCGAAAGAGATAGCATGGAACTTTTGTATATAAAGTGTGCATATTAAGCGCAATGAGTTCATATGCGAAGTCTTTGACTTGGAAAAAATTTTGGAGAAATTACTCAGTTTTTCTCATAAGACAGTATAGAGGTCAGTTGCAAGGAGTGCACATGATCAGAAATCAAATAAGTGTTGAAGAAATCCCTTGGAGGAATTTAAAGTTCAAAGGAAGATCATGTACAGAGGATTTAGCGGGAGAAATCCTTCAAAAGAATAATTTTTGAAGGTTGGATAAGATAAAGGATCAATATTCACCCAAGAGTAGCTGAATCATTTCAGACCGTTAGATCTTGGAGAAGTCTCGCACTGGTTAGTCATGAGGATCCTTTGAAACTCACAAATCGGAAGATTTGAAGTGAAGAGGGGTGAAAACCTTTGAAGAACGAAGTCATGAAGTGGCTCTTAACCATTGGTTATAGGAGAGATAAGGACCGTTGATTGTTTAGTGAGAATTCGGGGTTCGCAATTTAGGAGAGAAAGGTGGAGCCATTGTGAAAAGGTAAAAACCCGAAGTTCTGAAGTGGGATAAGGGTGCGATCTAATCCGTTGATCCTTGGTTAAGGAAGACCATTGATCTCCGCATGTGGAGATAATTTGCGATTCAAAAATCGATAGTTGTGGAGTTGAGTGTGCTAAAGATTCCCGAAGGAAAGAATCCAAAGAGATCATAACCGTTAGTTGTTCAAACAATGAGAGTTGTAGATCTCATTCAGAGGAATCCTTGGTTCAAAATTCAGAAGAATTGGCAGAGGCTGCAATAAAAACGTTCGAAGCCCGAAGATCTTAAGGAGATAAGCCTGGGGTCACATCCTAAGGACATATGTGGAAAGGGGATAATGTGGAAGAGCTAGCACCCAAAATATAAGCAAATCAGAAAGAGCGCTTAGAAGAGATCGCAGGTATCATACGACCTGCGCTAAAGGAAAAAGGGGCCTAAGTGAATTGTTTCAGAGGGAAAGTAAAGACCCGCAGAGTTAATTCTTATCAGTCTTGTGAAGATCCTAGACTGGGAGGTCGCACAAACCTTGGAGAGAAGGGGGGTTTTCACCAAGTGATATCAGATCCTGAAAAAAAGATTGAAGTTGTACTCTGTGCGTTAGGAAAAGTTGAAGCGATGTCACTGAGGGTACGTGGAGAACCACCTATAGAAAATTGTGTTGTAGGAAGATAAATGAGATAGCCTCACGCAAGATTTGAAGTGATGGAAGCAATGAAAAGGAGAACACCTACTGCTGGAGATGCCAGTGATGCAGAGAGTGAAGAAATAGAAGTTGAAGAAGATACAGAGGAATATGTGGCTGAAGAACTCTTATTGAAAGTTGTTGTGAAGTTGGGAACTAGAGAAAAGATAGAAAACCCAATGTATGAAGGAAACTTGGATGTTGAAGAGCTATTGGACTGGATAAGGTCCATGGACAAGTATTTCAACTATGAATATGTCGATGAGGGAAATAAGGTGAGACATGTTGTCACTAGATTAAAGGGACATGCAACACTATGGTGGGATGAACTGTAGGTAGAGAGGAGGAGTAAAGGAAAATAAAAGATAAATAATTGGAACATAATGGTAGCCAAAATGAAGGCTAAATTCATACCTAAGGATTATCAGATAAATTTGTTCAGGAGTATGACAGTGAAAGAGTATACATAAGAATTCTATAGGCTGAATATCAGGACTGGAAAAAGGAAGAAAGATGATGAAAACTTTTTCAGGTATATAAATGGCTTGAGGTATGAAATCCAGGATGAGATTAGCATGATGACCATAAGGACAGTGGAGGATGCTTATTAGAATGCACTAAGATAAGAAGAAAAGTTGGCCAGAAACCAGAGTCAACGAAGTAGAGGTAGAAGCTCAAATAGAGGTAAAGGAGTTGTTTGTGATAAGGCACATAAAATTAAGGATGAGACTGGGAAATCATATGGTCACTTTGAAAGGGGAGGAAGTTCTCGAAGAGGACTGTTTGGTAGGAGAAATTATTTTCCTCGAGTAAGTGGAAGAGGTAGAGGAGGCAAAGTCAAATGTTATGTTTGTGGAAAGACATGACATATGTCTTGGGAATGTCCTGAGAGGAAAAAATAAGGAGGAGAAGCACACATTTCTGAAGCCTAGAAGAATGAGGAAGCAGAAGCAACAGAAGGAGGACATAACCTTATGTTGAGGAAAGTTCTTATAAATCAAGAGAAGAAAATAGAAGACTCATTTAAGTGAATAAAGTTGTTCAGGACTGCTTGTAAAACAAAGGAAATAGTTTCCAAGATGATTATAGACATTGGGAGCACTGATAATTCAATATCCATAGAGATGGTGACGAAGTTGGAGCTAGATGAAACTGCACACCCAAGCTTGTATAAAGTATCATGGTTGAATAAAGGACATCAAGTAATGGTAAGTCAACAATGCAAAGTTGAATTTAAAATAAGAGGTTATAAAGATGAGATTTTGTGTGATGTAATTCCTATGGATGTTTGTCATATTTTGTTGGGGAGACCATGACAGTTTAATATCAATATCATTCATGATGGGAGAAAGAATACTTACACTTTAGAGAAAAATGGTTGAGCCCACATGTTTTTGCCAATAGAAGAGAAGAAAGAAAAGGAAGAATATAGCATAAGAATAATTCTCATAAGTGGGAAAGAACTCTTAAAGGAGATTAAGAAAGATTAGGAAATGCAATTTGTTGTAGTAAAGAATCCAAGAGTCATCTTTACCAATACTTCCATATATGATTTACCTGAAGAAATATAGGAATTTTTAGAGAATTTTGTTGATATAGTGGTGGATGAGTTACCTCACTCATTACTGTTGAGATTTGTACCTTGGGAGGTGTTCCCCATGTGATTTTTTCCTCCTTAGCACATGAGGGAAGGATTAGACACTTTGTACGTAGTACTTTTGTCTATTTTCACTTTGACTTTGGTTAAAGTGAATTTTGGTCACTTTTGGAAAAAGTGAGTATTAAATCACTTTGTGGTGATTTTGGAGACATAAGTAGACTTAGGAAACTTAACCCAAAAGTGGGTTATGATTTAGAATTATTTGGTGTGATCTCATCCATTGATTTGGATTGATCTCAACCATTAATTCTTAGGTTTCCTATTCTTGCCTAAAGAGGGGCAAAGGAGTCTAAGGAGGGCACATTGTTCATAGAGGGTTTTGCTTGTTGGGAGAGGAGGAATATAGATATGGAGATGAGGTTAGATGCATGAGGTTTTGAGGAGGAGGCCGCTAGCTTTCCCTGTGGGAGACTTGGAGCAGCTTTCTTCCATTATTTACTGAAGCTATTCTACATTTGAGGAGGGCGCATGGTCTTGGCAGGATTGTTCCTTCCTGGTAGCATATCTAGCCATCAGATTTCAGTGAGGTTAGTTGCAGAGTGAGGACATCAGCAAGAGCTTCAGTCTTGTGGAGGGGTTTTCCATTCTGGAATCACACTTGATTTCTGGAGCATTTACAGTGGTTCTGGAAGTTTTCATGAGGGGCACACCATCCAGGGGCGCATCTGCTTGATAGAGCTTCTGTATCAACTCAATTGGAGTTGCTATTGTATCAGGTTCCATCATTTATTGTGTTTACTGTAACCCTTACTTGATTTTCCTCATATATACATCTAGATCTCAAACTGGTTTTCCCCGGGGGGGTTTTGTCCAGGGTCATGTTGACCAAAAATACTGTGTCTACAAATGCATGCTATTAGTTCTTAGATCTGTCCATTATTAGCAGTAAACGATGTATTAGGTGTGTTGTATTTATTTGAGATGCATGTACTAATTTCCTATTGCTGAAACGACATGCTAGAGCACCCAAATTGAGAATACAACCATAACAATCATCTTAAAATAAACATGACTGTTGGCTGCTATAAAATAGCAGAAAACAAAACAAGACAACAGAAAACTTAGAGCCTTAGCTTGGTCAAAGACAAACCAAGAAGGCAAGATGATAGGACCTGGAATTTTCACATGGTATCAGAGCTTCGGTGGATGATTTTTGGGACAGTTTGGACAACATATTGTGTGGCTGCTATATACTTCTATTTGGAAAATTTTGAGGACTTCCATTGACTCATTTAGTGGTTGTTACTTGGAAGAATTTTTTAGTGGATTTTTGGGCAGTTTGAGACACTGTGAGATCAGTCTCTTTTCACACCTACGCAGTAGGAGTGAGGCTGATTTTTTGTGACCTCTTTTCACACCCATTTTGTTGGGAGTGAGGTCATAGTGCATTGTCTCTTTTGACACCTGTGTTGACAGGAGTGAGATAGTGTGTTCCTTGGTAGAGCAACATTAGTTGGGGATTGCAGATTGGCAGTGATGTCAGCATCTCAGATGCAAGTTGAGGACAGGCTAGCTGGGGCTAGAAACTGGTCGTCATGGAAGGCTGGGATGGTCTTCGTCTTGGAGGACCTCGAGCTATGGGATATAGTTGAGGCGGTTGTTCCTACTATTCCTGTTACTGCTCCCATCTTGGTGGTAGAATACAGGAAGAGGAACAACAAGGTGAAGATGACTATTTCTGATGCAGTCCAGGATCACATTATACCCCATGTGATGGGGAAGACTCATGCATATCAGATGTGGGCATCGTTATGCAAGCTATATGAGAGCTCAAATGAGAACCAGAAGATGGTTCTTCATGATTGACTCAGGGGAATTCGCATGCTCAAGGATGAGTCGGTGACTTAATTCCTTGGTAGATTCACTCAGATTAGAGATGAGCTTGGAGCCATTGGCGAGGTTGTTGAACCCAACTCTTTGGTGAGGCAAGCTTTGCATAGATTCACCAAACCATGGGGTCCATCTATATAGGAAATAGTTTCCAAAGAGGCCTTACCCACATGGGAGAGGATGTGGGATGACTTCATCCAGGAGGAGATCAGATTAACATCAGAGGCTTCTCGACAGAGGCAGCAACAGCAACAACAGATAGGTTAGGGTGAGGAGGATCTTTCTCTTTGGGCAAAGGGCAAGAAGAAGGATGGTCGGGGTGGTCTGCAAGGTCCCAATACTAGGGGCCAACCACATAGGAGTGGAGGAGGATCATAGAGTAGAAGTGGTCAGAGCAGTGGTCAGGGAAGTGGTCAGGGTAGAGATATGAGAAAAGTGAAGTGCTTTGTTTGTAAGAAGTTCAGGCACTATGCTAGACAGTGTCCAAATAGGAAGAATAAGAAGGGTGGTACAGTGGCTACAACATAGGAGATAGACATTCAGACTCAGTTTCAGTAGGAATGTGCTTTTCCTGTTTGTTGCAGTTCGGTTGAGTATTCACCACATATCTGGTATATTGATAGCGGGGCATCGAGCCAAATTACTAGTGTTCGAGAGCATTTCTCTGACCTCAGAGACACCGAGGTCAGGATAGATATAAATCTTGGAGATAAAAGAGTTGTCACGGCTGCTGGGATTGGCACAATTTATTTTAGGAGAGAGAACTTGCCACCTATATCGTTTACTGATGTTTTCTTCATCCCTGGGATGAAGAAGAACTTGATTTCAGTTTCCACCCTTCAGGACAGAGGTTTTGAGGTTTCATTTAGGGGCACCGAGGTACTCATATATCCTCAAGGTTTCTCTATAGACTCAGGACATGTGATTGGAGTGAGAGAGGGATATCTATATCGATTACTTTTTCAGTCTCTTCTTGCATTGGTGGCTAGTAGCGATAGCAACGGACATTTGTGTGAGTTGTGGCATCATAGGATGGACCACCTACATCATGGGGCTCTTGGAGGACTAAGAGAGGTTGTGACCAAAGTGCCATAGATCAACATAGAGCATCAAGATGTTTACAGAGGGTGTGCGCTTGGCAAGTTTTCCAAGGCATCGTTCCCCAGTAGTGACAACAGGTCAGCTGGGATATTGGATTTAGTACACACGGATGTGTGTGGGCCCATGTCTCGAAATTACTTGAGTGGTTGTGAGTATTATCTCATATTTATTGATGACTACTCGAGGAAGACTTGGATGTATTTCCTGAAGGCCAAGAGTGAGGTCTTCGCACGGTTCCAAGATTTCAGGGCTCTTGTGGAGAACCAGTCGGGAAAGAGGATCAAAGTCTTGCGATCGGATAATGGGGGAGAGTATTCCTCGAGATAGTTTGTAGACTTTTATGCACAACATGGCATCAGGAGATAGATGACCGTACCTTACAACCCCTATCATAACAGGGTTGCCGAGAGGAAGAACCAGGCCATTACTGGTGTAGTGAGATCTATGTTGCATGATCAGAGTTTGCCTTTGTACTTGTGGGCAGAGGCATATGCTACTGCAGTTTATCTGCAGAACAAGAGCCCCCATAGGATTTTGGAAAAGATGAATCCTGAGGAGGCCTTCACTGACAGGAGGCCCGATGTCGAGCATATCAAGATCTTTGGATTTTCAAATTTCTCTCATGTCCCCTCAGAGAGGAGGACGAAGCTAGACCCCACAGCTCAGCAGGGGATTCTAGTTGGATACTCAGAGGTGTCAAAAGCCTATCGGATCTACATTTCGCCACTTAGGAAAGTGGTGGTGAGCA
>JZKD02S0787689.1:87113-126817 GCA_000966675.3 Picea glauca | reverse complement strand
ATAAGGCTTTTGCGAGATCTCTTGAGTTGAGCTGAGCAGTTGAGGATGATGCAGAGTTTCCAGTTGTAGTCTCAGAGGGAGCACAACCTTAGTGGTCAGGTACACCAGTATCAGAGGTGACAGGGTCACCATGCATAGCTTCAGGGTCACAGGTAGAGCATGTTCAGTCAGATGGGGTACAAACTTCATAGAGAGGTCAAACTTCAGGATCACAGAGTGTTGAGGCGAGTCCTGAGGCCATTACTCTTGGGAAGAGAGACCTCACTTCTCCATTGACCACTTCAGGGAAGAGGAGACCTAGATGGTTTCAGGAGACCTGGAAGGAGGCCATAGAGAATGTAGGGGAACCCAAGAGTCTGATCAGACAGAGGAGGCCACCAGTCAGATTGGGAGCATACTTGGTACTAGTGACTACTATCAGGGATATTGAGCCATAAACATTTGTGTAGGTAGTGGATCATCAGGTCTGGAGAGAGGCCATGGTCGAGAAGTATGACTCCATTGTGTGCAATGATGTCTGGGATGTGGTTTCGAGGCCTGTGGGGAAGTCAGTTGTGACTTCCAGATGGTTGTATAAGACCAATATTGCTGCAGATGGCAGCGTGGAGAAACACAAGGCTCGTTTTGTGGCACGGGGCTTCTCACAGATTGAGGGAGTCGACTATGATGAGAATTTTGCACCAGTTGCATGATACACTTCTATCAGGACTATCATTTCCATAGTAGCAGAGATGGGTTGGCACATTCATAATATGGATGTGAAAACCACATTTCTGAATGGATTTATTGAGGAGGAGGTGTACATAGAGTAGCCACAGGGCTTTGAGGTGAGTGACAGGGAGACTCATGTGTGCCTTCTGAGAAAGGCACTATATGGACTGAAGCAAGCTCCCCAAGCTTGGTATTCATGGATTGACACCTATTTGCTTCAGATGGGCTTCGAGAAGAGCGATGCTGATCCAAACCTCTATTTCATCATTAGAGGTGAGGACACACTCATTCTCATATTGTATGTGGATGATCTATTCATTATAGGATCCAAGGATCTCATAGCTGATTGCAAGCTGCGACTTGCATCAGAGTTTGAGATGAGTGATATTGGATTGATGCACTACTTTCTGGGTATGGAGGTATGGCAGGAGAAGGGTCACATATTTCTCGGGTAGGGGAAGTATGCAACAGATATTCTGAGCAGATTTCAGATGTAGGACTGCAGACCTATGTCTACACCTATGATCACCAACTGGAAGAAGCTTGGTGCTTCAGATAGCCAGTTGGTGGATGCCACATTTTACAGGCAGTTGATCGGTTCACTTATGTATCTGGTTAACACCAGACCAGATATATGTTTTGCCATGAACACCCTCAGCTAGTACATGGTCGAGCCGAGGAGTGCTCACATGGTTGGGGCAAAACACATCTTGAGATATGTTGCTGGGACAGTGGAATTTGGCCTAGATTATGTCAGGGGAGATGGAGTCAGTTTGGTTGGCTACACAGATTCAGACTGGGCAGGATGCACTGCTGACATGAAAAGCACCTCAGGGTGTTGCTTCAGTTTGGGGTTAGGACTTGTTTCCTGGTTCACCCGGAAACAGAAGTCAACTGCTTTAAGTTCAGCCGAGGCAGAGTATATAGCAGCCAGTCAGGCCAGTTGTGAGGCCATTTGGCTTTGCAAGATGTTGGTTGGTTTATTTGATCAGGAGATGGCTCCGACAGTCATTCACTGTGATAATCAGAGTTGCATAAAAATCTCTGAGAATCTAGTGTTTCATGACCAGTTGAAGCATATTGAGATCAGGTACCACTTCATTCATGACTGGGTTCAGAGAGTGGCAGTTCATTTGTAGTATATATCTATAGATGAGCAGGTTGCAGATATTCTCACCAAGGCCCTGCCATGGGGAAAACATGTCTTCTTCATAGACAAGATGGGTTTGGTGAGGAACACCTTCCTCGGTGAGAGGGAGTGTTAATATTTGTACCTTGGGAGGTGTTCCCCATGTGTTTTTGTCCTCCTTAGCACATGAGGGAAGGATTCGACACTTTGTACCTAGTACTTTTGTCTCTTTTCACTTTGACTTTGGTTAAAGTGAATTTTGGTCACTTTTGGCAAAAGTGAGTATTAAATCACTTTGTGGTGATTTTGGAGACATAAGTAGACTTAGGAAACTTAACCCAAAAGTGGGTTATGATTTAGAATTATTTGGTGTGATCTTATCCATTTATTTGGATTGATCTCAACCATTAATTCTTAGGTTTCCTATTCTTGCCTAAAGAGGGGCAAAGGAGTCTAAGGAGGGCACATTGTGCATAGAGGGTTTTGATTGTTGGTAGAGGAGGACTCTAGCTATGGAGATGAGGTCAAATGCATGATTTTTTGAGGAGGAGGCCGCTAGCTTTCCCTGTGGGAGACTTGGAGCAGCTTGCTTCCATTATTTACTGGAGCTATTCTACATTTGAGGAGGGAGCATGGTCTTGGCAGGATTATTCCTTCTTGGTAGCATATCTAGCCATCAGATTTCAGTGAAGTCAGTTGCAGAGTGAGGACATCAATAGGATCTTCATTCCTATGGAGGGGTTTTCCATTTTGGAATCACAGTTGATTTCTAGAGCATGTACAGTGGTTCTGGCAGTTTTCATGAGGGGCGCACCATCCAGGGGTTCATCTGCTTGATAGAGATTGTGTATCAACTCAGTTGGAGTTGCTATTGTATCAGGTTCCATCATTTATTGTGTTTACTGTAACCCTTACTTGATTTTCCTCATATATACATCTAGATCTCAAATTGGTTTTCCCCGGGGGAGTTTTGTCCAGGGTCATGTTGACCAAAAATACTATGTCTACAAATGCATGCTATTAGTTCTTAGATCTGTCCATTATCAACATTAAATGATGTATTAGGTGTGTTGTATTTATTTGAGATGCATGTACTAATTTCCTATTGCTGAAATGACATGCTAAAGGACCCAAATTGAGAATACAACCATAACAATTAGCTTAAAATAAACATGATTGTTGGATGTTATAAAACAACAGAAAACTAAAACAAGACAGCAGAAAACTTAGAGCCTTAGCTTGGTCAAAGACAGACCAAGAAGGCAAGCTGATAGGACCTGGAATTTTCACAATTACCACCCATTAGGAGTTTTAGCCATCATATTGACTTGATTCTAGGAGCCAGTTTTCCAAACAAAGCAGCATATAGGTTGACACCTCGAGAGAATGAAGAAGTTAAGAATCAATCTTAGGAGTTGTTGGATAAAGGTTTATTCAGGGAAATTCTAAGCGCATGTGCAATGCCAACTGTTTTAAGTCCAAAGAATGATGGAGGATGGAGAATGTGTACAGATTCTCGATCCATCAAGAAGATTACCATCAGGTATAGATTCCCTTTACCCATAATGGATGATTTGATGGATTTTTTGGGTGGATCAAGCTATTTTTCAAAAATAGACTTAAAAATTGGATATCATTAGATAAGAATGAGAGAGGGAGATGAATGGAAGACAACATTCAGGACAAATGAAGGTTTGTTTGAATGTCTAGTCATTCCATTTGGATTGATGAATGCTCCAAGAACATTTATGAGGTTGATGAATGAAGTACCGAAAGACTTCATAGGTAAATTTTCCATTGTCTATCTAGATGATATATTATTTTTTAGAAAAACAGAGGAAGAACATTTAAAACACTTGAGATTAGTGATGAGGAAGGTGCATCAAGAAAAGTTGTTAATAAACTTGAAGAAAAGTTCTTTTATGAAGAGATAACTCATATATTTGGGTTTTGTTATCTCTTCAAATGAATTGGAGATGGATCCATAGAAGGTGAGATAAATCAAAGAATGGTCGTCACTAAGGAGCATATTTGAGGTGAGAAGTTTTCATGGGTTAACAAGTTTTCATAGGAAATTTATCAGAAATTTTAGTGGTATATGTGCACCCACAATGGACAATATGAAAAAGAAACATAAGTATTTTAATTGGACAGAGGATGATGAGAAAATATTCAGAGTGTTGAAAAAGAAGATAACAAAACAACCAATTATGGTTTTACCATATTTTGGAAAGACATTTTAGGTAAGATGTGATGCAAGTGGAATAGCCATTGGAGGATTTTTGAGTCAAGATAACAGGCCAGTTGCTTATTTCAGTGAGAAGTTGAATGAAACTAAGGAGAAATATTCTACATATGAAAAGGAATTTTATGCAGTGATTGAATCCTTGAAGAAATGGAAACACTATCTAATTCCAAAAGAGTTTGTATTGTATAATGATAATCAAGCTTTGCAATTTATTACTAGGCAAGATAAGTTGAATCAGAGGCATGTTAAGTGGGCCGAATTCATACATAATTTTACTTTTGTCCTTAAAAATATTTCTCGAAGTGCTAATAAAGTTGCAAATGCTTTGATCAGGAGGAGTTTGGTTGTACAGGAATTTCAAGTGAATAACTTAGAGTTTGATCACCTTAGGGAAATGTATCAGGATGATCCAGATTTTAAGGAGGCTTATGAAGCATATGAAAATCATTTTTTGAGGGATAATAACTCATGGGAAGAATATTTAATCCAAGATGGATTTCTTTTTAAAGGAAGTCAATTATGCATACCAAGATGCTCAATGAGAGATAATTTGTTGAAATAAAAACATAGTGGAGGTCTAACCAGACATTTCGGTCATGGAAATTTTTTTTCACAGTTGAATAGTTTGTATTATTGGTCAGGTATGAGGGAAGATGTGAATAAATTTGTAGACTGATGTGAGATTTGTCAACATGCAAAATGAAAGAGACAAAACACTAGTTTGTATCAACCATTCTTATTCTAGAAAGGCCTTAGGATGCAATTAGTATTGATTTTGTATTGGGATTACCTAGAACCCAGAAGGGAAGTGATTCCATATTTTTTGTGGTTGATATACTTTCCAAGATGGCACATTTCATACCATGCTAGAAACAAATGATGCTACACACATAGCCAATTTTTTTTTTGGAGAAGTTGTGAGACTACATGGATTTCCCAGAAGTATAGTCTCATACAGAGACACTAAGTTTGTAGGACACTTTTGGAGGACTCTATGGAAGAGGTTGGGCACTAATTTATCCTTTAGTTCAGCATATCACCCTCAGATAGATAGACATAATGAAGTGGTGAATAGGAGTATGGGGTATTTGTTAAGGAGTTTAGTCATGGAACAAGGTCATCAACATGATCAGATTTTGGAACAGGTAGAAATTGCATTTAATAATTCAGTAAATAGGAGCACTGGGAAAAGTCCATTTGAGATATTATATGGAAGACATCCAAGAGGGATTATAGAATTGAGAGAATTAAAACAAGATGAGTTCAAAAGAGTTGGAGCATAATATTTTTCTATAGAAATGCAAAGACTTCATGATAAAGTCAAGAGATAGCTACATGATAGTAATTAAAAGTATAAGAACAGATTTGATCATAAAAGAAGAGAAGTTCAATTTGAAGTGGGAGATGAAGTTTTAGCTCATTTGAGAAAGGAAAGGTTTCCGAGAGGAACATATAATAAGTTGAAGATGAAGAAGATAGGACCATACAAGATCCTCAGAAAATTTGCAGCAAATTCTTATGAGATTGAGTTGACAGACAATATTGGGATATCACCGATATTTAACGTTACAGACCTGTATCCTTATAGAAGAGATGACACGGGAGAATTAGATGTCTAGGAAGAGATTCAATGGGAAGAATAGATTCCCATAGTATAAAACCTCAGACGAAGAAAATTTTAGAACAGAGAGTTGTTAAGAAAACCAGAAGAAAGATGTACCCTAAATATTTAGTGAAGTGGAAAGATCACCCAGTGGAAGATTCAAGTTGGGTAACTGAACCTGATATTTGGAAGCATGGAAAAATAATGCGAGAGCTCATGGACATGATTCCATGAATATTTTAGCTAGAGGAGTATGATGCAGGAGCATCGCTATCGAATCAAGAAAAGAGAAAGTGAAAGCCAAAATCGACACCTCAACACATTGAAAGAACCAAACCGACTCTTAACCAACTTGGTAGCGGTATGGAGATTTTTTTTTGAATTTCTCATTAATTAAATAGTTGTATGTAAAGTCGAGCCACTTTTTGAAATGAAAGATCATTGTAAATCCTTACACGACTATAAGATATTACAGGTGTAGGATATTAGACCTTATTAGTCATTAGTTTTCATTTAATTAAGTTGAGTAGGTAACCTCTAGAGAAGAAGGTGATAGAATTTAGATAGGAGGAAGAAGAACGAAAAGTGGTCACGGTTGAAACACATTTTTTATTGTATTGTTTGTAAGAGATAGCAGTGGTAACCATGAGTTTTTGGATTGAATAGAATAGAGGAGAATTTATCCATTTTCACAATGTTGATATTGTTTTACAGTTTTACTGTTGTTATTATTTTTATGAATGTATGAGGTTCATGGTGAATTCATGAATTCATGAAGAATTGAATAAGTTTCAATTGTTTATTTTCTATAAGTTTATGCAAGGAGTGCATCTGAGTGAGTATTTTTTGACTTGAATCTCATAAGAGATAGCGTGGAACTTTTGTATGTAAAGTGTGCAAATTAAGTGCAAGGAGTGTGTATGCGAATTCTTTGACTTGGAGAAAACTTTGGAGAAATAATTTGGTTTTTCTCGTAAGACAGTGCAGAGGTCAGTTGCAAGGAGTGCACATGACCAAAAATCGACTAGGTGTTGAAGAAATCCCTTGGAGGAATTTAAAGTTCAAAGGAAGAACAAGTACATAGGATTTAGCTGGAGAAATCCTTGAGAAGAATAATTTTTGAAGGTTGGACAAGATAAAGGATCAAGATTTTCCCAGGAGGATCCGAATCATTTTAGACCATTAGATCTTGGAGAATTCGGCAATGGTTAGTCATGAGGATCCTTCAAAATTCGCAAATAGGAATATTTGAAGGGAAGAGGGGTGAAAACCTCCGAAGCACGAAGTCACGAAGTGGATCTCAACCGTTGGCTCCGGGAGAGATAAAGACCATTGATTTTCCATGGATAATTCAGGGTTTGTGATTTGGGAGAGAAAGGTGGAGTCCTTGTCAAAAAGGTCAAAACCCAAAGTTTTGAAGTGGGAGAAGGGTGCAATATAAGTCATTGATCATTGGTTAAGTACGATTTTTGATCTCTGTGTGTGGAGATAATTCCTGATTCAAAAATTGGGAGTTGTGGAGTTGAGTGTGCTAAAGATTCGCGAAGGCAGGAATTCAAAGAGATCATAACTGTTAGTTGTTCAAATTACGAGAGCTGTAGATCTCGTTC
Source organism: Picea glauca (assembly GCA_000966675.3). Classification (NCBI taxonomy): domain Eukaryota; kingdom Viridiplantae; phylum Streptophyta; class Pinopsida; order Pinales; family Pinaceae; genus Picea; species Picea glauca. The sequence goes on along the minus strand of JZKD02S0787689.1, from coordinate 119,516 downwards.
AGAGGAATCCACAGTTCACAATTTGGAAGAATTGGAAGAGGCTGCAATCAAAACATCCAAAGCTCAAAATTCTTAAGGATCTAAGCCCAGGGTCACAGCTCGAGGTCATATGCAAAAAGGGGCTAGTGTGGAAGAGCTAGCACTGGAAATCTAAAAAAAGCAAAAAGAGTTCTTAGAAGAGATCACGGGTGTCATATGACTTGCACTAAAGGAAAAAGGGGCCTAAGTGAATTGTTTCAGAGGGAAAGTAAGGACTCAAAGAGCTAATTCTGCTCAGTCTTGTAAAGATCTTAGATCGGGAGGTCGCGTAACCCTTGGAGATAAGGGGGGTTTGCACCAGTGTGACATGATAAGAATATTTATTCTTGTTATGTTTATGTATATTCTTTATAATTATTTATCTTTGTGATGGAAGACTTCTCAAAGTAGATATTATGAATATTATCCCAAATTTCTTTAGTTGATGAACATTTTCCAACTTTCTCTCTTATCAGATCAGGTAATCCTTCCCATATGAAATCCATTGATATATATCTTTTTATTTTCAATTCCTTCTTGGTTTTGGTCTTCAATTTATTTGTAGTGGTGTATCCTCTAATAATTGATTTCCAAACATCATAACTTATTCATATAAAAATGTTTTCATCCTGATATTCCACATCTCATAGCTCTGCCCTGTGGTATTCCATTTATATACACATTATTTCTCTCCATGATCTACCTTCCAGTGGTTAAAATATTTCCTGAAGGAACCTTCTTTGATACCAATTGTTGGAATATTGAGAGGGGGGGTGAATCGATATGAACACTTTTACCATTTTTAACCACTTTTAACCACAATATATAAACTTCAACTTTATCAACAATATAGCATCAATGTATCATCTATGATTGTATTCAATGAGCATATAAACATAAGAATCATCACATCAAATAAATAGTACACCAAAATTTACATGGAAACCCAAATGGGAGAAAACCAAATAATGATTTCTTATATATCAAAGTTTACATTCATTGGAAGCACCAACTTCCCAATTCTCGAGATGCAATTGGAGGGAGGCTACAACTCCATATTTACATGCTCCAACCTGAAGGAAGCTATAACTCCTTGAATTATTTGGATCCAACCAGAAGGAGGCTACAACCCCTTGATTCTCATACTCCAACCTGAAGGAAGTTCCAAATCCTTGAGTTCTTCAGCACCAATCGGAAGGAGGATACAACCCCCTTTCCTTTCCCCGTCCCACCACCTTGAAATATAAGTATAGACCAAAATTTCACTACCAAAATGCCACTGATATATCAACCAACTATAATCAAATTTTCACTACATCCAACCTGTCAATGTATCCAACCTATCACTATCACAGAAACCAACCTATCACTATCACTATATCCAACCTTTCACATCAACCTATAAAGGTATCTAACTTGCCACTATCATTGATACAAAACCAGATCCTTGATCACCAAGAACATCTCTCAATCAAATTCTCAAACATCACCAAACCATGTACATCAAACCATGTACATTAAACATGTACCATATCATGCATCAACCATGTACCAACCTATACCATACTATGCAAATCAACTGAGTACATCAACCATGTACCATACCAAGTGCATCAACCATGTGCCATATCACAAAAATCAACCATGTATGAACTTTCTACCATATCATGCATCAACCATGTACCAACCTATACCATACCATGTACATCAACGATGTACCATATCACTTACATCAACCATGTATCAAACCTATACCATCTCATAAGATATCATCAATGAAGTTCCTAAAAAATAAACAAGATAACCACAATAGCAAGATACGAATTAGCAAAGATGTTCTACTAAAAAATGTATAATAACATCACGAATGTGTACCTCGATATGTACAAATATCACCAGGACATGCACCTCATACATTTACGAAGAATATGTTGCACACCATGCACCAAAGATGTCCATCATACATATACCAATGCCTCAATAAGATACAAAACGCATGACCATCACATCATCAACATATAACCAAGATGCACCTAAAATCATGTCCCTAAAGTATAAACCACATTCTAATATATCCAATATATGCATCAACAATGTACCTCAACAATTATCCCTCAACCAACATGTACAATACATCCAATATCGGTATCAAGGCATACCCAAAAACTCAAAAGGACATGCTTCAATCATGTTCCACAATATCACCAAGATGCAACCTCATAACACACAGAATAACATACCTTTACATTTGTAACTGACCTGGTGCCTTTGATCATGATACATAGACCTGTATATTTACCTCAGTCCTCAACAACATCTCACTAACATATCTTCCCCATTCTGTATTTTCCTCATAGGACTAAGCCTGTTGTTGAATGTAGCCTCGTGTAGTGAGCTGTATACAACCCGTGGGGGTGCCTCATGTAGAACCCTCAATCCGACTCATGAGGGCATGGTTAATTATGGTTATAGAAAAACCCTAGCTCTCTGTAGGTCCAAAATTTTCTCTCTTCCTTTGCACTTTCTTTGTTTTTGCAGACTCAACCTCAGATTCGCCAATAGACCAAAATATTCTCATAAGATAGATATTCAATGAATGCATGTGTGTGTACTTATGAGAGACTCCATGAGGTGTATTTATACTTTTTCCAAGTAACTTCTATCCTTGATCTTAGGGTTTCTTTAACTTTCTTGTTGCAACCACTGTACCATTTCATTAATGACTTGTAACCAATTAGGGTCTTCTTAACCATTCTTCAGGGCTTCCAACGTCATGAGGTAATATCTCCCTAACCGTGAGGAACCACAAGCTGTACCACCTATCACTGGAAATGACGTGACAAGGATTATCCATAATTGAGTGGGTTACCTACATTTACACTATCCTTCATGACCTTTTTCCTTAATTAATTTTGGGTTCCATAACCACACCTTTCGGGCTTCATGTAGACTTCATCAAATGCACCCATCACATCTGCTGACATCAACCACTCTTGTTGACATCAATGAAAACTAACTTACAATCAATCTCAACCATGACTATGGGAAATCTCAAATGCTCCAAGGGTTGACATCAATAACAACCAACTATCCAAGAACGGATATTAGTGGCCAAGATCCATATGATTGTGATCATCCAAAGCTATCAGTTAGGGTACAAAGTCTATTATGTTATTGAAATCATTATAAAGTAAAAACATCAAAGTAAAGATTTGACTTCCTAGCCCATTCTTCCTACAGAAAAGGAGGTTTAAGGGTTGGGGTACTATATGTTTAAGGGATGTAGGGGATAAGAGTTATATTTGATGATATATAATATATATGTGGTATGGATTATAAGTGTTGTATTTTATAATATATAAGATTTATAAGGGTTAAGGGGTTGAGGTTACACATGGTAATTATGGATTAGAGATATAGGTGTTAATGATTAATGGTTATACATACTAGTATTTAGGGGTTAGAGGGGATAAATGTTAGGGGTTATATATTCTAATGGATTTAAGTGTTAAGTGATAAAGATGTTATAGATATTTGAAAGTAACGAGTTATAACTATTAGGAGTTAAATTAATTATACATATGATGTTGGTTTAGGGGTTACATGGGTTATGCTTTTTTTGGGGGGGGGAGTTAGGGGTGATATTAGTTAAAGGACTTAGATAATATATGTGTCAAGAATTATAAGGGTTTTAGTTGTTAACAGTTAGGTGGTATTGGTTTAATGGGCTATATGGTGAGAGGTTAGGTTTAGAAGTCATAGGTGTAACAGGTTAATGTTTTATGGTTAGTGGTTATATCAATTTAGTGTTATAAGGGTTGGGGTTATAGGGTTTTGAGAAAGTAGATAAATTAGTAAAGGTTAAAGGGGTTAGGGAATATGTCTTAAGGATTACTATTATAAGTGTTAAAGGTTATGAGTTATATGGATTAGGGGTTATATGCATGAGTAGTTATGGTTTAGAAGGTATAAGTGTTAGGGGTAATAAAGATTAAGGGTTAAAATGGTTATATATTTTAGGGTTTATAACTTCATTTACTACTTGTTATAATTGATAGCTTATTGAATTCAATAGAGATGTGTTATATGGGTAAAAAAATAGGGATAGTAATTGTTGGGGGTAAGGGGTTTTAGGTGTGAGTGTTTATCAATTATAAGTCATAAGGTTATAGAAGTTATGATTTGTATTATAGTTTATAGAGGTTAGTTGTGATATATATTACAATAGTTAGTGGTTAAGGGTTGTAGGGGTTAGGAATTAGGGTCTATAAAGAGTTAGACATTATAGGAGTTATATGAGAAGTTAATGATGATAATGGTTATAAGAGTTAGTCATTATATGGTTAGGGGTTATAGAATTTAGGAAGTTAAGTATGATATTTATATGAGTTAAGGGTTAAAGGAATTAAAGGGGTTAGGTGTTAAAGGGATCAAGGGCTATATAGTTTTTAGTAGTCATAGGTGTTATGAAATTTATAGGTTGGGTCTTATAAGTGTTAAGGGTTACAAGTATTAAAGGTTATATGAACATAAGGTTTAAGAGATGATAAGGGTTAGGACGTATAGGAATTGGGACTATAATGTGTATTTGTTATATTGAGGTTCATTGTAGTTGGGTGGTGAAAAAAAATAAATGGAATAAATATTAGGGGTTACGTGTGAGGGATTATAGAGGTTTTGGGTTATAATAGTATGTAATAAGAGATTATAGAGGTTAAGGATCATATGTCAAATTGATGAATGTTATATATGTATTAGGTGTTAGGAGTTATAAGACTTAATGTTTAAGGGTTAAAATCAAAAGTTATAGGTATTAGTGGTTATGGATTCATGGTTGCAAGGTTAGAGTTGACATGGATTTAATGTTAAGTTTATAGGTTGTAGGAGTTAGTGGTTATATTAGGGATTATAGGTGATATGTATTGTCCCAATTATGGATTATGGATTATGTGGTTTATATTAGTGGTACATGGGTTATGTGTGATATTGGATGTAATAGTTACATATTATACAATTAAAGTGATTAGGGGAAATAGGGCACGTAGATTATAGTTGTTAGGAGTCATATGTGTTAAGTGTTTTAGATTTTAGGAGTTATAGGAGTTAAGGTTTAAAGTTTATAGGAGTTATGTCTTAGGTATTATTGGAGTTGTGTGTCAGAGTTATAGGCTTTAAGGGTTCAGGAACTGGTGTAAGGAGTGATAAATCTTAGAAGTTATATGTATTGGGGATTATAAGTGTTTATATGGGATATATTAAAGGTTAGAAGTCTTGGCAGATGATAGGGGTTATAAGTGTTATGACTTTTATTAGAGGTTATAAGTGTCTAAGGTAGATAAGGGTTATATAGATTACATATTGGGGGTTACATGGGCTATATGAGTTAAATTAGAGAATGTGGTTACATCGACTATATGAGTAAAGTGTTGGTGATTATAGTGGTTGGCGTTTTAACGCTATTAGTGATTATAGTGGTTGGCGTTTTAACGCTATTAGTGATTATAGTGGTTAATGTTATAGTGGTAGGAGGTAAGGGATTATATATATTAAGGATTGATAAGAGTTATAAGGGTGATAAAGGTTATATGTTATAGTGGTTAGGTGTTATAGATATTATTGTTTATAGATTATATATTTGAGGGTATCTTAAGGGATATAATGGTTAGGGATTAAAGTTAATGGGTTATTGGGGTTATATTAGATATTGGTATTTACATGAATTATATTGGGAGTTATATGTGAGAGGAGTTATATGGTTTAGTACTTATGGGCTATAGGGGATAAATATTATAGGTGCTATAGAAATCATGTGTTACAAATTATGTATTAGAAATTATATGTGTTAATGCTTATATCATTTAAGGACTAATAGAGCTATAGATATTAGGATCTATGCTTTGGTAGATATTATTAATATTAATGGTGTGTTATTAATGTTAATGGTTAAGAGTTAGAGGATATAGGTATTAAAGTTTAAAGATTAAAGGTTATAAGAACTTTTTTGCTAGGCGAGTTAGATGATATAAGGTTTAGGATAATGGGATATAAGTGTTATGATTTAAGGTTCATTTCCTAGGGATTATACAGGTTAGGTATTTTGGGTTTTATGACTTAGATGTTAGGTGTTGTGGTTTATAATGGTTATAAATTGATGTTTAGGGAGGTCGTAGTGTTAATGGTTATAATGATCAAAGGTTATAGGTTTATATGAGTTCTTTTGGTAATTGAAGTGGTAAATAGGTAGCAAGTATTAGGGGATATAAAAGTTAAGGGATATGGATCTATATGTATTATAAATATTAAAGTTTATATGTATTATAAATATTAAAGGTTATATGTATTAATAGTCAAAGGGGTTGATGGTTATAGATATTAGTATATGGGTTATGAAAAATAGGTTTAAGGTGTTAAATATTAGAGATCATTATTATTATTTGTTAAGAATGGGGGTTGTAGGAATTAGAGGTTAAAGATTAGGGGTTGTAGAAATCAAGGGTTATATGGGTTAAAAAATCTAATGGTTAAGTATTAATACTTATATAGCTTAAGTGTTAGTGGTTATGCTAGTTATTACAAATTATAAGGGTTAGAAATTAAATTTTATTGGTTTTATGTGGTAAGGTTTATAAGGGTTGGGAATTATAAGGTATATATTGATTATAGTATATAAAGATAATTAATCTAATAGTCACTATAGGGTAATTAAGTTTACAATGGTTAGCATTTAAGGGTTATGAATGGTAGTGGTTAGAATTTGTAAGGGTAATATGTTATATAAGTTAAAGAATGTGGATTAGGGATTACAAATGTTAGGGGTTATAGATGTTAAGTCTTCCCATGTTAATTTGGGTTAGATGATGATTGTGACAAGGATTAAGGATTATAATGGCTAAATAGATAAACGTTAAAGAATATATGTGCTATTGTTATGGTTTATAAGAGTCATGGGATATACATCCTAAGGTTTATATTACAAGGCTTTAAAGATGAGGGTTTATACAAGCCACATGTAAGTATTCATCAAGATTATGTGTTTGAGTTATACATGTTGGGGGCTAGTGGTTATAAGGTTTGGAATTTAGGAGTTATAGGGTTAAGGTTATAGAGGTCATAACAATTTAGGATTACACGTTTATATGGATTATGGTTTATATTGATTATAAATGTTAAAGAGTAATTATTATAGGGGTTATATGGTTTAAAGTTATAGGGGTTATAAGGGTGATTAGTTACATCAATTATTATTATATTGTCAAGAAGGTTAAGGGTGATAATAGTTAAAAATAAAAAAGGTGTTATATGAGTTAGGTGTCACATTGTGGATTATAGGGGTGATAAGGATTATATGGATTAGGAGTAAAAGGATATAGGGTAGCATGTTATAAGGGTGAGGGGTTATAAGTATTAAATTTAGAAGTTAKAAGTTGTATGGGTTTGGGATATAAGGATTGGTTGTTATATGAATTTAGGTTATAAAGGTTTTAGGGGATATAAGGGATTATAAGTTTCACATGTTAGTGTTATAGGTGTTAGGGGTTAAGGGTTATAAGTCTTTGGAGTTATATTGTAGGTTATAAAGGTATATTTACGAGTTATAAGGGTTAATTATGCAAGGTTGTAAAGGTAATTATAAGGTTTAGGTGTTAAAGGTTCATTATTATTAGATTTTAAGAGTTTTGAATTTTTGAGATTAAGGGTGATGCAGTATATGATGAAATATTTTATATACATTATATATATGGTGATGCTTAGTTATCATGGTGGTTAAGGGTTAGTATAGGGATTAGTAGTTATATGTTATATGGATTAAGGTTATATATATTGAATCATTTGTGGGTTGCAATGTATTTGTGGGTTGCAATGTATAGGGATTATTATTTAGGTGTTAAAAATATTAGGAGTTATTGAGGTTAGAGATTATAGTTATATGTATTGTGGTCACATATTATGGGATATATGGGTTATGTGTTCTAGCATTTGAAAATTTTAGGGGTTATATTATTTGGACATAATGGGTAAGAATGATGATTTATGGGTTATAGGGGTTAGGGGCAAGAGGAGTTCTATGTTTTTTCTATTAGCAGTCATAGTGGATAAGGGTTATAGATCTTATATAAGTTAGGAATTAGTGATTATATGTGTTCTAAGGATTAATGATATTATAAGTTAACACCACCTATAGTGTTTAATAATTACATGGTTCAAGAGTTATAGATGTTAGGAGTTATTTAATAATGGGTTAGGTGTAAGAGGTTATTAAAGTGAGGATTTAGGAGTTGGGGTTTTTGACATTAAAGGTTATAAGATAGTATTTAGGGGTTATATGGATTAGGTTTGTAATGATTTGGTTTTATAAGGGTTAGGTAATTTAGGTGTCATGGGTTAAGAATTAGGTGTTTTATGGGTTATATGGGTTATGGATTATATTATTAATTATAAGGGTTAGAAATTAGATTAAAAATTAGAGTTTAAATGTATTAGAAATAGGGTTGATTTTGGTTATATGGGTAATACAAGGGACGACTAGGTGAATTGAGTTTATAGGTCAAATTAAGGTTATAGTGGTTATCTAGGTTATTGGAAAAATATTCTACTTGTTAAACAATATATGAGTTAAGGGTGATAAATGTTACAAGAGTTAATAGTGATACAATTATACATATTTTTGGGTATAAGGGTTATATATGTATATGATTTTGAGAATATAAGGTATATAGTGGAAGGGGATAAGATCATTGTGTTACAATGGTTAGGGAATATATAAATTAAACTGATTAGCGGTTACAAGCTCTAAGGGTTTTAAATCTTTAGAGTTAAAGGGTTTGTGGATTATATAAGCTATACATGTTATGTGTTGGGGGTTATAGAAGTTAGTAGTTATAATTGTTAAGGTTATAAATGTTACAATTAATATTTATTATAGTCATTAAGGGCTAGGGAGGTAAGGGTGATAATTTTTATAGGGGTCAAGGGTTGTAGGGGTAAGAGTTATATTCAAATATATAAAAGATACACATAAGTGTTATGATTTATAATAGATAATGGTTATGAGGGTTTAGGGTTATGGGTTATATGTGTTAGGGGTTTTAGGATATAAATGTTGTAAGGATTTGGGAGTAAGGGGTTAAATAATTAGGAGATACATTAGTGATAAAGGTGAGGTGTTATGGGTTTTAAGGATTGTAAATTGTAGAGGATAAAGGTTTAGGAGTTACAAGGGTTATGGTTAGGGGGTTTAAGAGAGATATTAGTTAGTATAAATGTTAGGATTTATAGAATTTATAGTTTTTAACAATTAGGTGATATGGGTATAATGGTTTTATGGGTGAGGGGTTAGGGTTATAAGTTATAATTGTGAGTGGTAAATATTTTAGGGTTAGGGTTTATTTGGATTTTGAGTTATAAAGGATGGGGTTTATAGGGGTTAAAAGAAAGGGGTTATATTAGTATGGGTTAAATGGGTTAAGGTTTATGTTTTTAAGGGTTAGGGTAATAAGGTTTAAGGGTTATGAGTTAGAAGTATTATAGTTTATAATTATTAGTGATGGTTTGGAAGGGATACATTTTTCGGGTAATAAGGTTTAATGGTTATAATGGTTATATGGTTTAGGATTTATAGGTTATAGTTGATAGATTTTAGGAATAGTAGAGACATGTTATAAGAAGTAAATATGTTATATGGGTTATATGTGTTAAGAATTAGGGATGATGAGTGTTAGAGGTAAGGGGTTATAAGGATTAATTTATAGGGTCAATGGTTATGATTGTTTAAGTATATAGGTTATAGAAGTTATGGGTTATATTAGGGTTTATAGAGGTTAGGTATGATATGTTTGGATTTTGGGGCTTTAAAGAGTTAAACATTATATGAGTTATATAAGAGGTTATGGATGAGAGTGGTTCTAAGAGTTAGTGATTATATGGTTATAGGTTATAGAATATAGAGGTTAAGTTTTAGATGTTACATGAGTTAGGGGGAAATGAATTTAAGTGGTTAGGTGTTATAGGGATTAAGGGATACAAGAGTTAGTATTTATAGGTGCTATGACATATATAGGTTTTGGGTGATAAGTGTTAAAGGTTACATATATTAAAAATTAAAGGGGCCATAGGGTTTAATTGATGATAAGGGTTAGAAATTATAGGCACCAACAATCATAATTCGTATTGATTATATTAGGGTCATCATGGTTGGGGGTCATAAAAGTTAAATGGATTAGAGATTAGGGTTTAGGTGTGAGAGATTATAGGGGATACAAATTGTATTTTTATGGAATAAGGGATTATAGAAGTTAAGGGTCATATGTCAAATGGGTGAAGATTACTTATTCATTAGGTGTTATAAGTGTTAGAAATTGATAATTAAAGTGAGAAGTTATAGGTGTGAGGGGTTATGGATTCACAATAATAAGGGTTAAATTTTATAGGGATTTAAGGTTATATTAGAGGTTAATGTGAGTTAGTGGTACAAGGTTATATGAAGTAGGGGTTATATATAATAGGTGTTAGTGGTTATATAAATGATTATGAAGAATAGTGGTTATGACTATAAGGGTTAGTTGTTGGGAGTAATAAGTTTTAAGAATAAATGGTTATGAAGGATAGTGGTTATGGTTATAAGGGTTAGATAATGGAAGTGATAAGGCTTAAGGGTTAGAGTTATATCTTTATTTGTTAAGGGTACTAATATCTTATATGGATTGAGAATGTGATTATAAATTATAAAAGTGGTTGTATGGGTTTGGACATATATGATATAAGCTAGGGGTTATTGTGGTTAGGTTGTAGGTGTTTTGGGGTTTATATAGTATAGGGTTTAAAGGTTGCAAGGGTTAGTGGTTATGATGTAGACCCCCCCTACCTGAGAAGGGTCCACTGACCTCCCAGTCTCTGGATCGTTCCAAATTCTGGGCCGAAATGGATCTTTGGGCTCCTATTGGAACCCTTTGAACAAATCCACATGTCCCTCACGAAAACTCCACCGGCACAAGAAATGCACCAGGCGTGAGTCTTCACCTGTACACAACCACCAGATATGACCACAACCTTTTCTAAAAAGGGATTTTAGGTTTCGCGAATTCGAGAATCCTAAAGTCGCGAGTCTCTTGACTCTTCAATCCTTGAAACCTGAAATGTCAAAATGGCTTCATCGACGGTTATCCCCTGGTCAAAACTCAGTCCATGTGACCACCTTCCCCATGACCACAACCCTATTCCAAAAGAGTGTCGCGTTTCGCAACTTCGATACTTCCGACGCCAAGTGTTCCAACTCCTTGTCCTTGGGATTGCTGAAGTGTCGAATCCCGAAATGGCTCAATGTGTGATCGCAACCCCACTCCCAAGGAACATCGCGTTTCACAACTTTGGGACCTTCAATACCAAGTGCCTCATCTCCTAGTCATCAGGATGGCTGAAATGATGAATCCTGAACTTCTGAAATGCTAAACTCCTTTGAAGTTCGTTCTCCACGACACGTCGTGTTTTGCGATTTCGAGGTTTCTAACACCAAGTGCCCCAGCTCCTTGTCCTCAAAACTTTCAGAAAGCCAAACCCCAAACTGCTGAAATGTATGACTGTAGTTCCACTCCAACAATACGTCACTTTCGGGACTTTGGGGTTTCCAATGATGAAGTACCTGGTTTCTTGTCCTCGGGATGGAAGAAAAGTCGAATCCCGAAATGCCGAAATGTGTGACCCTGTTCCGTGACCGCACTACTCCCCCATCCATTTTTGGGATTTCATGTTTCCGTACTTCGTGATCTTGGCTGCAACAACTGCCTACCCCTTCGAGCTCCCGGTATCCAAAATACCGAAGTACCGATCCTCAAAACGTTGGTCTTCCGCTCCAAACTGGGATCAATGACTCATAGCCTCTCCTAATCTGATGACTTATGTCTTTTTGGGATTTCATAGGTCAATAGTTTTGAATTCTTACCCTTTGCATTCCCGGTAGTCGAAATGTCGAAATCCTCCTTTCAGGAATTTCCCTGAAACATCGACTGCTCCCCACGTGTCCTCCTGTTGGACAGTCACGATCCTTTTGGGATTTTGTGGGTCAAGAGTCTCAACTCTTGCCCTTTGTATCTCTCGGTAGCCAAAATGATGAAATAGGCCTTTCGTTGCCTCTTCACATACGAGGGTTAAACCTCATGCAAATTCTCCTGGATCCGATGGCTCTCGGTCCATGCGCCCAGATCTGACGGCCCATATCTCTTTCTCCTGTGCATTCTTTTCATGCTTTCTTGGATGTAGATTCAATGGTCCATATCTCATTCTCCCCATATGATCTAATGGCAGTTGTGCACCCTCCTGAGCTTGCACTTCTTACTGAACTTGCAAGACTTCAAATGCTTCAAAGGTCTCAGCCTTTGCTCCTGCTGTGAAGCTTGTATCCTCGGCTCCCACCTGCGTTCTAAAAACATTGTCCCTCCTGAGCTTTGTCGACCCTGAAACCTCAAAGAGTTTTTAAAACTTCTACTCCTTTCTTCTATTTCTCTATGCACAAAGGCACGATTCCTCCTGAGCTTTGGGACTTAGAATAAGTCCACCCTTGCACACTCCTTGTGCTATAGAGTATTTCGCTAAACTCAGATCCAAAGTGTTTCTTGTAAAGAAATGCTCCATGCCGCCCTGGCATTCTTCGGCTCAATGTACACCCTGCAAAACCTTTCTCCACAGAGTGTTCAACATCTCTGTGAGTGTCTTCTCTTCGACACTTCCCTTTCCTTGGAACTCAAAATGGAGTTATCTGGTGCACTCTTTGCACTCGCTCAATGCCCTCCTAGCAGATTTTTAAAAAACCTTCAGTAGTTCTATTTCTTTTCTATGCCTTCCTTTCCACAGTTCCTCATCCTCTAAGGTGTTCAACAACCTTGAGGCTCCTCCTTGCATCTGTGAATCTTTCTGGTGTGCACTCCTTGCATGTTATTTCTGACTCTGCAAAGTTATGATGCGCACTCCTCATGCTGGCTACAGAACTTCCAGTGTTCTATTGTTCACTCATTCCACGACCTAAAGAACCCAGACAAAAATCACAACTCAATCAGATAGACAATAAAATCTATCTATAACCTATATCTATAGTATACAAGTGACACTCAAATGCATAAACATACACAAACAATTCATGGGCAGAAAAAATTGTTCTTTGTATTAATTTCCAAATGGCTATACAGATGTTTACAAAGGCTGGACTGTAACAAGTCTCAACTCTCTCTCAAGACCTCCCTACATGAGAACTCCCTCTCTAACTCTCTACTCAAATTTCTTAATTACAAAATGGGGGTTATCTCGAGCTTATCCTCAACCATCGTCTCTGAGCTATCATTATCACCAAGCGGCTCCTACGACTACACTACATAAATGATTAGTCCAGTCCTGATAGATCTAGACTTAGTTGTAGGTAAACATTTAAGGCAACCTCAACCACTTCCTGAACATCTACGTGGTCTAGCACTAAAAGCCTTACAACATTTATTGAAATTTCAAATTTGAAAATTGAGAGGGCTGCACCTCTTCCTTTCTCCATTAATGCATGATGGATGTGTTGGTTAGTTGGAACGCTGCTAACATGGAGTGATTCTCTTGCATCATACTCCTTAGTAGAAAAAAACATGAGCTCCTACTCATGAGCTCCTCTTCTCCAGTGTTGAAATCCACCTGAATCCCAAACTTTCCCTTGGAGTTGTCCATCTCCTCCTCTCCAGTTATGCTGCTATTGTTGCCACTGATTCTTATTCCCTGCTACTCTTGCAGGCTCCCTTCTTCTCAACTTCTCATTTTTGACTGCTTCTGCTGCTGAACTCAACATCAACCTTCTGATTTCTTCAATTACCTCGTCCAACTACTCCAGTGGTTGGATCTTTGTATGTAGTCATCTCTGCTGCACTTCTGTCTTTTCAATGGGAAGATTTGTTTGAACTCCCATGTTTTCTTTATCTCTCTTTGTGGCACTGAGTGGCCACTTTGTTGCATACTCTAGCTCTGCAGTCTCCTTATTGAACTGTTGCTCAGCTTCTTCCTGTGGCAATTCTGCTGCTGCCATTTCTTCTGCTGGCATACTTTCATCTTCTTCTAGCTTCTCCTAGGGTTGGTATGTGCCACTACCTTCTTCCAACTTAGCTCGTTGGATGTGAAATCCTTGCACCATCACCCTTCTCTCTAGGGCTTCCAATTTTTCACACAGATCAACAAAATCCATGTTGTCTACTTCTTCTTCTGTTGCAGGCTTCAGTGTTGTAGTCATCTTTATTTCAGCTTCTTGGCTGAAAATTTTGAGCCATTCTGTTGAACGCTCATCCTTTTCTCCTTGGGAAAACATCAATGTCTACTCCACTTCTTCCTCCATGATATTTTTTGTTGGTTGTCTCTCTTCTGTTGCTGCATCTGCAGCAAATGCTCTGGCCTCAACTGAGCTGCTTGGTAGGAATACTCGAATTCCCCCAATCATCAGAATGCTCTTATGATTCTCTCCTATCAACACTCCTTGCTAATCTAAACTCTCCTCTGAGTTCATGAGACTTTTAGATAGTCTCATCTCTTTTCCCTTGCCCACCTAGCAATTTTGAAATTTTCTACTACCAACCTGGCAATTTATGAGACTATATGATCCCATGTCATTTCCCACCTGGAAATTTGAACTTTCGACACTTCCCCCTTGGTAGTACATGAGACCTTCCACTGATCTCTTTCCATTTCCCACCTGGCAACTCGAAATTTCACTTCTTCCCACCTAGCGGTTTATGACATCAATTGATCCCATCTTCATCAACACCCCTTGCTGACCCGAACTCATCCATGTGTTCATGAAACTTTCAGACAGTCTCATCTGCTCTCCCTTGCCCACTTCGAAATATGGGATTTCTGCTCTGCCCACCTGGCAGTTTATGAGATCTTCAACTAATCTCATACCATTACCCTCTTGACAATATGAATTTCCACTACTGTCCTCCCCACATTCTATGAGATCCTCTAATGATCTCTTCTCATTACCCACCTAGAAATTCAAAAATTCATCTCTTCCCTCTTGGAAGTTTATGAGACCTGAAACTAATCTCTCTTCTTCATCATTGAGGGTTTCTCCAACTTTGGGCTCACAGATGCAAACCAACTCTGTGTCACTGAGGCTTTCAGCATACCTCATCCATATTTTCAACAGCTTTTGTTGTCCATTGGCCAACAACTCCTTGACTGGCCACTTCACATTCTTTTTCATGGTCCATTCATACACCCATCATGTTCTTTCACTCTGCTGCATTATTAATGCAAGTTGCTCCATTCTCTCTCTTATCTCAGCAAATTCTTTGTCAATTTCTTCTTTGGTTTTTTGTTGGTGGTCTCTTCTTCCACCACACTCATGGCCTTCAGTACCCATATCTATATTTACCTTCTATCTTCCCTCTTGGAAAACTTATGGATCACTCTACGTTTAAGAGCATATCCATCTTCTCCTACAGCTCGCCTGGCTGTCTATTGAATGTTGCACCCTCAAACAATCACCACAGAGCATTATTACTCTGTCTCCTTTCATTTGTTGTATACAGATGAATCTCTGCTTCTGATTCCACTTGATGTTACTGGAATTTATCCTACCATATCTCCTTTGTTTATGAACAAAGTAATGGTCTCCTCTTTTTATTTTGTCTGAAATCTACAGACAAAAATCTTCTCTGATGACATATTGATGCAGACCCCCCTTACCTAAGCAGGGTCCACTGACCTCTCGATCTTTGGATTGTTCCAAATTCTGGGCCGAAATGGATTTTTGGGATCCTGTTGGAACCCTTTGAACAAATCCACAGGTCCCTCACGAAAACTCCACCGGCACAAGAAATACACTAGGCATGAGTCTTCTCCTGTACACGGCCACCAGATATGACCACGACCTTTTCTGAAAAGGGATTTTGGTTTTCGTGACTTTGGGAATCCTGAAGTCGCGAGTCTCTTGACTCTTAAATCCCCAAAACCCAAAATTACAAAATGCCGAAATGGATTCACCAATGGTTATCCCCTGGCCAAACCTCGGTCCATGTGACCACCTTCCCCATGACCACAACCCCATTCCAAAGGTGTTTCACATTTTGCAACTTTGAGACTTCCGACGCCAAGAATTCCAACTCCTTGTCCTTAGGATTACCGAAGTGTCGAATCCCGAAATGGCTCAATGTGTGACCGTAGCCCCACTCCCAAGGAACGTCGCGTTTCATGACTTCAGGACCTTCAATACCAAGTGCCCCATCTCCTAGTCATCGAGATGGCAATGTCGAATCCCAAACTTCCAAAATGTTGAACTCCTTCGAAGTTCCTTCTCCATGACACATCGCATTTCGCAATTTCGGGCTTTCTAACACCAAGTGCCCCAACTCCTTGTCCTCGGAACTTCTGGAAAGCTGAACCCCAAACTGTCAAAATGTATGATTGTAGTTCCACTCCAACAATATGTCGCTTTCGGGACTTTGGGGTTTCCAACGCTGAAGTACACGGTTTCGTGTCCTTGGGATGGCTGAAAAGTCGAATTCTGAAATGTCGAAATGTGTAACCCTATTCCGTGACCACGCTACTCCCCCATCTGTTTTTGGGTTTTCACGTTTTGGGACTTTGAGATCCTGAATGAAACAACTCCCTACCCCTTCGAGCTCCCAATATTTGAAATACCGAAGTACCGATCCCCGAAATGCCGGTCTTCCACTCTAAACTGGGATCAACGACTCATAACCTCTCCTAATCTGATGGCTTGTGTCTTACCCTTACCATTACCCTTTGCATTCTTGGTAGTTGAAATTTTGAAATCCTCCTTTCAATAATTTCCCCGAAACATCAACCTCTTGCCACGTGTCCTCCTATTGGATGGTCACGATCCTTTTGGGATTTTGTGGGTCAAGAGTCCTGACTCTTGCCTTTTGTATCTCCCAGTAGCCAAAATGCTGAAATAGGCCTTTCGTTCCCTCTTCACATATGAGGGTTAAACATCGTGTAGCTTCTCCTGGATCCAATGGCTATCGGTCCATGTGCCCAGATCTGATGGCACAAATATCTTTCACCTGTGCACTCTCCTCCTACTTTCCTGGACGTAGATTCAATGGTCCAGATCTCATTCTCCCCAGCTGATCTAACAACAACTATGCACCCTCCTGAGTTTTCTCTTCTTCCTGAACTTGGAAGACTTCAAATGCTTCAAAGGTCTTAGCCTTTGCTCCTACTGTGAAGAATGTATCCTCGACTCTCGCCTACATTCTAAAGATGTTTTCCCTCCTGAGCTTTGTCAACCTTGAAACCTCAAAGATTTTCTCAACCTTCTACTCCTTTCTTTTTTTTCTCTGTGCGTAAAGGCACGATTCCTCCTGAGCTTCGGGACTGACGTAGACCCCCAACCCTCTATTGGCCCTTGGGTCGAGGTCCGCTATAGGATCATTCTAATTTCTACCCTTGAGTCGGATTGACTCTTCGATTCCTCTTCCTGGAATCTCTTTCCTATCGATTCACAAGTCCTTTTTGGAAGCTCCCCTATGCGAACAACACTAGCTATGAGCTCCACCTTCTCTATGCAACCACAGTGCTATGACCAAGGCCTAATCCAAAAGGCGCTTGTCACAACTCGCAATCTCGTGAGTTCGCGAGTCGAAACTCCTGACTCTTCCTTCCCAATCTCGCGATACCCAAGATCACGAAATGGGTATAGCTCCCTTCTGTCAGTGCCCTCCACACATGACCACTGACTAGGATAAGTGCTAGCTCCCGTCGTGACTTCCCATATGAACCTTTGAGACATGAAAATCAGCAAGGGTTGACCTTCCCTTCGCACTTCATGCAACTCGCCACTTAGCGAGTTGTAGTGCTAAGCTCCTGTGCTCTTATCCTGTGAATCCACGAGATGCGAGAAGTCAACAAAGTGTTGACTCCTTTCCTCCTAGCAACACGTCTCTTCCTGTCAACCACACGGGCCCCACCTTGTGGTTCTGCGATGTGTCTCTCATGCCTAGCTTCGACACTTTGCAACTTCGCTTCCCAAAACATTGTCTCCTTTGTATCCCAACACCTGAAGTGCCGAGATCTGGAACTCTTCGTTACTCCCTATCACAACTCGTGACTTTGGGACTTTTGGGACAAAAGTCTTGACTCTCTAGCTGTCGAAACCCGAAATGTCGATCCACCGAAACGGTTGATGACATATTTTCTCCGTACTTATATCACATCTCACGATTTTCGGAATCTTGGAACAAATGTCTTGAGCTCCTATCCTATGAAATGCTGAAATGTCGAGTTCTAACTCGTTATAAATGCTGGCCCCATAACAAAACTTCTCTCCCTATCGGGACTTCACAATTCACGATTTCGTGAATCTTGGTGCAAGGTTTTTGGTCCTTCAACTCATGAATCCCTGAATTGAGAATTCACGAGTGATCCAATGGCCCTTGTTGACTTGGATCCTATGGTCCAATCGCCTCCTAATCTTGCACTTGAATAATACTTGCCGTAACTTCCTCGCTCCTCTACAAGATCTGACAACTCTCGGAATTTCATGAATTCTCCACGGAGAATTTCGACCGTCCAATTCCTCCTTGACAACTCCTACAATATGAACAAGGTATTCATTCACAGAACTTGTCCACTTGCAAAACAACTTTTCTATGCCTCCTTCCAACACTTCAAGGCACTAGCCCTCTTGAACCTTTCTTCGAAAACTTTGAAGACTCTACCTCTCCTGATCTTGCTTGAAATCCTCAAGTATTCTGGGGATAACTCTTGCATGAACTCCTTGTGGCACTTCTTTAAATACAGTCTAGTATTTGAGCCTCTTCGACTCTGTGCACTCCCTGCGACAACAATCTTTCAAAAATTCCCTTGGGTTGTAAGCTCTGAGACTTCACTCGGCCTGTGTACACCTTGCATGGCTCCTGTGCTTAACTTGCACTTCTGCGAGAATGAGAACAATGTTATCCCTTGTGAGCTTTCAGAGATGAAAACTATGAACCCTCGTCAATGCACTGCTTGCGGACAAACTCCACTGCACTCCTTGCAGGAATTTTATTCACTCAGGTTGAGAAACAATTGAAACTCATTCCTTACTCTCTCTCTCTCTCAGATTTCAAACATTCAACAAGAAATCATTCATACATAGTGTAACAACAAATGCATAATAGAAAGAGTAAAGAAGCTATAAGCATAGCATTCAACATACATACACAAATAATATCACAACACCATAAGTCTGAATCAAAGCTTCATGTATTAATTCAGGACTTTTGTACATGGGTGTTTTCAAATACAGTTCTCTCCTTCTTCTCCTCTCTGTGCTCTATGCTCTATTGATCATGCTAATGTTACAATGATACAATATGAGGGTGTCTAATATATATTTAAATATACCTACTCAGATTAATTATGTATTAATGCCTTCACCTACTACAAATGAGAGCGGATCGCTCAAGATCTGTTTACAATATCTAAGTGTGCTTCCTCTTAACTATTACATTAACATCCGCACATTTATTTCAAAACATCTCAAAACACTTTTGCAATGTGTTGAAATGCACTGGCGCTTGTCCTAGCTGTCTTCCGCCTCTGCGCTTGCTTGTTGTTGGTGATGCTCCTACATCATACTCCCTCGCTTGAAAATTTTCATGGGATTTTGTCCATGAGCTCTCGCATGGTCTGCCCATGATTTTGGATCTCTGCTTCATTTTCTCAGCTAGCATATTCAACTGGATGTCTCTTCCACTTGACCAAGTATTCAAAATATTCCTTTTGCCTCGTCCTCTTACTAACTCTTTTGTCTAGTATGCTTTCCATTTGTGGTTTCTCTGCAACTGGCATTTATTTAGTCCACTGGACCTCTGGTTGTTCACTACTTGCTTCTGCTTCTTCAGCTTTATAAGGGTTCAAATCTGAGATGTTGAATATTGGAGAGATTTCGATCCCATTGGGAAAGTCAATCTCATAAGCATTTGCCCCAAATTTCCTTATGATTCAACATGGTCCAATTTTCTTCATCTTTATTTTATTATATGTCCCCCTCGAGAACCTTTCCTTTCTCAAGTGTGCAAGGATCAAATCACCAACTTCGAACTGAATTTCTCTCCTGTGTTGATCTGCTCTTCGCTTATACTCTTGGCTCGAGTTTTGAAATCGCTCTCTAACTTGGTTATGAAGCTCCTTCATCGCTTCTGCGAAATCCTCTGCATTATCACTTCTAGTCGTAGTTTGTTCTGAACCCCTCAATTCAGAAACTCCTCTTGGATGCATGCCATAAACAATTTGAAATGGACTCTTCCCCATGCTTCTATTGATTGAATCATTATATGCAAATTCTGCTTGTGGTAAAATGTTTTCCCACTGATTGTGGTGCTCAGTCACCAAACTTCTCAGCAAGTCTCCCAAACTTCTGTTCACAAATTTTGTTTGTCCATCCATCTGAGGATGATAAGCTGAACTAAACGACAAGTTTGTTCCCAGCTTTTTCCATAAGGTTCTCCAGAAGTGTCCCACAAACTTGGTGTTTCGATCCGAAGCTATGCTCCTTGGTAAGCCATGAAGTCGAATGACTTCTTTGAAAAACAGATTCACAATGTGAGTTATGTCACTGGTTTTCTAACATGGTATAAAATGTGCCATCTTAGAAAATCTATCCACCACTACAAAGATCGAGTTGAACCATCTTTGTGTTCTCAACAACCAATATAAAGTCCATGCTTACTGCATCCCACAACCTCTTAGGTATGGGTAACGATTGATATAAGCTTGCATTCTGCCCCTTTCCTTTTGAATGCTGACAAATTCTAGATCTGTCCATGAATATTTTGATGTCTTCTCTCATTCCTGGCAAAAAATATGACTCATTTAACTTTGAGAACATCTTGTCATGACCGAAAGGCTCGACCAATCCTCCATTGTGTTTCTCCTTCAACAAATTCTCTCTCATGGAGCATTTTGGAATACAAAGTTGATTACCCTTAAATAGTAATCCTTCCTGGATCATGTATTCTGTCCATTGACTTCTGTCCTTGAGAATTGGATTCTCAGCTGCTTCATACGCCTCCTTAAAATCTAGATCATTTGTGTATATTTCCTTGAGGTTATCAAAACCCAAAGTTTTGACTCTGAACTCCTGCAATAGCAAACATTTCCTGCTCAAAGCATCAACAACTTTGTTAGTAGTTCCATAAATATGCTTAATTACAAAAGTAAAGTTTTGCATGTATTCAACCCATTCAACATGTCTTTGATTCAACTTTTCCTATTGAGTCACACATTACAAAGCATGATTGTCACTATATAAGACAAACTCCTTAGGAATCAAATAGTGTCTCCATTTCTTCAATGCCTGAATAATAGCATAGAACTCGTCATACATGGAGTATTTTATTTTGGCCTCATTTAGCTTCTCACTAAAGTATGCTATCGGTCTATCTTCTTGAATCAAGATTGCCCCTATTGCAAATCCACTTGCATCGCATTTTACTTGAAATGCATTTTTGAAATCTGGCAACACCAAAATTGGTTGTTCCGTGATTTTCCTCTTCAACAAATTGAAGCTTTTCTCAGCTTCTTTTGTCTAGTGAAAAGACTTGTGTCTCTTCTTCACTGTGTCCATCATTGGTGCACTAATTCCACTGAAATTCCTGATGAATTTTCTGTAGAAACTAGACAATCCGTGAAAACTTCGAACTTCAAAGATACTCTTTGGTGATGGCCAATTCTTAATCACCTCCACTTTATCTAGATCCATCTTCAACTTGTCTGCAGAAATAAAAAACCGTAAATAAATGAGCTCTGTCTTCATGAATGAGTATTTCTTCATGTTTATCAACAACTTCTCTTACTGTAACCTCTTCATCACTATAGCCAAGTGTTTCAGATGCTCTGCCTCTGTTTTACTGAAAATCAATATGTCATCAAGATATACAATGACAAATTTTCCAATGAAATCCTTCAGGACTTCATTCATCAATCTCATGAAAGTGATCGGTGTGTTTTTTAAGCCAAATGGCATAACAAGCCATTCATACAACCCTTCATTGGTCTTGAATACTGTCTTCCATTCATCACCTTCTCTGATATGAATCTGATGATATCCACTTTTCAAATCAATCTTCGAAAAAAATTTCACTCCACTCAAGCAATCCATCAAATCATCCATTCTTGGCAATGGAAATCGATACCTGATGGTAATCTTGTTGATCACTCTTGAATCTGTACACAATCTCTAGCCTCCATCTTTTTTTGGGCTAAGCATTTTCGGAACAACACTTGGACTCAAGCTTTCTCTAACCAACCCTTTGTCCATTAAATCCTGGACCTGTCTTTTGACCTCTTCATTCTCTTGCGACATCAGTGTGTACGTTGCTTTGTTTGGTAAACTAGCTCCTAGTATGAGATCAATATGATGACTTATACTTCTAATCGGTGGCAATGAACGAGGTAGTTCTTCCACTACTATATCAACAAATTCCTCTAGTAGCTATTGGATTTCCTCTGGTAGATCATCCACTCTTGTGATGGTCAAAACAATTCTAGGTTTCCTGACCATGATGAATTGTGGATCTTCCTTCTTCTTAACCTCCTGAATAAGTTCCTTCCCACTCATGATAAGTACAATGTTGCTTACTTCAAGTTTCACCTCTTTGTCCTTAATTGGCAACAACATGTGAGTTCTCCCATTCTTCTCTAGGGTGTATGTGTTCTTTCTCCCATCATGAACCACATTTCTATCATATTTCCATGGTCTACCTAGCAATAGATGACAAACATCCATGGGAATGACATCACACAATATCTTATCATTATGTCCTCCTATCTTAAATTCAACTAAACATTGTTTAGTGACATTTACTTGATGTCCTTTTTGTAGCCATGAAACCTAGTATGGAGTCAGATGTTCAATAGTCTCCAGTTCCATCTTTTCTACCATCTCTGTAGAAACGAGATTGTCTATGCTACCACTATCCATGATGAATTTTCATACCCTATCTTTGGTCTTGCAAGTAGTCCAAAAAAGACTGTTCCTTTGCACTGGATTCTCCGCCTCCTTTTCTGGCATTAAGAGAACCTTCCTCATCACCAGTGATCTTCCGCCTTCAGCATCCTCCGCCTCAACATTTCACCTTTGTGATTTAGCGATGTGAGTCTCACCTCCTTCTTTATTCTTATCTAGACATTCATAAGATTTGTGTCCATTCTTTCCACATGTGAAGCATTTTATTACTCCACCTATGCCTCTTCCTCTTCCTCTAGTGCAAGGAAAAGTGTTGTTATCAACATACTGTACTCTCTATTCAGTATACTGCCCTGTCTGTGAGCTTCCACCTCTCTCAGTTTGAGGTTGAGGTTTCTTCCACTCTTCCTTAGGCTTCTGATTCCTATCTTGGACAACTGTTCTGCCTTTAGGCTGACTTCTGCCTCAGCCTCTTTGACTTTTCTTTCGGCTCAACTTCTCTTCAACCTTCAAAGCCATATAATAATCATCTTCCACCGTTCGGATGACCATCATGCTCATCTCATCCTAAATGTCGTATCTCAGACCATTCATATACCTAGCAACCTTTTCATCATCACTTTCATGATGACCTTCCCTAATGTTTAGCTTGTAGAACTCTTCAGTATACTCCTTCACTAACATCAACTTCTGTCTCAAATTTTGTATCCTTTGAAACATATTGATTTGATAATCCTTGGTGATGAATTTCGTCTTCATCTTCTCTATCATTCTATCCCAACTCCTAATTTTCTGCTTACCATTGCAACGTCTATCAACTTGTAGTTTATCCCACCACAATGTTGCATGTCCTTTCAATCTTGTGATAGCATGTTTGAATTTCTTGTCTTCCTTGACATATTCATAGTCAAAATACGTGTTAAGAGCTCTAATCCAGTCTAGAAGCTGTTCAACATCCAGGTTTCCTTCATATACCAGAATGTCCATTTTTTCTCTAGCACCCATTCTTGCAACAACCCTAAGTAGGCATTCATTTGCTGCATCTTCTACTGCGACTTCTTCTCTTTCATGTCCATCTTCATCTTCACTTTCATATTCACTGACATCTCCAACACTAACTATGCGCCTCTGTGCTGTCTCCATGTCCTTGAGTCTGGTGCGCAGGTCACACATATCTCTTTCTATGGCTGTATCAGACACTTGCCTACCCCTTCTTCTTGGAATTTCCCTCTCCTCTAGTGGATCGGGTGTTTGTCTGTCTCTCCTTCTTGGCGGCATGGTGAATATTTCTTTTCCCTGCTACTGAAAGAAAAGAAATATTTCTGGGCTCTGATACCACTTGACACAGACCCCCAACCCTCTATCAGCCCTCGGTTTGAGGTCTGCTACAGGATCGTTCTAATTCCTTCCCTTGAGTTGGATTGACTCTTTGATTCCTCTTCTTGGAATCTCTTTCCTATCAATTCACAGGTCCTTTTCAGAAGCTCCCCTATGCGAACAACACTAGGTGTGAGCTCCACCTTCTCCGTGCGACCAAATGATATGACTAATGCCTAATCCCAAAGGCGCTTATCGCAACTCACAATCTCTCGAGTTCGCGAGTCGAAACTCCTGACTCTTCCTTCCCAATCTCACGATACCTGAGATCACGAAATGGGTATGGCTCCCTTCTGTCAGCGCCCTCCACGCATGACCACCGACTAGGCTAAGTGCTAGCTCCTGTCGTGACTTCGTGACTTCGCAAGTCGAAGGGTTGAGCCTCCATACTCTTCCTGTACAAACCTCTGAGACTTGAAAATTAGCGAGGGTTGACCTTCCCTTCGCACTTCTTGCAACTCGCCACTTCGCGAGTTGTAGCACTAAGCTCCCATGCTCTTATCCCGCGAATCCTCGAGACGTGAGAAGTCAATAGAGTGTTGAATACTTTCCTCCTGGCGATGCATGTCCACCTGTCAACCACGCGGGCCTCACCTTGTGGTTCTGCCACATGTCTCTCATGCCCAGCTTTGACACTTCACAACTTCACTTCCAAAAATGTTGTCTCCTTTGTATCCCGACACCCGAAGTGCCGAGATCCCGAACTCCTCGTTACTCCCTATTGAAACTCGTGACTTCAGGACTTTTGGGACAAAAGTCTTGACTCTCTAGCTGTCGAAACCCGAAATGTCAATCTACCAAAATGGTTGATGACGTCTTTTCTCCGTACTTATATCGTGTCTCGCGATTTCAGGAATCCTAGAACAAATATCTCGAGCTCCTATCCTCCGAAATGCTGAAATGACAAGTTCCAACTCATTATCAATGCTAGCCCCACAACAAAACTTATCACCCTATCGAGACTTCGCACTTTGCGATTTCGTGAATCTTGGAGCAAGGTTTTCGATCCTTCAACTCGCAAATCCCCGAAGTGAGAATTCATGAGTGACCCAATAGCCCTTGTTGACTTGGATCCTATGGTCTGATCTTCTCCTGAGCTTGCACTTGAAGAATACTTTCCGTAATTTCCCCGCTCCTCTGCAAGATTTGACGGCTCTCAGAATTTCACGAATTCTCCATGGAGAATTTCGACTATCCAATTCCTCCTTGACAACTCCTACGATATGAATAAGGTATTCCTTCATGGAACTTGTCCACTTTCAAAACAACTTTGCTATGCCTCCTTCCAACACTTCAAGGCACTAGCCCTCTTGAACCTTTCTTCAACAACTTTGAAGACTCTACCTCTCCTGAGCTTGCTTGAAATCCTCAAGTATTCTGGGGATAACTCCTGCGCGCACTCCTTGCGACACTTCTTCAAATACACTCTAGTATTTGAACCTCTTTGACTCTGTAAACTCCCTGTGACAACAATCTTTCAACAATTCCCTTAGGTTGTAAGCTCTGAGACTTCACTCGGCTTGCACACACTTTGCACGGCTCTTGTGTTTAACTTGCACTTCTGTGAGAATGAGAACAATGTTATCCCTCCTGAGATTTCAGAGATGAAAACCATGAACCCTCATCAACTCACTCCTTGTGGACAAAATCCACTACACTCCTTGCAAGAATTTTACTCACTCAGGTTGAGAAAAAAATGAAATTCATTTCTTACTCTCTCTCTCTTAGATTTAAAACATTCAACAAGAAATAATTCATACATAGCATAACAACAAATGCATAATAGAAATATTAAAGAAGCTATAAGCATAGAATTTGAAACATACATACACAAAGAATATCACAACACCATAAGTTTGAATCAAAGCTTCATGTATTAATTCAGGACTTCTGTACATGGGTGTTTTCAAATACAGTTCTCTTCTTCTCCTCTCTGTGCTCTATGCTCTATTGATCATGCTAATGTTACAATGATACAATATGAGGGTGTCTATAGTCGATTTTCCCTCCTACGCTCTAAACTGTCTAATATGCATTTAAATCTACCTACTCACATTAATTATGTATTAATGCCTTCACCTACTACAGATGAGAGTGGATCACTCAAGATCTATTTAAAATATCTAAGTGTGCTTCCTTTTAACTATTACATTAACATCCGCACATTTATTTCAAAACATCTCAAAACACTTTTGCAACGTGTTGAAATGCGTTGGCGCTTGTCCCAGCTATCTTCCGCCTCCGCGCTTGCTTGTTTTTGGCGATGCTCTTGCATCAGGGACTTAGAATAAGTCCACCCTTTCACACTCCTTGTGCTACAGAGTATTTCGCTAAACTCATATCCGAAGTATTTCTTGTAAAGAAATGCTCCATGCCCTCCTGGCGTTCTTCAGCTCGATGCACACCTTGCAGAACCTTTCTCCATAGAGTGTTCAACAGCTCTGTGAGTGTCTTCTCTTCAACACTTCCCTTTCCTCAGAACTCGAAATGGAGTTCTCTGGTGCAAACTTTGCACTCACTCAATGCCCTCCTGGCAGAGTTTTACAGAACCTTCAGTAGTTCTGTTTCTTTTCTATGCCTTCCTTTGCACAGTTCCTCGTCCTCCAAGGTGTTCAACAACCTTGAGGCTCCTCCTTGAATCTATGAATCTTTCTGGTGTGCACTCCTTGCATGTTCTTTCTGACTCCACAAAGATCAGATGTGCACTCCTCGCGCTGGCTACAAAACTTCCAGTGTTTTGTTGTGCACTCCTTGCATGGCCTAAAGAACCTAAACATAAATCACAACTCAATCGGATAGACAATAAAATCTATCTATAACTTGTATCTACAATATAAAGGTGACACTCAAATTCATAAACACACACAGACAATTCATGGGCAGGAAAAACTGCTCGTTGTATTAATTTCCAAATGCCTATACAAATGTTTAGAAAGGCTGGACTGTAACAAGTCTCAAAACTCTCTCAAGACCTCCCTCCCTAACTCTCTACTCAAATTTCTTAATTACAAAATAGGGGCTCTCTAGAGCTTATCCTCAACCACCGTCTTTGAGCTATCACTATCACCGAGCGGCTCCTACGGCTGCATTACATAAATGGATGTCCAGTCCTGACAGATCTGGACTTAGCTGCAGGTAACCATTTAAGGAAACCTCAACCACTTCCTCAACAACTACGTGGTTTGGCACTAAAAGCCTTACAACATTTATTGAAATTTCAAATTTCAAAATTGAGAGGGTTGCGCCTCTCCCTTTCTCCATTAATGCATGCTGGATGTGTTGGTTGTCTGACACGCTGCTGACATGGAGTGATGCCCCTGCATCAAGTTATATTAGGGGTTATACATGATATATTTTTATAATAACTAGATACAAGGATTGTATTGTCTATATTAGGAGTAAATGATTTATCGGTGATAGTGGTTATAAGATTTAGAGATTACATGGTTAAATAAGCTAAAGAAAATAAGAATTAAAATTATTTTTTTTAGGAGTCATGTATCCATGGTTATAGGGTATGTGTCTAGGGTTATAGGGTCTAGGATTTTTAGGGGTTAAGGGTTAAAATATATAAGGGTTATGTATTAGAGTTAATAGGGAAATGAATGATAAATTTTATAATTTACATGTAGAAAATAGCAAAGTTAATAAATCCTCTCATCTCCCCTAATATGTTATATTAAATCAAGATTCAGTTCAAGAACTATATACAAATTGTATTGAACTTACCTATTACTTAAGACAACAAAACAATTACTCATATATCTCCACATGCGGATGGAAGCCTAAAGAAACAAGATCAACTAACTAGTAAGGGATTTGATGAGAAGTTCTCATTTGATTCATAATGCATGGATCTAAAATTTTTAATATTGCCAATGAATGTTTTTTAGGAATTTCTATAATTTTCTTGCAAAGTGTAATAAAAATTTAAATCATAATGAAAACTTTTGAAATGATTCATAATGCATAGATATTTAATTTATAATAGTGTCAATAAATGTTTTTTTAAGATTTTTTATAATTTTCTTGAATTTTAAATCATAATGAAACTTTTTTATTTCATTAATTCTATCATGCTCAAATAGGTGGAGATCATTCACCAAATTGTATTCAAAAAGACCGAGATCCGCTATTGACAACAAATAGATATTACGAGGTTGAATTTATGGAATTATATGGATTGTTGGGAAATTTTATAGCTGTAAAATATATTGTATTCAAATTGCTAATGGGAAAGATCTGACTTGGAAATACAATGCTCAACATGCTTTTTATACACAACTAAGGATAATGTGGAACTCTCTTATCTAATACTTATTTTTATTTGGGTTTTTATTAACATGGTCAAGAATGTGATAATGATGTTAGAACTTAGGATGTTATTTGGAAATTCAATACATGAGCAGAGGAAAAATTGGCCAAGAATATGATATGGATGTTATTTGGAAATTCAATACATGGGAGATACTTTGCCCATCAAGTTTAAGGTTCAAAACCCAAAAAAGTCTAAGTTTCAAAACCCAAAAGAGGCGGAACCCAAAAGAGTAGGATGATCATAATCATCATTCAACGATGAATAATCCTATTATTAATATGCCTGAGAGTGGTGAGGTTTTCGAAAACTGAACTAGGTGGTAACATGGACATTGATTTCCTAGATCAACATGTACAACCCATATCAGAAGGTGGCATGGTGCAGGATCGATGATCGAGTTGGATAACTTTGTAGGGTTCGAGTCTCTTTCATTAACTTTACTCAATCTCTTAAGAAAATATTAAAGATGGGTGAGGCATATTATTCTGAATTAACTTTACTCAATCTCTTAAGAAAAGATTAAAAATGGGTGAGGCATATTATTCTGAACATAAAGAGGAACAACAACGAGAGATAATTTAATACCAAGAGGTCAAAGTTCAACTTCCTCCATTTGTTGCCAAGTGGGTGGTCGCTCTTGTTACTCTTATGGATTTGATCCCTCTCTACAAAGCATAAAATGAAGAGTAAGTTCATTCTACGAGCAATGAACAACCTGGGAATGAGATGAGATCAAAAAGGAATTATTATTAAGTAATTCTCCAGGTAATATGCCTAACGAGGTCTAGGAGATAGCCTCATGCTGGTTCTGGCACAAACCTAACTATTACTATTGGTTGTGTTGATTTTAACAAAGGCCAATTTAGATCTATAACTGAACCAAGGGACATAAAGAGATGTTGGTTCTACTACTACCCTATATTTCTGAGATACTATACTTTTTTGAGTTATTGATACTTATTTATAATCTAATAAGAATGTTAGGAATTATGTATTTAAACTCTAAATAATTCATATATCCATTTCTAATAGCATATTTAAATCTAATAATTATATTTCTGAAATTATTTCTATTATATAAAAACTTATTCAATAAATAAAGTTGAGTTAATTATCAAATAAAAGCAATATCTATAAGTTAATAACTAATATTAAGACTTAATTCTGAATTGAAATGTAACAAATTCCATATACAATATTAATTGAATTTAGAAAAATAAACACAACATATAATTGAAATAATAAATATTCTCTTTATTTATTATTTATTTATTATAAACGGTTCTATGAGGATCTCCTTATAACCACATTTTTACTAGAGCACTTATCCCTTTTTGTTATGATCAAAAGTTATGGCAGAGGCTTGAAGCCTACATAAACCTACATCTTGAATATTGTATCCTCACTCTAATACAAATAATATGGAAAAAGAATAAAAAAAATCATTACCTTTTTATTTATATATTTTTTTCACCTTTGCTTTCTCGTTTATACACTTTGATTTCACAGAAAGTCGATGAATCGGATCAACAGGTATTGGTAAACAGTAATTGGTTCATCGACCGAGTCAACTGACTCTCGATCTTTGACCTTTGCCTTAGCTGATAGTGCAAGTGGTTCTGCAACTATTCGATTGGGGTATCTATCTCGATTTGCAAGGAAAAAAAAAAAAAAGATGGTTCTAGCACAAGCTTAACTACGAAAGAAAAACAAGATACGGATTTATAACGAAAGAAAAGTGCAGCTGGGATATAAAGGGATGTTGGTTCTGGCACAAGCTTAGATACGAAAGAAAAGTGCAGCTGGGATATAAAGGGATATTGGTTCTACTACTAAATTGCCTACTAATGCTTAACCTACTGCTAGATGTGGTGCGCTTGAAGTCGAATTGGAACGTAGTGGATCGGTGAACTTAAACTACTGATGCTTAATTGAATAAACGAGATTTATGATCTCATAGTTGAAAGAAAAATCAGTTTACAGGAATTAGAAAACAATTAAAACAATCTGCATAATTTATTAAAAAATTAATGAGATATTAATTTTAAAAATAATAATGAAATACTATTTTTAAAAAAATAATGAGATACTAATTTATATGGAAAATTGTTGGGTTGTTTATATTTATTTATAAACTAATAAGAATATTAAAAATTTTGAATTTAATATCTAAATAACCCATTCATTTATTTTTAAAAGGATTTTTAAATCTAATAATTATAGATTTTGAAATTATTTTTATTATATAATTTTTTTTTTCAATAAAGTTGTCAATTAATAGTAAAATAAAAATAATATATTTATGTTAATTAAGATTGAAATTTAATATGCATAAAATTTAAGAAATTTAATACACAATAGTAATTTAGAAAAAGGAACACCAACATACAATTGAAATAATTATAATAAAAAATTGTATTTGTTATTTATTTTTTATAACTTTCTTTATTTGTTATAAATGACATTATTGGTGTCTTCTTATGAGTGCACTCTTACTTGAGTTATCAATAAAATGTAAATGATATGAAAAAAGAAAAAGAAAAACACATTAACTAGAATATAGAAAAAAAAAGCTATATATAATTATTATTTTAAAAATTCTTCCATAATATAATATTATATTTGCAAAAAGAAAAAATGTGAGAATTACACGAGTACATGGAGGGAAGGGTGACAACTAAATACAACTAGCAAAGAGGAATTAACTATTGTGTCATGCATGTAGCCATTTCATTTCATTTATGATGCTTCCAACTTGTTTCACTCCATTTCCAAACAATTATGTCATATTAATATATTGATTGTGATTTATTTTACAATAAGATGAACCAACTATTAATAAAACAATTAACAAATTTACACCATCCTATAACAAACTATGTTAATGAGTTATCTACCTCAAACAAGCTATTGTAACTACCATACTCCTCATAGATAATACATTTTATTGTGAAAATGGTATTTCTAACTCATTAATAACACGTATATTTATTTTGAAAAATACACTTAATTTAATAATGAGTATACATTTTAAAAACAAATTATCAAAAAAAATATAAATAAGTATATTCATTTTGAAAAATATATCTATTTTTAAAAGGATTTTTAAATCTAATAATTATACATTTTGAAATTATTTTTATTATATAAAAACTTTTTTCAATAAAATTGTCAATGGTAAAACAAAAATAATATATTTATGTTAGTTAAAATTGAAATTTAATATGTATAAAATTTAAGAAATTTAATACACAATGTTAATTTAGAAAAAGGAACACCAACATACAATTGAAATAGTAATAAAAAAAATTCTTTATTTATTATTTATTTTTTATAACTTTCTTTATTTGTTATAAATGACATTATTGGGGTCTTCTTGTAAGTGCACTCTTACATAAGTTCTCAATAAAATGCAAATGATATGTAAAAAGAAAAAGAAAAACACATTAACTAGAACATAGAAAAAACAAAGCTATACATAATTATTATTTTAAAAATTCTTTCATAATATAATATTATATTTGCAAAAATAAAAAATGGAAGAAGTACACCACTACATGGAGGGAAGGGTGACAATTAAATACAACTAACAAAGAGGAATTAACTATTGTTCCATATATGTAGCCATTTCATTTCATTTATGATACTTCCAACTTGTTTCACTTCATTTCCAAACAATTATGTCATTAAGATATTGATTGTGATTTTTTTTACAATAAAATGAACCAACTATTAACAAAACAATTAACAAATTTACACC
>JZKD02S0787689.1:58686-77765 GCA_000966675.3 Picea glauca | reverse complement strand
ATTGGATAAACCCTTCTCTACCACAATATCATTTTATATTTATTCAACCATAATACAAAATTGTCTCCATTAACATGCATCCCTAAAAATCTTTTATAACACATGCCTCCCCTAAACACTTTTATGGCCATTCATACATAATACACAAATTATATTAAGATTAATTAACATTTAATCACAATACAAGATAGATATTAGACATATGTAGACATGGGCGTTGTAGAAAAAGGCAAGCATATAGCACTTGAGAGAAAATGATAAAAAAAAAGCAAAAAGAAGGGAAGATGACCTATGGAACTAGGTTGTGATTAGTGAGTTTTAGAATAATAATTATATATAGAGTTGTTTTATGTTTTTATTTTTGTTTTTTTTGCATATCATTTGCATTCTATTTAAGGCTCTAATGTTAGGTTTCACCCCTATTGAAATATTATATTGAGAAAAGGATAGGTCAAACCTACTTGAAGAGACACATGTTCACCTGGCCAAAATAGTATAAATATAAGGCACTTGAGCTCATTTGGTAACACACTCACACTCAAAAAAGTGTTGCGCAAGTCTAGAGGAAGGGTGCAACGACAACGACTATAACTAGGCACTGATCTCGGTCTATGGTTTGGGACTTTCTTCTTGGTGCATTACCTTAAGGGAAAGGTATGCTCTCTCTCTCTCTCTCTCTTGGTTATAGGTTGGGTCTAGTGTTTCTTCTAGAATCATACCATCTGTAAAAGGTTACAATGCTCTTGGGTGACTGCGTTCCTATGTTTGGGTGATCATATTGTGATATTTTATATGGTTAAACAAGCACAACATTCTAATGGGTTATGGTCCCACACCACATTCAGAACAGTCTAACCAATGTAAGGTAGATCCACAATTCTCTATCAATCTCATTGTAGCACAATTGCAGTTGCAATGCCAATTCATTCATGTCAGTTTCTTCATGCTAGTTCCTTAGTTCCATTTCCTTTGTGTCAGTTCCTTCATGATAGTTGCAGCACCACTTGTAGTGCCATTTACAGTTCCAGTTGCAGCACCACTTGCAGTGTCAATTGCAACACCAGTTGCAGTGTGAACACTTGTTGCACTACCAGTTGCATTGAAAGTTTATGTGAAGTATTGCGAGTAATTTTTTGTTATCCTAGTGCTCCCTAGCCCAACACATCTCTTGGTTCCCTCAACGATAAAAAATTTCAAAGTTGAATTTTTGGGTCAAAGTGAATGTTTGACTGGTCAAAGTCAACATTTGAATGGTTAGAGTCAATGTTTGACTAGTCAAAGTCAAAGTTTGATTGGTCAAATTCAAGGTTTGACTGGTCAAATTCAAGGTTTGACTGGTCAAGGTCAAATTCAAATACATTCATGACTTCCTCCATAAAATTAGAGTGGCGCAGTAGAAGCATGGTCTCTTGGTAGAGAATGGAAGACAAGGATTGACATCATACTTGCAAAGAACAAAGGAAAAAGTTATGGAACCAAATACCAAAGAGCAGGAATCAAAGGATGAAGAGTTTGATTTTTGGAGCTTCCAAGAACATGAACGTGTTATAGGAGAAACAATAAAAAGCAACTACTACAGATCTGAATCTCTAGAAATAAAAAGGGATCTTTGTCTAAGAAGAAATCGTAGAGCCAGAGAGATCTCAAATATAATACATTCAGAGGAACAACACACTCTCCAGGTTGGAAAGAATACTTGTCTTAGAAGAAAATCAACTCAAGTGGAACAATAACTAGACTCCAGCTTTTCATATCAGGTTTGATATTTTTATTATTGCTACTTAAGTCAGTATTGCAATAGTTTAGATTTTAATAATTATAGGAACAAATGAATACTTAGTAGCATGTACTATTAATATAAATGCTTATTGTACTTAATTGTAATATGAACTAACATCTCCTCTAGGAGATATTTATTGCTCTTGTTCTTAGGCAGGACACCATGGTAATGTTATAATGAATTACCATGAAATTGATATGTTCTTATATAAAATGTTATTATACATGAAATGATTTTTCTTGTGTTGTTTCTGTTTCAGACAGGTTATCCTACGTATTCTAGGAAGGTTACCACATAAAAGAAAGACTTGAAAGGACTCGTAGGGAGTCGAACTTCATAGGGAGCTAGTGATCAGGAAGAAGAAAGGTTTCATGAAACTTTGTAAGATGCATAGGGACATGTAGTAGATGGAAGCATGATTCGAGGATTCTCTCAGTTAAAGGGAGTCAATGACAGAATTCAAAAAGAAGGATCTTGTAGGCCTTTATGTCGCATTGTAGGATTTGTGCCGAGTTGTAAGCCTTCTATCGAGTTGTAGGCTTCATCTCAGGTTGTAGGCTTTGTGCTGAGTTGTAGGATTGATTCAAAGTTGTAGGAATTGTGTCGAGTTGTAGGATAAATGCTGAGTTCTAGGCTTTGTGTCGAGTTGTAGGCCTTGTTTGGAGTTGTAGGCTTCATGCCGAGTTGTAGGCCTACTGCTAAGTTGTAGGCTTCATGCTAAGTTGTACGCCTTGTTCTAAGTTGTAGTCTTCATGCCGAGTTGTAGGCCTTGTGCTAAGTTTTCGGCTTCATGCCAAGTTGTAGTCTTTATGCCAAGTTGTAGGATACTCTAGTGAGATGGTATGGTATGTCAAGTTATTGATACACCATTGAGATAGTCTGGTACAGAAGGTTGATGATGGGCTCCAGTTTCATGCTGCCCTCCAGAAGGATGTTTCTCTCCAAACAGTGTCTTCCCCCCAAATGGAGGTTTCCCTCCATACGGAGGTTGCCCCCCAAACTAAGGTTTCCCTCAAAATGGAGGTGTCCCCCCAAACGGAGGTTTCCCGCTGAACGAAGGTTGCCCCCAAAATGGAGTTTTCCCTCCAAAAGGAGGTTTCCCCCTAGAATGAGGTTGAGTCCCTGGAATTTGGAAACCAGACATAAATGACTGACCGATGTTGCTTAATGGATTATAGCCACCAAGACCGGTCCCTCCAGGTACTTTTGTAGGTATAGAACTTCTAGGTATAACTTGGGTAGTGTTGACAATGAAAGGATTCAATGATATGTACCTAAGGGGAAGTTACGAGGAAGGCCGAGATGATAGTGGTGTACCAATGGGAGATTTTATAACCACCACATTACCGGTGGGAATAGTTGCAATGTGAGGTACCATCGTAGAATGGGCCATCTGGAGAGAAATAGTGGAACTTGGACCAACAGATTGCATGTCCAGACCAATGGATGGTACAATGGAACTAACAATTGTACCAGTAAAATTATCTAAAGGTACGATATAGGCAATAGATGTTTCTAGAATTTGGGATATGACAGGTATATCAGCACATGTCCCTAATTTGTAAAGGTCTCTCACTATGCGAGGTGGGCTTCGAACTATATCAGAAGTCCAAAGGGGGTTTTCGACCAGAGGATTCGAATAAGACTCGGTCAGAATTTCAGAAGGATCAATGACAACAAGTTCTCCAGCTGAAGTCATCTAGAGAAAACACCTTTCATATCCCGCAGGAATGCAGAAAGCCACCATATTATCTGTAACAATTTGAAAATCTTCCAAGGAAGCGGAACCTTCCTCCTGTGAGGTTATAATGTCATGAACCTCACTTTGTTGAGGAGATCCCTCCGTATCATGAGGGGGTAAAGGGTTAAATTCTTCCATATTTTCTAGGTGAAGGCCCTGTACCCTAGGTGAACGATGTGGAGGGTCGATGTTGGCAGAAGAAAAAATTCAACGGAAACAATCTATGGCCAACTAATGACAAAGAAACAACATACACTAATCAAATCTAGGAATCAAACCAAGAAAGAAAAACTTTTCTCGAAGACCATACTAGTTGGTGATGAAATCCAACATCACATGATCAAGTCAATAAGGGGCTAGGATATGGTGGAACAGTTACAATGGCGACCTGCTTAATGAACTTTCGCCTTGGTGCAAGATTCCACACAATAATTGTGGATTTACCCTCCAAGGAGCCCGGGTGATTTTGACCAATGTTTGTTCCAGGTATAGTGAGACTTCCCTTCACCGTAACCTTGTGTAAGTACCTAAGGACTATGGCAAATAAGGACACCAACTCGTAGTCAGCTCCTGGGTGGCTACAGTCAACATTCTGGTCTGAACGTATGATCAAGATAACAAGCTTGAAATTCTTCGAGAGAATTGAGGACAAGTGGACCGGTAGAACTCCATAGGACCTTGAATGGATTCAGAGTTGATGAAGCACTGAGACCAAATGAAGCCAGCCGAACCTCAAGAAGAAACCTCAATATACGATCTGACCACTACAAATGGTTGAACCACAAAGGGATAAGCTCCATAACTCTGCCAAATGTGACCTCATGCATAACCCCTGTGTGAGGGGGAGATCCTAGAAATCCTATACGACAATTAGATTTGACTCTCCCTATTGTAGGATGATAATGCTTGTTTTTTTGAAAACTTTGGAGAGTTGTGCTCACAACCTAATCCAAGGTGCTAATCCTATTCTAATGTTGGTGGAACATCCTAAAAACAAAATGTTCTAGATAATTTTTAATTAGTGTTCATTTTGTACCTTTTCTTTACTCAAAGGGTGTATGAAAGTGAAACTGATGGTGTTATGACTCAATTCCCCAAAAATGCATAAAAAATGATAAGTAATCGTTTCTTTCGATGAATGCTTATTTAAGGGAAGGAGAAAAGTTGTTTTCACTATCAAACACTACAATGCAATGTCTTCAAGCAATTTGTTTCTCACTTAAATTTGGTGTAAAGCTAAAAATATCATAAAAGTTATTCTAACATTCAAAAACAATCATAAAAATATCCTTTTGCTTTGTGTGTGATTTATTATCAATTTTGATGAGAAAATTCTAATGTCATTCAGATTTTAAGACCAAAAAGGTTCATACAAACATAATAAAAATTTTCACAAACAAAGACACACTCTTGTTATGATTAACAAGCAAGACAAAGATCACAAAATTTACAAAATGAAACCAAAAAAAACTGAAAATATTGAAAAAGGTTTGGACAAAAGACCTCAAATATCAAATGGGATGATACACAGATCTTTGAAATTCCTCACAAAGGTTTCTACTCAACCAACTAAACGAGAAGAAAGCAACAAGACACCTCTAAATCAATAAAGACGAAGAGTGACTTCAAAGTAAGGAAAGGAAACATCAAAATCCCAAACAAGAAGAGATCAATTCTTAGAAGTAGGGTGTTGAAGTTCAACACTAAGATGAAACTTAGAGGATGACACTCCTGAGCCAAATCCAAAATGAAGAAAAAACTTCAGAAGATGAAAATTCTGGAGAATTCCTCATAGAAAGGGGTATTTATCTAGTGTAAGGGGAACCATAGCGTTCTATCACTCTGTTTAAGGCTAAAGGGGGGCACTAGCTATCTAACAACAACAGAGGTGGAGAGATCTTCTCTCAAAACTCAGAAAAGCACTCAGAAAAACAAAATTCCAAGAAAGTTTAGCAAATCAGGGTGATCATGATGAAATAAAGAGGCAATCAAACAAATATAAGAATCAAAGACAATATGGAGAAAGTCAAGAAAATGGAAAAGGACCAAAACAAGATCTGGGAATGGAAACAAAAATTAGATCTCCTCCCCAGTGGAGTCACCAATTTCTATTACAGGTGAATCCTCCTGCGGACAAGCGGATTCCCTCTTGGTCTCTAGACTCGTAAGGCCAAAATAGAAAAGTGCTTAACATGGACACTGACATTCTTTTTAGATCTGATTAAGATAATATGCGAAAAAGGAAGAAGAGGGATATGTACCTTGTTAACGACATTTGTCCTCGCAAGATCCAAGATGAGCTCGAAACCTGAGCTCCTTGACAAGTTATGTAAAACAAACAAAGGTACAAAGAACTTCCTATTCTATTGAGATTATCTCAAACATAGATCTATCAACTGAAGACAAACTCATGTGGGAACAAACATAAGTTTGAAATAAACAGGCCAAGAATTGATATATTAATAAGAACAAGTAAAATCACTTACAATCCTTTGATGAAGGTGCAACATCTTCTTCCAGTTCTCCTTGTCCGACCCCTTTGATCAAGTATTCTACACTGATTGTGTTGATGGCATCTCACTTATGGGATCATAAGTTTGGTGTAATTCTCAATATCCATTCCCCCCTTCTACTATGAGGAGGCCTCCTTATATAGGCTTGGAGAGGCCTAACCACTTGAGAGATATTTGGGATAAGTTGAGGATTCCTTTCCTTCAGTTGTGGATCTCTCCTAGGATCATGCCTTGAACCAAGATTCGAACCCAAGTACCTTCAAATATTGAGGGGATTGTCCCTTGATTTCCTCCAACAAATCGAATTTTGCCCAAAAAAGAGAAGCGCTCCCTCAAAATGGGAACAAAGCACTGGAACGCTCCTCTAAAAGGGAGTACAGGGCGCCAGCGCTCACTGCTAGTAAGTAGGGGGTGCTCCCTCCAAAAATTGATGTTTTAGTGGATTTTTCAGTGGCACGAGGTTTGTACTCTTCTGTCAATTGATTTTCCTTCTTCAAAAATAGTCTTTGAGGTGTCTCAGTGTCCTTATGATGTCATTAGAGAGACGACACAGGCAATATGATGTTTGTGACACTTGTGACCAATATGTGACACTTACAGTATTTATAATGACGACACTTTCCATCATTGCAATGAATGATTTTGACGTGTAACACTCTCCAAGGTTTGATATCAATGATAACCAATTTTCCAACATGACCATGATGTTTAACAATGTCCCTCTGAAGATATATCTTTTGCCGAAGGTTTATATTTCCCTATTGTGCTATGCCTTTCACTTCTTGTCTTCTTGTGACCAACTAATTCCACTTGTCCACTAATTCCATTGGTTCCAATTTCTAAGTATGGTCTTTCATATATCTATCTAGACCTTCCAATTCTCTCATAAATATATCTCTGTCAATATGTCATAATATGTCCATAACTCTACTACTCAACTATCCATAATGTTGACCCATCTATCATTGTATTATCGTGAAGGATTCTTTGTTGTAATCGATCATGAAATATTAATGTTTCTCATAATGAACCAAATATGTCCACTGATCTACAATACATTTTTAAATATGTAATGAATATATCTTTCTGGAATAGTGTGTCAATGATATTCCTCTAATATCTTCATGGGAACAATACTTCTCAATCGATCAATTTGTTATTTTGTACTTATGTTATCTTACTGCTATGAATACATATCTATAAACACTTCAAGCTACTCGAAGAATGGTTTTATGTTCTCTAGTAGCTACTACACTGACTCCCCCTATTTAAGACTCACATTTACTTGGAGTCTCCAATATGTATGGCTTAGAACAATGGAGGAATCCACCCTAATGCAGATTAATCTTATTCTTCCTCTGTAGACACATAATCTTTATGAACTATGACTTCTTCCTTTTTTCATGTGGATTCATTATAATATTGCACTACAATTCATAAAAGTAAAATCTCTTGGGCCTATTCTTTATACACCTTCTCTTCTTTTATTTCTCACACTACTACTAATCCTGTGATATCTAGGATGTATTATTTATTTACTTGCTCTTATTTTCCTTCTTTTCTTCTCCAAATATTTTTGTGTCTAACATCGATATTTTCTTTCATGATGGGCTTTATTATGATTCTACAATTCCGAGGACTTTGTGGCATTTGTAACATTCAATGTTGTGGGGAGCCACATAGGTATTTATTGTATGAACATTTCTTCCATATGCTCTGCCATATATAGCCTTATGTCCAAATTTAGTACAAACAAAACAATGACCATGCAAAAACTTTACATACCTCAGCGTGAATGGTATTCTTTGTGGTGTAGTCCTTTTGAATTCCCACCTTGGATGATCATGATCTTCTCTTCTATTGATCCCTTTATCATGATTGAAGCTTCTTTGTTTCTTGAATGTGGAAGGTATTTTTGAAGATGTATCTCTATTATACTCATTATTATTTGATTCTTGTTGATTGTGTTTCCTTCTTTTGAGTACTTCTACATAACTCTTTCTCTTTTCTTTATTCTTCCTTTATAGCAACCTGGAGTGTTTCTCTTCAAATTTATTTACTGATGAGGTGTATGTTACTCTCTGTTCAACGTTCATTCTGATTTTGATGATTTTAACTCTTAATATGACAACTTCTTCTTCAAGCTTCTCAACCTCTTCTTCTTTCTTCATCATTTGAATCTTCATAACTTCTTGCATTCTCTTTGCTTCTTTAATTTGGATATTCAAGGAGATGATTTATCCTTCAAGTCTTCTTTCTTGTTGACTATTTTTTTCTTCAAGATGGTTTAAATCCTTAGATATTTCCTCGAGATGATCTGTCCAAATATTATCTCTCTTCTTTGCTTCCTTTCTTTGTGCTACTATTTCGGCTTCCAAACATTGCTTCTCTTCCATATAACTTTTATATGTTTCTTAAATACTTTTTCCTTCTTACAACTGATCTTTTAGATTCATGATGACCTGTTGGGATTATTCAGATGTTTATTTAGAATTCTTCTTGACTAATTGTTCCTCAAGTTGTTGAAATAATGTAACTACAAATAGTATTCTTATTATTATTTGATATATTATTCATTGGATCAATCCCCATTGTGGATTGATCTTGTTGGCTATTGTAATAATACCAAATCCCCTTTTGTGGATTGGTCAAATGTTAATTATAATAGGCAGAATAAGAAGTCATCCCCAACAGATATTAAAGAGGCCCCATAATGTAATTAAGGTGGTTATAACCACCCAGTGGGAGAAGTCGACCCTGCCAGTGAAGAGACACTTCACACATGCTAGTCAAATATAAATAAGGAGGCTAGTGCCTCACTTAGACACACAAATCACTTGCTCATTGAGAGACAAGTTTCGGATCTGCTGCTGGAGAAGAAGGAGAGAGAGAGTGGCACATATCTGGGAGAGGAATTTCTATATTAGTTTAAGAGATCTCTTGGCATTCTATTGGCTATCTATATTAAGGAAGTTTCATTGGGTTTTCTTCCCCTAGAGTGTTTCCTAGGATAAATGTTGTGTCTCTTGTGATTGTGTATTTCTTAGTGATCTTGGATTATTCTAATGTTATCTAATGAAATGCAAACAACTATAATAATGGCTTAAACATTAACATTATTCAACATCATGCCCAATTACTCAGATGAAGTATGGCTTTGAGAGATGATGCAGTTGATACTATCATATGACATTGATAGTGATGGTGGTACCAAAAGTACTAGAGTACCAGAAGGTACCAGAAGCTCCAGTCCAGAAATATGCAGTTCAAATTTGGAGGAGAAAAAGTTTGATTTTATCAAATCCAAACACACCAGGCTACTCACCTCAGCCAAGAACGCCTCCTAGTAAGTTTAGTTTTTGATTTTGAGCAGTTTCATTTTTCGGTCATTTTCCTAGCTCCATGTAAAGATGTTTCCATGCATTAAGCTTGTTGACAAGTTAGAAGTAGTGGAAAACTTTCATGCCTAGAAGAATAGTATTGGCCTCATTCTTGAAGAGAATGACCTAGCAATATTAGTCAAATAAGAAGTATCAGAACCCACCGATGCTGCAGAAAAGGAAAAGCATCAAAAGGACATAATCAGAGCCAAAAGAATCATTGCAGATTGAATCAAAGAACACCTAATTCCTTATGTGTCATCTAAGAAGACCCCAAAAGAAATGTTTGATGCCTTGACCAGACTATATGAAGGAAAGAACATAAACTAAAAGATGAATCTAAGAACTCAACTAAGGAATACAAGGATGCAAAAAGGATGAATGATTTAGTAATACTTCTCCAAAATCTCAAAATTCAAAGAACAACTAGAAGTTATTGGAGATACTATAGATGAAGACAAACTCATAATGATAGCCCTAAATGTTCTCACAATACCTTGGGATGTATTCATCCAAACGATATGTGCCAGAATGGAGAAACTAAATTTTGATAGTCTATGGGAAGAATGCATCCAAGAAGAAACAAGAGTAGCAAATTGTGAAGCATTACTAGCAAGAGATGATGATTAATCCCTAGCTACTCACACCAAAGGAGGAAGGAAGAAACCCTACTTCCAAAAGGAGACTCATAAAGAGCCTCAACAATCAAACAAATTCGATCATAAAGAATCACATCCAAGGAGATTTCAGAAGAAAGGACAATGAAAGGAAAGGGACTACTCATCTTTACAATGATATCATTGTGACAAGATTGGACACATTGTGAATTTTTGTCCATCTAGACGTGAAGAATACAAGAGAAAACATAAGAGTGTCCATGCCCATGTAGTTGAAGATGAAGAGCCACCCGCAAAGATGACAAGAGAGCAGATCAAAGACCATCTTGATCTCGACCCTCTTAGGATCTATAAAATTCAGAGAGGACACTTGGCTCATTGATAGTGGTGCATCCAAGCACATGATGAGACAAATAAACATTCTCTCTTATATCTCAGAAAATAAGTTTTCTCAGAGAGTGACACTTGGAGATGATTACCAATATCCCATCAAGGGAGTGGGAGAATCAAACCATAAATTGAATTTAGGGAATTTACTAAAAATGAAGTATGTACTATATGTACCAGGCTTGAAGAAGAACCTACTCTCCATTTCAGCTTTAGAAAAGAAAGGCTTCAAATTTTCCTTTATAGATGGAGAATTTCTTATGTGGGATAAAGGAGAAACCTTAAATGAAGCTATCATCATTAGAAGTGAAGAAAATGGCTTGTATAAACTAAAGGGTCACTTAGAGGCTGCCATGACCCATGCCATTGAAAACTCATGTGAAATTTGGCTGCCATGACCCATGCCTACCCACTTTGAAGAAGCCATTCAGAGAAAATAATGGAAAGATGCCATGACAGAGGGATACCAGTCCATAATGAAGAACAAAGTATGGGAAATAGTTCCCAGACCGAAGAATAAAGATGTGGTATCCTCCATATGGCTCTTCAAAATAAAACATGTTGCTGATGGAAGTATTGAGAAGTATAAAGAAAGATTTGTTGCTCATGGCTTTTCCCAGAAGGAAGGCATTGACTATGAAGAGACATTCACTCATGTGGCCAAATACACTTTGATCAGAACCATCATATCTCTTGTAGCTAAGATGAAGTGGAAGATGCACCAGATGGACATGAATATAGCTTTCCTAAATGGTGTCATCAAAGAGGAAGTGTATATAGAGAAACCTCAAGGATTTGAGGTTGAAGATAGGAATTCTCATGTATGCAGATTGAAGAAAGCCTTATATGGATTGAAACAAGATCCTAGAGCTTGGTATGGCTATATAGATAGTTTCTTGACGAGATTAGGCTTTACCAAGA
The DNA here is from genome assembly GCA_000966675.3 of Picea glauca. Taxonomy (NCBI): domain Eukaryota; kingdom Viridiplantae; phylum Streptophyta; class Pinopsida; order Pinales; family Pinaceae; genus Picea; species Picea glauca. The sequence continues at coordinate 66,426 of JZKD02S0787689.1, read as the reverse complement.
GTAAAGCAGACTCTAACCTCTACTTCAAAATCACGAACAATGAGCCAACAATCTTACTGCTATATGTGGATGACTTATTGTTAACTGGAGAAGAAAATCTCATCGCTGAATGTAAAAAGAGACTTCCCTTGGAATTTGAAATAAAATACCTTGGCCTAATGCATTATTTATTAGGTCTTGAGGTATGGCGAAGTCCTGAGAGGATTTTCCTTAACCAAGGGAAGTACACGGTCAAAATATTGAAGAGATTTGACATGTTGGAATGCAAGCCCATGAATACACCCATGGAAGAAAAGCTAAAGCTGCTGGTCAATACTTCGTTAGAATTGATTGATGCCACACTGTACAGACAGATTATTGGATCACTAATGTACCTAACGAACACCATACCAGCCATTTTTTTTTCCTTGAACACCTTGAGTCAGTTTCTGGTAGAGCCCAGACGTGTTCACCTAGTGGCTACAAAACATGTGACGAGGTACCTGAAAGGTACAATAGATTATGGTCTCAGTTATGATGGAGATCATGATTTCACATTGAGTGGATATATTGATGCAGATTGGGCAGGAAGTGTTTCTGACAGGAAAAGCACTTTAGGATGTTGTTTCAGTTTGGGATTAGCTATGATCTTGTGGCAGAGTAGGAAGAAATTTAGTATTTCTCTCAGCACAACAGAAGAAGAATACATTGATGCATGTTCTGTCAGCTGCGAAGCTATATGTCTTTGAAATTTGTTGACTGACCTATTTGACTTAGAGATGAGAGCAACCTTGATTCTATGTGACAACTAGAGATGCATAAAAATGACAGAGAATCTTGTATTCCACAACAGGTTGAAGCACATAGAGATCTATTATTATTACATCCATGACATGGTACAGAGAGGAACCTTAAATCTCCAGTACATTAGAATGGATGAATAGGTTGCTAACGTGCTGGCCAAGCCCCTATCTCGTGTGAAGTTTGAGTACTTCTGAGATAAGCCTGGCATAGTCCGAAAGGACCTTCCTCAAAAGGGGGAGTAGTTGTTGTGTTCCTTGCTTCTGACCCAGTTGTCAGATGTAAAGCAAGATGAGATGTTCCTTGCTTCTAACCTAGTTGTCAGACGTAAATCAAGATTAGATGTGTACCTTGCTTCTGACCTAATGGTTGTGATGTAAAGCAAGATGATGTGTGACTAGTACTATGCTTCCCAATGTATAGATGCAACATAAAGCAAGTCTATTTCCCTACTTCCAACCTGATGGTTGTGACGTAAAGAAGGATGTGTACCTTAATTCCGACATGATGGTTGTGACGTAAAGCAAGATGATATGATGAGACTAGCATTGAGCTTTCGACTAGATAGCTGTGATGTAAAGCCAGTCTAGTATCCTGCTTCCAACCTAATGGTTGTGACTCAAAGAAGGACGAGTATCTTGCTTCCAGCTTGAGTGTTGTGATCTAAAGCAAGACGATGATATGAGACTAGTACTGTTCTTCCATCTTGATAGTTGTGACGTAAAGCTAGTCTAGTATCTTGCTTCCATCCTGAGTGTTCTGACGTAAAGCAAGACATTGAGATGAGACAAGTACTAAGCTTCCAGCTTGACAATTGTGACGTAAATCCAGTCTTGTATTATGATGAGCCAGTCTTGTGCTATGATGACGATGATGTATTGGTTTTTATACTAATACATATTGATGCAGATGATGATGGTATTCTTTGAGAATGATGATGTTGTCGATGAAGAAAACTTTCAATGATTCATAGATACGTCAGTCAGTGTTCCAAGATGATATTGATGATGTTGTCCTCTCACCCACTTGATGTTGTTGATGATGTTTTCCTCTCTCTCTCTCGCATGATGCTACTGAAGAATACCCTTCTTGTTAAGGGGGAGTGTTGAAATAATGTAACTGCAAAGAGTATTCTTATTATTATTTGATATATTATTCATTGGATCAATCCCCATTGTGGATTGATCTTGTCGTCTATTGTAATAGGACTAAATCCTCTTTTGCGGATTGGTCAAATGTTAATTATAATAGGCATAATAAGAAGTCAGCCCCAACAGATATTAAAGAGGCCCCATAATGTAATTAAGGTGGTTATAACTACCCAGTGGGAGAAGTTGGCCCTGTCAGTGAAGAGACACTTCTTATGTGCTAGTCTAATATAAATAAGGAGGCTAGAGCCTCACTTAGACACACAACTCACTTGCTCATTGAGAGACAAGTTTTAGATCTTCTGCTGGAGAAGAAGGAGAGAGAGAGTGGTGCATATCTGGGAGAGGAATTTTTGTATTAGTTTAAGAGATCTCTTGGCATTGTATTGGCTATCGATATTAAGGAATTTTTTCTGGGTTTTCTTCCCCTAGAGGGTTTCCCAGGATAAATGTTGTGTCTCTTTTGATTGTGTATTTCTTAGTGATCTTGGATTATGCTATTGTTATCTAATGAAATGAAAACAACTATAATAATGGATTAAACATTAACACAAGTGACTTTTTTTTCTTCCTTTATTTCATCAATTTGTCATAAGCACTCACTAATTCCACTTCAACATCTACTATGTCTTATTCATAATATTCTTCTTCTGAATTTGTGTGTGATGTAGGAGCATTTCTATCGAATCAAGAAAAGTGAAAGTGGAAGCTGAAATCGACACCTCAACACATTGAAACAACCAAACCAACTCTTAACTAGCTTGGTAGTGACATGGAGATTTGTTTTGGAATTTCTTGTTAATTAAATAGTTGTATGTAAAGTCCGACCACTTTTTGAAATCACAGATCATTGTAAATCCTTACACGACTGTAAGATATTAAAGGTGTTGGATATTATCCCTTATTTTTCATTAGTTTTCATTTAATTAAGTTGAGTAGGTAACCGCTAGAGAAGAAAGTGATAGAACTTAGATAGGAGGAAGAAGAATGAAAAGTGGTCACGATTGAGACAATTTTTTTATTGTATTGTTTGTAAGAGACAATAGTGGTAACCATGAGTTTTTGGATTGAATAGAACAAAGGAGAATTTATCCATTTTCACAGTGTTGATCATGTTTTACATTTTTATTGTTGTTATGAGTCTTATGACTATATGAGGTTCATGGTGAATGAATGAATTCATGAAAAATTGAATAAGCTTCAATTTTTTCCCTGATGTAATTTTATGCAAGGAGTGCATAACGAACACAAGGAGTGCATGTGAGTAAGTCTTTTTCGACTTGAACCTTAAAAGAGATAGCATGGAACTTTTGTATGTAAAGTGTGCTTATTAAGTGCAAGGAGTGCATATGCGAAGTCTTTGACTTGGAGAAAACTTTGGAGAAATAACTCAGTTTTTCTCATAAGACAGTGTAGAGGTCAGTTGCAAGGACTGCACATGACCAGAAATCAAATAAGTGTTGAAGAAATCCCTTGGAGGAATTTAAAGTTCAAAGGAAGAGAAAGTATAGAGAATTTAGCGAGAGAAATCCTTCAAAAGAATAATTTTTGAAGGTTGGATAAGATAAAGGATCAAGATTCACCTAGGAGTAGCTGAATCATTTCAGACCATTAGATCTTGAGAAGTCTCGCACTAGTTAGTTGTGAGGATCCTTCGAAATTCACAAATCAGAATATTTGAAGTGAAGAGGGGTGAAAACATCCGAAGAATGAAGTCATGAAGTGGCTCTTGACCATTGGTTGTGGGATAGATAAGAACTATTGATTGTCCAACAATAATTCAGGGTTCGCGATTCAGGAAAGAAAGGTGGATCCATTGTGAAAAAGGTCAAAACCCAAAATTCTGAAGTGGGACAAGGGTGTGATCTAAGCCATTGATCATTGGTTAAGGAAGACCATTGATCTTCACATGTGGAGATAATTCGTGATTCGAAAATCGGTAGTTGTGGAGTTGAGTGTGTTAAATATTCCCGAAGTCAAGAATCTGAAGAGATCATAACCGTTAGCTATTCGAACGATGATAATTGTAGATCTCATTCAGAGGAATCCTCGGTTCAGAATTCAGAAGAATTGGTAGAGGCTGTAATAAAAACGTTTGAAGCCCGAAGCGCTTAAGGAGATAATCCCAGGGTCACATCCCGAGGACATATGTGAAAAATGGATAGTGTGGAAGAACTAGTGCCCAAAATCTAAGAAAATCAGAAAGAGCGCTTAGAATAGATCACAGGTATCATACGAACTGTGCTAAAGGAAAAAGGGACCTAAGTGAATTTTTTCAGAGGGAAAGTAAAGACCCGTAGAGTTAATTCTTCTCATTCTTGTGAGGATACTAGACTGGGAGGTTGCACAACCCTTGGAGAGAAGGGGTGTTTGCACCAAGTGGTATTAGATCCTGAAAAAAAGATTGAATTTGTACTCTGTTTGTTAGGAAAAGTTGAAGCGATGTCACCGAGGGTACGTTGAGAGACACCTATAGAAAATTGTGTTGTAGGAAGATAAATGAGATATCCTCACACAAGATTTGAAGCGATAGAAGCAATGCAAAGGAGAACACCTATTGCTGGAGACACCAGTGATGTAGAGAGAGAAGAAATATAAGTTGAAGAAGCTACAGGGGAATATGTGGTTGAAGAACTCTTATTGAAAGTTTTTGTGAAGTTGGTAGCTAGAGAAAAGATAGACAACCTAATGTATGAAGGAAACCTGGATGTTGAAGAGATATTGGACTGGATAAGGTCCATGGAAAAGAATTTCGACTATGAAGATGTCGATGAAGGAAATAAGGTGAGACATGTTGTCACTAGATTAAAGGGACATGCAACACTGTGGTGGGATGAACTGCAGGCAGAGAGGAGGAGTAAAGGAAAATAGAAGATAAATAATTGGGACATAATGATAGCCAAACTAAAGGCTAAATTCATACTTAAGGATTATTAGATAAATTTGTTCAAGAAGTTGTAGAACATGATACAAAGGAGTATGATAGTGAAAGAGTATACAGAAGAATTCTATTGGCTGAATATCTGTACTAGACAAAGGGAGAAAGATGATGAAATTTTTTTTAGGTATATAAATAGCTTGAGGTATGAAATCCAGGATGAAATCAACATGATGGCCGTAAGGACAATGGAGGATGCTTATTAGAATGCACTAAAAGAAGAAGAAAAGTTGGCCAGAAACCAGAGTCAACGAAGTAGAGGCAGAAGCTCAAATAGAGGTAAAGGAGTTGTCTATGATAAGGCACATAAAATTAAGGATGAGACAAGGAAATCATATGGTCACTTTGAAAGGGGAGGAATTTCTCAAAGAGAACCGTTTGGTAGGAGAATTTATTTTCCTCGAGTAAGTGGAAGAGGTAGAGGAGGCGAAGTCAAATGTTATGTCTATGGAAAGACATGACATATGTCTTGGGAATGTCTCGAGAGGAAAAAATAAGGAGGAGGAGAATCACACATTTATGAAGCCTAGAAGAATGAGGAAGTAGAAGCAGCAGAAGGAGGACATAACCTTATGACGAGGAAAGTTCTTCTAAATCTAGAGAAGGAAATAGAAGACTCATTTAAGCGAACAAAGTTGTTCAGGACTGCTTGTAAAACAAAGGACAAAGTTTCCAAGATGATTATTTACATTGGGAGCACTGATAATTTAGTATCCATAGATATGGTGGAGAAGCTGGAGCTAGAGAAAACTGCACACCCAAGCCCCTATTAAGTATGGTGGTTGAAGAAAGGACATCAAGTAATGGTAAGTCAACAATGCAAAGTTGAATTTAAAATAAGAGGTTATCAAGATGATATTTTGTGTGATGTAATTCCTATGGATGTTTGTCATATTTTTTTGGGGAGGCCATGGAAGTTTAATAGCAATCTCATTCATGATGGGAGTAAGAATACTTACATTTTAGAGAAAAATGGTAGAACCCACATGTTGTTGCCAATAGAAGAGAAGAAAGAAAAAGAAGAAGATAGCATAAGAATAATTCTCATGAGTGGGAAGGAACTCTTAAAGGAGATAAAGAAATATTAGGAAATGCAATTTGTTGTAGTAAAGAATCCAAGATTCATCCTTACCAATACTTCCATATATGATTTACTTGAAGAAATCTAGGAATTTTTAGAGAATTTTTCTGATATAGTGGTGGATGAGTTACCTCACTCATTACCACCCATTAGGATTTTTAGCCATAATATTGAATTGATTCCAAGAGACATTTTTCCAAACAAAGCAGCGTATAGGTTGACACCTCGAGAGAATGAAGAAGTTAAGAATCAAGCTTAGGAGTTGTTGGATAACGGTTTAGTCAGGGAAATTCTAAGCCCATGTGCAATGCCCACTATATTAAGTCCAAAGAATGATGGAGGATGGATAATCTGTACATATTCCCAAGCCATTAACAATATTACCATCAAGTATATATTCCCTTTACCCATAATGGATGATTTTATGGATTTTTTGGGTGGATCAAGCTATTTTTCAAAAATAGACTTAAAATGTTAAGCCCTAATATTGGCTCATTACCCCTTAATTGGGGCATATTATATTAGTAATTTTATTTTATTTATGTTGGATTTAGGCCATTAGTTGTAATTATACCTCCTAGTCTCCTATATATATACCAAGGAGAAATTTTCATTTTGAATCATCTTGTACTTGAACATTTAAGTGGGGTAGAAGGAGGTTGCCCCATCGAAGAGGCTTATTATATGAAATTATATCTTTTCAATGCATTGAGTACTTTTTTTGAGGTTTTTCTATTCTATATTGATATTTGGTTCTTAACATATGTTATCAGAGCTCAAGGTCTTGGGGTTTCGTTGCTACATCTGAGACACCTTGGAATTTTTTTTATAACATTTTTTATACAATGTTTAAGAAGGAATGTCTTGGAGGATATTTAGTAGATATATCAAGGTACGTTGGGTTCAAAATTTATCTCCTAAGTCGTTATAACTTCATAGATACAGCCTGTACAAGATAAGGTTCTGGAATCATCCTGAAATGAGTCATTGCGGAATTTTTGCTATAAAAAATTTTCTGTAATGTTTTAGACCCTAAAATCCAAAGGATATTTACAGAGATTAGTACGGTATTTGTGGTACAAGTTTCAGATTCTAGGTCATCTTAAATTTGTAGATACACCTTGTGTAAGATAGGGTATCTGACTAGTCCTATTGACTAGTCTCAAGAAGGTCTTCCAGGTAAAACAATCATAAATTGTTCCTAGAGTACCCAAATTGAGTGGGACTAGTTTTATTAGATCATGGACAGTTTGTAGTATTTCTGGTGTGAGTTTCATAATTTTATATCAATTATTTTTTGTGGGGCATGCTATACAAGTGAGATCTCCTGGAAAGGCCAAAAATAGGCAAGTTGTGGGGAAGTTACCGTAAATTCCACTTGGCACATCCAATTTCAATTAGACCTATGGAATTGTAGAGAAGAAGTATAAAATAACTACATAAAAGAAAGTTTCATACCCAGAAGGGCTGAAACTTGGGAGATACATCATAAGACATATTGTCTAGCATAACCACCTCAAAATCAAGGTTCAAAAGTGATACTTGACCAGCATGCCACCCAAAAAGGGAACTTCTACACCAAATAATCCTCCAGAAAATCCTACTTGGACTCTTGATGAAGGTGAAGAAATACGTAGGGACATAAATGATCTACAAAATAAGATAGTAACAAAAGATGAACTACAAGAGATGATGGAGGGTTTAAAAGGGGAGATCATGGAAGTATTGAAATTTTTTGTAACAGAGAAGACACCTGAAAGTGAAAATGCATCCCATGAAATTCATGATGAGGA
>JZKD02S0787689.1:24856-34945 GCA_000966675.3 Picea glauca | reverse complement strand
TTCGTATATCATTTCTGTGTATTGTGAAGATTATGCTGGATATTTTACTGCTATTCTGTTATTTCTAGCATTTCGTTTCTGTTCTGCATATTTTATATATCTGGTATCTTGCAATAACCCTTGATCTCTCACTATCTGAGCTGGGGTAATTTCTATGTCATACTCCTACAAGGAGGTAACCCAATTAGCCCTCTTTTCTCCCAGTTCTTTCTGCACTAACAGGTTCATGACGGTTGGATAAGAGACAATAAATTTCATCCTAGATTTCAAAAGATAAGACTGGAATTTCTTGACTGCTTTGAAAACAATGTATGCTTGTTGATCTACCACTGGGTAATTAAGTTCAGCACCTTTGAAAGTAGAGCTCATAAAGGCAATGGGTACTTCATTATTTTCGGCGTTCTTTTGAGTTAGGATGGTAGTGTAGGAACGGTCAGAAGCAAAAGTGTAGAGTGTAAAGTCTTGCGAAAAGTCAGGGATCATGAGAGAAGGAGCATCTATTATGGCCCTTTTTATTACATTAAAAGATTTATTTTCTAAGGGTCCCCAATGATATTGTGCATCTTTCTTAATTAGGTTCTGTAAAGGTCTGACCATTTCGGAGAAGCTGGGGACGAATCTCCTGACGAAGTTTATCTGGCCGAAGAAAGACTGCATAGAATTTTTGGATGTAGGAGGGGGAAGTTTTGAGATGAATTGAGTCCTTTCAGGGTCGATAATCATCCCTTTGCTTGACACAATGAATCCTGAGAGTTTACCTTATTCTACTGCGAAAATGGATTTCTTAGGATTCAAGAAAATGCCGTATTTACGACATTGCTATAGAACGACTCTTAAATGAGCTAGATGATCGGTTTTGTTTTTAAAAAATACAGTAACATCATCTAAGTAAACTACGATGGATTGATTGATTCAACCTTGGAAATTGATGTCCATCGCTCTCTGAAAAGTGGCACTGGCATTAATCAATCCAAAGGGCATCTTTCGATAAGTGTAGGTGCCCCATGGAGTGCGGAAGGTAGTTTTAAGTTGGTCTGGAGGAGACATCAGGACTTTTTTGTACCCTAAGAAACCATCCAATAAAGATAGCCTCTCGGAACCAGATACCTGTTGAAGGATCTGTTCCATGGGTGGGACAGGGTAGTTGTCTTTATCAGACGCTCTATTAAGGTTTCAGAAATTGACGCAAAGTCGGATTTCCCCACTTTTCTTCCAGACAGGGACAAGGTTAGAAACCCATTAAGTGTGACTAACTGGGAAAATTATCTTAGCATTCAAGAGTTTATTCAATTCTTTTTTGACGGTCGGTTCGAGCTTAGGGTGCATTTTCCTTAATTTTTGTTGGAAGGGCAAGGTTTGGGGTTTCATAGGAATGACATGTTGTATGATGTTAGGTTTGAAAGTTTTGAGGTCATCATACGTCCATGCAAAAACATCTTTAAATTCTTTGAACAATTTAATAAATGCATCTTTTTCTTGTTCAGAACACCCAACCCCTAAATTAATGCACTATGGGTTTTCATTAGTTCCTAAGTTTACTTTTTCATACAATAACGAGGAACTATTGGTTTTACAATTGACCTCTTTTTTGAATTTATCTTGAAGATCGTAAAATTTCTCTAATCTAACTACAGATTTAGGGATCAAATTTACCATGTCCGATGAAGATTCAGGAGTTCTCGTATCTGGTATTACCATGAAATCATGCAAATTGTCATCGTGAGTGCATTCATCTATCACCACGCCTTGAAAAGTTTCTTCCATATGTAGGAAGCTAATAATCTGTTGATCGTCATCAAAGACTTTCCAATTCGTGATGTTGTCGGGAACGAATGGCCTAAACAACAGTTCGACAGAGAATGCATCTGGGGATAAGCCTTCTGCAGGAAAGAGTTTGGAAGCTACATTAGCTAATAGATCAGCTTCAAAATTATTCAATCTAGGAATAGAATTTATATTGAAAGCAGAAAATTTATTCATTAAATTCCATACCTTAGATTGGTAGCTTTTAAGATGCGGAGACAGACAATGGATTGAATCTCTTACCTGTCTAACCACGATTTCAGAATCGCCAAAGACAGTCAAGTTTTGAATGTTCATATCTAAAGCTTTTCTAAGACCCTATAATAAAGCCTCATATTCTGCTGTGTTATTAGTACATTCAAATTCTAACCTACATGCAATCAGGGTTTTGTTACCTTCCAGATCAATAATAACGTAGCCTGCACCAGCTCCTTCTTTGGACTTTGACCTGTCAAAATAAAGAGACCAAATTTGATTTTTATCGAGCGTATGAGACCATTGTGTAGAAGCTATTGGTTGCACATATGCTACAATCTCGGAATGCTGTTCTGGGTTGGTGATAGCTGATGCCTCGGCCATGAAATTGTCAAAAAAGGTATCCATCCCTTGTACTTCGGGTGAATCGATAGAAGGTGTAAATGGTTCGTTGGGATCGTTCAAATCTGTGACCGTGAACTTAAGGTAGCGTTCACGATTTACCTTGATTTTGTTGGGCTTGTCGTTCTCTGGAAGCCACAGGTGAGACCAATCTATCGTAAAATAGACATGTAGTTTCTTCGACCAATCCCTACTTAAAAATAAACCATACACTTATGGGATATCCACACAAATAATATCAATGACTTGATGAACTTTGGGGTTAGACGATAATCTTATAAGCACATTCCTTAACTCGCCTACAAATTTAACACTGGTTCGATCAAGTTGGATGATTTTTAAAGTGGATGGTTCAACTTCAACGTTAATCTTCTGGCATACAGACTATGGCATCACATTGGATGATGCTCCTGAGTATACCATACAATTGTGCACGTTTCTATTAAACATTTCGAAAGTTAACAAAAATGGAGGTACATTTCTGCGAGTGCTAAGGGTGGTAGTTTGCGGTTTTTTACTCTTAGTTTCTAAAGCTACTTTATCTACATTATTTACATTATTTACAGGAAGGCTTCCTTTGTCTTGAGGATCACGATTGTTTTTAGCGGAAGTATTCTGAGGAACTTTGTTCTGAGCAACCTTGCTACTGCCTGAATTACCATTTTTTCTATTTTCTGCGATATTTTGTAACATTATTTGAAACCAAAATGGAAATTTTAATAACTCATAAACAGAAATGTTGGCCCTTAACTTTTTAAGATATTCAACTAAATCATAATCTAAGTTGGGATTCACATGACTCTGTTTGGTTTCGGCTGGTTTAGATTGGTTTGGGGGCAAAGTTGTAGTGTTTTCAGAAGAAGGTTTTCTTGTTGTCTTACTCCTAGTATTGTAAGGATGAACTGTCTTGAAGTTATCTTGGAAGATTCTATCTGAGAAGTGTCCAAACATGTTTGGAGAAGACTCTTCTTCTTGAACTGTCTCTTGTTCAAAAACCTCCTCAGGAATCTCAGGAGGCATCAAGCTATCCTTGGCTTCTATAATTTTTTGAATGGCATATTGCAGACTTTCTAGATTAAGACCCTCGGTTTTTGGATTAGGTCAGTTGGTGGGAAAAGGTTTCCTAAACGGGGGTTTGTAAGGCCCTTTTCTCGAGGAAGCTTCTTCGGCTGTCCTTTTTAAATCTATAACTTGATTTGATAGGTTTCGAATGACTTTAGTTAAGTTTTCTAAATCAGAGCTTTCAGGTTGTGTTTTACTTTGAGTAGGTATAGGGAGGATTTCGATCTTCTTTTTGGAAGAAGAACTAGTGTCTGTTTCATTGCTAGTAGTGTCTTTTAAACTAAGTATGTCTTTTCAATCTGGCTAGCCTCCTCGAAGGCCTCTAACAACGTGGATTTGTTAGATCGTTTAACCCAAATGGATATACTTTGATGCAAGGCTTTAATATAGTATGCTATGATAAGATTCTTGGCAGGCATCGAATCTGTAGGGATTCGGTTCTTAAGTGTTAATAATATTTGATTAAAGTCTTTAATTTTCTCTTTTGGGTTCATTTTTAATCTAGAAAGCTCCATAACCAGGACTTCCGGTGACTTATCGTCTCCAAACTTTTCCAAAAAGCATGACTCAAACTTTTCCTAAGACACGATGGTATGGGGTATGTAGATGCATTTCCCTCGAAAGTGTAGGGGAACAACCTACAAACTATGTCTTCATGCTCGACATTGCAGAGTCTAATGGATACCATAAACTTTTTAATGTGATCTTCAATGATCTATTTAGAGCCAAGGTCAAACTTGAGAAGCCACTTCTCTGGATGTTTGGGTAAGGGATGTTGATCTCCAGGTACGGCTACCGCATCCTGGTCGAGCCAAGGTCTAGCAGGATTGTTCTGGTTGGCCATTGGTGTAGTTGGTGTGGAAGGATGAGAAGGGGAACTGCCTTTGTCAGAAGAGTCTTCTTCAGAAGAAAAAGGAGACGATGGAGGTGGTGAGGGTGGTATCTCGGTTCCTCCTGCACCAGGAGTGAGGATTGGATCTGTAGGGTTGATAGTGAGGTTAGTGCCTCCAAGTTGTTCTCTGATATCAGAGAAATATAAAGGTTGATCCAACGGTCGATTTGGTTGCCTCAAATGGGCTAAGGCACTATGTGTTCTTATGAGAGATTGACAGACAATCTCTTGTATGTCACCACCTGTAGGATTTGGCGTTACTGGTTCGACTGTGATCCATGGATTGTCACTTGTTGTGGTTGTTGTTTGAGGGGGAATGTTATTGTTTGAATGAATTCTTGTCACTATATGTGAGCGATTAGGTGGTGGAGGAGTCTTGCGACCACCTCGTGCCATTAATAAATTTCAGGCCCTCCTTCTAGCGCCATTTGTTGAAAGGCGAAAAAAAACGCTCACAAATTGGAAGAGTGGATCCGGTTCGGGGTTGTCTAAATAACCCAAGCTGTTTGGGATGATCCACCTTGATGGGTTTAGAGGCTCCGTTGGCCGATCTAATTCATAGGAAAACGAAAGAAAAATACACTAAGGAACTAATCTAAAGAAAACAAAAATTAAAACAAATTAATAAACAAATCTAAACTACATATATACAATCTATTACCTAAATCATACAACTATAATTCTATAAAATTAAATGTTCAATTACCAACAGAATCAAATTCAATTACAAATATACAATGTTTACAGATTACAGATTTAAATGAAAACCTACAAAAGTCATTTTATAATCTGTCCTGAGACAACGAATCTATTGTTTTTTTATTTTTATAATTTTATAAGAAAGAAATTGAAAAAACTATCTAAGCTAAGCAACTAAAATAATAATTCTAACTATGAATCTAAACTATATATATATCTAATTAAACTACTTAAATAACACTAATAAATTAACTATAAAATAACAAATAACAAACTGACCTAAAGTAACGCTTCAGGTCTGTCCTGTATGCAATAATTGTTTTAGCGGTTTGGAGGGAGGAAAACCCCTCCAGATTCTCCAGGAAATTCTCATAAACTAGAAGCAATTGTGCTCTTCAAATATAAATGACAGGACAAAGAAGAAATAAAAGTAACAACAATCTTATAATTTACAAATCAATACATTTGGATAAATCTGTATGCAAAGATTTGTACAGAACAGTTCAATCAATGAAGAAGATAAACCTTTAATTCATTAAATTGAAGCAAGGTAATTGTTGTACTTTTAAAATAAGAGAAATTAGATATGGATAACACATTAACCAAGTCACATCAACCTGCAATGAATTATGATAGCTAAAGTAGTCTATAATCGACTGCAAACTGATATGAATAAAACTTGAAACAAAAGTTTGATATATTGAAAGCTAAAGTTGTTACAAGACATCAACTTTCATCGCATTCTATATCATAAATCCATGATCTGGTTCTCCCAACAGTGATGATGATCCCTTATTACAAAAAATAACAAGTATTTAAAGACCACAGGGTAAAACATCCCTGTGGTAATTGTCAAAGCAAATTACAAAAAATCTGGGAATAATCTCCCAAGCTCCTATTTTTTCCTATGAATAACAACTTGGAAACTATATCTAAACTGCTACATCACGTCCAATGTGTCAATGAAATTTGTAGGTACCTGTAAGTAGACAAAAATACATAAGTTTAGATATTGTTTTATTGATAAAATTGACAAAAATCTAATTTTTAAGACTAGCTATAGAATCATGTGATTCTGTAGCTGGTCTAATTTGAGCATAGAATCATTTTAAAATCAATCCAAATCTTAAAGAATTATATTCAAAATATTAAACAAATATTTAATTTCTAATTGGAAACCAAATGAATCATTCAAATGAAAACTTCTATGCTAATTGAAACAAACGAAATCGTGGTCAACCGAATGGTAACAGAGATACATGCACTATGTTCAACATTTGTTATCACCAATTCGGGGTAAACAAAATCACTTACATAATTTGAAAGCAATGAAATCATTTCCATGAACCAATTTTAATTGACACAAACTATAACCGGTTAAACAAATCATTCATGCAATAGTTTATGTCACCTCAGCCATTAACAAAATCGTTTTCGAATAAAAAATCAAACTAACAGGATCATCATTTTTTTTAATGTAAAACTAATAGAGCTTCCTCGAATCAATCTTTAATGCATATGCAAACATTGCTAATCAAGGGCATACATTATCCTTTCAGGTTCAACCAAAAGAAATGAATCAAACCAATTTCAGACCGACCCAATCGTTATGCAAAATCGTATTTACCAAACAAATCTTGTGTACAGGTCGAATGCAATCCAAAACAAAAATATTGATTCAATACAAAAAATAATCGTTCATGGTAAATCAAAGTCAATAAAAGATTGCTTTGAATATATTAGAAGCAAACAAAACTAATCGAAATCAAACCCAAACGATTATCCTAATTGAAGCGTACAATATTTTTTTCAAGGCAAACCAATCAGAATAAAAAACAACTCAATCACTTATACTAATCTGAGCACAATAGAATCGCATAACCAAATTATAGCTATATTTGAATTTTAGCAAAACGAATCTACTGTACATGATCCACAACAAAACAGAATCAATTTGTATCTATTAAAGTGAATAGATCTATTGAAAGAAAATCCAATCGGTTATATTAATTTGAACCAACTCAAAAAACAAAATTCATATGGAAATACATACGTGGGAAATCAGAAAACAACTTGGTCATGATAATTTGAATTTACAAAGGCCGTTTCTACTTTGACGTTTCTGAAGATAATCGAACCAGTGGTTTTTTGTTTCTTCTTATTGGTCTGTAGCCTATCATTCTCCTTTTCCATCACTGTCACATGCTCCTCTAACGATTTGATCTTTGATTGAAACATGGGAACGTCACTGTAATAAAAGTCTAGCCAAGAATTACATTGGATACATGATGATTGATTTGGCTTCGGTATCACAGGCGAGGATTTGTTCAAATTATTAGGGTTTTCCTTATGCAGCTTGATTCCTGGGTAGTTTGGGTCATTTTTTAGGCACGAGGATAAATTAGATACATAGCCATAGGGTTCCTTAGAGCATAGGCCATGGGAATAGGGGTACTCCTCAGCTAGGAAACGCTCAATATCGGAGTCCGAGTCCTCGCTCAAGACTATTGGTTTTTGGTTGATGTTTGGCTTGGGCTTGTTCCGTGAAAATATTGATATCAATCGAGCATTTTTCTTCCTCTTTCTATCGACAGTAGTAACATTCTTACCTTTCTTCCTCACAGGCTTCTTAACAGCCTTAGTCTTGTCTTTAGTACATGGGTTGGCGATGGCATCAGGTAGGTCTATGTCATGGCAATTCGAGGGTTTGGCAGGGGGTAGAAGGATATGAAATGGAATGACTGGCTCAACCAAAGTTTTCGTAACCACAACCTTGTCTATTTCAGCAGACTCAGGATTGGCAAAGCCATTCCTTGATAGAAAGGCTTGCCAATTATCACCACTAAGGTTTAAATGGTGGACGATAATGAGTTTAATCAAGCCGTGATGAAAAAGGCTGCTATCAGCCTTCTCACGCTTGATTCTTTTAGACATCTTGTAAAGATTACGCAATAGATAATGCGGCATATTCAAAGGGTAGCCTATGAAATTCATCAATAACTAGAGGTGATACAGAAATACCAAGCCATATCGACCTTCACAGGTCACAAACTGTTTAATAATTACCAAAAGATCGTGCCACCTGGGTTTGAGGGTAGAGATGGGCATACCTTTATCACAGGAAAAAATCTTTCTTGATATGAATAGTAATGGCCATGGCACCTCATCTACTTTGGAGTTTTTGAACCACCTTTTCCCTATGGCTGCCAGTCCTGTAGCCGAACTTAGAAATTCCTCATTGAACTCGAGTTGTATGTCTTCGACTTTAGCCTTGCACCCATCGAAGGTGAGGGTGAATTGTTGGGCAACTGAAAGTTTAAAACCCTCGAACCTCTATATAAACACTAGCCAACCACCATTTTCTAAATCCTTACAGGCATTATCGAATAGCAACAGAGTTTGGCTACCATTTGTCTCTACGCGCACCACCGGTGCCATAGATGGGAGCACACGGTGAGCAGAGTGAAAGGGCAAGGGTTCGAACAGAGTATACACAGGGCCAATAGCTCACGGGCTTACCCGAAAACCACAGAGTTAACCCGGGATAGGGGGAGGGGATTAATGAATGAATGTGCGAAGGTGGTGGAGCTAGATCAGCCCATGCAAAACAGTCATTTCCCGCAGTACAACCGACGACGCATATAGCGATTCAAATCACTATTGCATATGTTAAAAACCATGCCATTCAAACAATTAATGAAATCCATGTTAAGTTGACCAAACATTTGCGCAAGCATTAGTATTATCATAGTTTTAAAACCAAAACAATGATTCAAAATCAACACCAAGGGTTCGATCATATTGAATATGGATGAAATGATTTATACCAAGGGTCTAACCACAACGTCAATGTGTTTTCATGAAACCAATGTGTCAAAGAAATAGATAAAAGACCATAGAACATCAAAACACCAATGTATCAAAAACTCGATCACAAGGATATCATCACAGCCTTGTAAAAACGAAGTCATATTAACGATTAAAGAATGCCAAATGAGTAAAAATCTTGGAGTCTTCCCAACTGTGCGACTATAATTAAATTGGAAACACAATGAACGCATAGATAAGAGTGACCATAATAATCCAGTGATGATTTTAATGTGACTTCAAAATTAAAGCTTTCATGCTTGCAGTCGTGAAAACAAGAACAAAAGCAGGTGTGCAAATGTACCAAATAATAGTGTCGTTTTATCTAAAGATTGTGATGAAAATCAAGGGTTGAAAAACACAGGTGTAGGCAGCTTCTAAGGATAGTATAAAAATGTGAATTGGCTACCAACAGAACTTTAAAGGATAACATTCAACATGAGGTTCACCTTTGGGAACCCAAATCATTGGAGAATGCATTTAAGGTGGCAAGAAATGTTGAAAGTAAAAATATGGCTATGGCTACTAGAAGGAACAATCCTAACATCTATAGAGAGAACAATTCTCCTTCTTCTAAAACACCTCAACCTACAAGGTTGACACCTCAGCAATTGGAGGAAAGAAAAGAAAAAGGTTTATGCTTTAATTGTGACAGCAAGTATAGTAAGGGACATAAGTGTTGTGAGAATAAATTATTTTGTATAGATTGTGAAGAGGAAAAAGAACAAGAATAAGAACCATCTCAAGATGAAAACGCAGAAGCAATTTTATCTGAAGAGTTGACTCGCACGATATCGTGTAATGCATTGGCTGGAATTATCACTCCTCAAACCCTCAAGATCAAATGATGCATAAAAAAGAAAAAGGTAATAGTCCTAAATGATTCTAGCAGTACTCATAATTCCATTCACTATAAATTAGCCAAAGATCTCAATTTCTTTGTATATACGGCACCAGAGTTTCAAGTAATGATTGTAGATGGAGGAACTATCAATTCCTTAGGAAAATGAAATAAGATCAATCTTACTATGGGGGAATATGTAATGAATAGTCTAATGATTGCTATACCCATGGGTGGTGTAGATGTTGTACTAGGAATCCAATGGTTACAATCATTAGGAATAGTGGATTTTAATTTTCAAGAACTTTTCATGAAATTTTCATTGGAA
>JZKD02S0787689.1:0-22087 GCA_000966675.3 Picea glauca | reverse complement strand
GAAGTTTTGAAGTAGGGGATTGGGTGTTTTTAAGACTACAACCATACAAACAGATGTCCCTCAAGCAAGCCAAGAAGGATAATAAATTATCACCAAAGTATTATGGACCTTATAAAGTGTTGCAAAAGATTGGTACTATGGCATACAAATTGTAGCTGCCTGCATCTTCACGAGTACACCCAATTTTCCATGTTTCATGCTTAAATAAGGTTATAGGTGACAAGATCCCAGTTCAAATTATATTACCAAAACTTGATGAGGAAGGAAAAATCATATTGGAGCCTGAAGCCATCAATGACACAAGAATTCACCAGCTGATGAATAGATCCATTTTAGAGTATCTCATTAAATGGAGGAAAATATCGGTTGAAGATTCCAGTTGGGAAGATGAGCCTTTTATACAGAAGAATCCATAGTTACTAAAGCATTGTGGAAAACATTTGTCTCAAGGGGAGGGGCATGTTAAGCCCTAATATTGGCTTATTACCCCTTAATTGGGGCATATTATATTAGTAATGTTATTTTATTTATGTTGGCTTTAGACGATTAGTTGTAATTATACCTCCTAGTATCCTATGTATACCAAGGAGACATTCTCATTTTGAATCATCTTGTACTTGAACATTTAAGTGGGGTAAAGGAGGTTTCCCCCTTGAAGAGGCTTATTATCTGAAATTATCTCTTTTTCAAGGCGTTGAGTGCTTTTTCTGCGGTTTTTCTATGCTATATTGATATTTGGTTCTTAACAAACCATATCCTCGATCACTAAGAACATCTCTCAATCATATTCTCAAACATCACCAAACCATGTACATCAAACATGTACCATATCATGCATCAACCATGTACCAACCTATACCATACTATGTACATCAACTGAGTACATCAACCATGTACCATACCAAGTGCATCAACCATGTGCCATATCACATAAATCAACCATGTATCAACTTTGTACCATATCATGCATCAACCATGCACCAACCATGCACCAACCTGTACCATACCATTTACATCAACATTGTAACATATCACATACATCAACCATGTATCAAACCTATACCATCTCATAAGATATCATCAATGAAGTGCCTCAAAAAAAACCAAGATAACCACAATAGCAAGATACGAATTAGCGAAGATGTTCTACTATAAAATGTATCATAACATCACTAATGTGTACCTCAATATGTACAAATATCACCAGGACATGCACCTCATTCATTTACGAAAAATATGCCTCACACCATGCACCAAAGATGTGCATCATACATATACCAATGCCGTAATAAGATACCAAAGGCATGACCATCACATCATCAACATATGACCAAGATGTACCTAAAACCATGTGCCTAAAGTCTAAACCACGTTCTAATATATCCAATATATGCATCAATAATGTACCTCAACAATTATCCCTCAACCAACATGTACAATACATCCAATATGGGCATCAAGGAATACACAAAAACTCACAAAGACATGTCTCAATCATGTTCCACAACATCACCAAGATGCAACCTCATAACACACAGAATAACATACCTTTACATTTGTAACTGACCTGGTGCCTCTGATCATGATACATAGACCTGTAGATTTACATCAGTCCTCAACAACATCGCACTAACATATCTTCGCCGTTCTATATTTTCCTCATAGAACTAAGCATGTTGTCAGATGGGGCCTCATGCAGCAAGTTGTATACAACCCACGGGGGTGCCTCGCGTAGCACCCTCAATTTGACTCATGAGGGCATGCTTAATTATGGTTATAGAGAAACCCTAGCTCTATGCAGCTCCAAAATTTTCTCTCTTCCTTTGCACTTTCTTTGTTTCCTCAGACTCAACCTCAGATTCGCCAATAGACCAAAATATTCTCATAAGATAGATATTCAATGAATGTGTGTGTGTGTACTTATGATAGACTCCTTGAGGTGTATTTATACTTTTTCCAAGTAACTTCTATCCTTGATCTGAGGGTTTCTTTAACTTTCTTGTTGCAACCACTGTACCAATTCATTAATTACTTGTAACCAATTAGGGTCTTCTTAACCATTCTTCAGGGCTTCCAACATCATGAGGTAATATCTCCCTAACCGTGAGGAACCACATGGTGTACCACCTATCACTGGAAACAACATGACAAGGACTATCCATCCATGAGTGGGTTACCTGCATTTACACTATCCTTCATGGCCATTTTCCTTAATTAATTTTGGGTTCCATAACCAAACCTTCGGGGCTTCATGTAGACTTCATCAAATGCACCCATCACATCTGCTGACATCAACCACTCTTGTTGACATCAATGAAAACTAACTTACGATCAATCTCAACCACAACTATGGGATTTCTCAAATGCTCCAAGGGTTGACATCAATGACAACCAACTATCCAAAAACAGATATTAGTGGCCAAGATCCATATGATTTTGATCATCCAAAGCTATTAGTTAGGGTACAAAGTCGATTATGTTATTGAAATCAATATAAAGTAAAAACATCAAAGTACAGATTTGTGTTCCTAGCCCATTCTTCCTAAAGAAAAGGAGTTTTAAGGGTTGGGGTACTATATGTTTAAGGGATGTAGGGGATAAGAGTTATATTTGATGATATATAATATATATGTGGTACAGATTATAAGTGTTGTATTTTATAATATATAAGATTTATAAGGGTTAAGGGGTTGAGATTACACATGTTAATTATGGATTAGAGATATAGGTGTTAATGGTTAATGGTTATACATACTAGTATTTAGGGGTTAGAGGGGATAAATGTTAGGGCTATATATGCTAATGGATTTAAGCGTTAAGTGATAAACATGTTATGGATATTTGAAAGTAACAAGTTATAACTATTAGGAGTTAAATTAATTATACATATGATGTTGGTTTAGGGGTTACATGGGTTATACTTGGGGGGGGAGAGTTAGGGGTGATGTTAGTTAAAGGACTTCGATAATATATGTGTCAATAATTATAAGGGTTTTAGTTGTTAACGGTTAGGTGATATTGATTTAATGGGATATATGGTGAGAGGTAAGGTTTACAAGTCATAGGTGTAACAAGTTAATGTTTATGTTTAGTGGTTATATCAATTTAGTGTTATAAGGGTTGGGGTTATAGGGTTTTGAGAAAGTAGATAAATTAGTAAAGGTTAAAGGGGTTAGGGAATATAGCTTAAGGATTACTATTATAAGTGTTAAAGTTTATGAGTTATATGGATCATGGGTTATATGTGTTAGTAGTTATGGTTTGGAAGGTATAAGTGTTAGGGGTAATACATATTAAGGGTTAAAATGGTTATATATTTTAGGGTTTATAGCTTCATTTACTACTTGTTATAATTGATATCTTATTGAATTCAATAGAGATGTGTTCTAGGAGTAAAGATATTATATGTGTTATATGGGTAGAAAATTAGGGATAGTAATTGTTGGGGGTAAAGGGTTTTAGGTGTGAGTGTTTACCAATTATAAGTTATAAATTTATAGAAGTTATGATTTATATTATAGTTTATAGAGGTTAGTTGTGATATATATTGAAATAGTTAGTGGTTAAGGGTTGTAGGGGTTAGGAATTAGGGTCTATAAAGAGTTACACCTTTTAGGAGTTATATGACAAGTTAATAATGATACTGGTTATAAGAGTTAGTCATTATATGGTTAGGGGTTATAGAATTTAGGAAGTTAAGTATGATATTTATATGAGTTAAGGGTTAAAGGAATTAAAGGGATCAAGGGCTATAATGTGTATTTGTTATATTGAGGTTCATTGTAGTTGGGTGGTGAAAAAATTTAAATGGAATAAATATTAGGGGTTACGTGTGAGGGATTATAGAGGTTTTGGGTTATAATAGTATGTAATAAGAGATTATAGAGGTTAATGATCATATGTCAAATTGATGAAGGTTGTATATGTATTAGGTGTTAGGAGTTATAAGAGTTAATGTTTAAGGGTTAAAATAAGAAGTTATAGGTATTAGCAGTTATGGATTCATGGCTGCAAGGTTAGAGTTGACATGGATTTAATGTTAAGTTTATAGGTTGTAGGAGTTAGTCGTTATATTAGGGATTATAGGTGATATGCATTTTCCCAATTATAGATTATGTATTATGTGCTTTATATTAGTGGTACATGGGTTATGTGTGATATTGGTTGTAATAGTTACATATTATACAATTAAAGTGATTAGGGGAAATAGGGCACATAGATTATAGTTGTTAGGAGTCATATGTGTTAAGTGTTGTAGATTTTAGGAGTTATAGAAGTTAAGGGTTAAAGTTCACAGAAGTTATGTCTCAGGTATTATTGGAGTTGTGTGTGAGAGTTATAGGCTTTAAGGGTTCAGGAACTGGTGTAAGGAGTGATAAATCTTAGAAGTTATATGTATTGGGGATTATAAGTGTTTATATGAGATATATTAAAGGTTAGAAGTCTTGGCGATTGATAGGGGTTATAAGTGTTATGACTTTTATTAGAGGTTATAAGTGTCTAAGGTTGATAAGGGTTATATAGATTACATATTGGGGGTTACATGGATTACATGAGTTAAGTTAGAGAATGTTGTTGCATCGACTATATGAGTAAAGTGTTGGTGATTATAGTGGTTGGAGTTTTAATGTTATTAGTGATTATAGTGGTTAATGTTATAGTGGTAGGGGGTAAGGGATTATAGATATTAAGGATTGATAAGAGTTATAAGGGTGATAAAGGTTATATGTTATAGTGGTTAGGGGTTATAGTGGTTAGGTGTTATAGATATTATTGTTTATGGATTATATATTTGAGGCTATCTTAAGAGACATAATGGTTAGGGATTAAAGTTAATGGGTTATTGAGGTTATATTAAATATTGGTATTTACATGAATTATATTGGGAGTTATATGGTTTAGTACTTATGGGTTATAGGGGATAAATATTATAGGTGCTATAGAAATCATGTGTTATAAATTATGTATCAGACATTATATGTGTTAATGCTTATATCATTTAAGGATTAATAGAGCTATAGATATCGGTATCTATGCATTGGTAGACATTATTAATATTAATGGTGTGTTATTAATGTTAATGGTTAAGAGTTAGAGGATACAGGTATTAAGGTTTAAAGATTAATGGCTATAAGAATTTTTTTCTAGGCGAGTTAGATGATATAAGGTTTAGGATAATGGGATATAAGTGTTATGATTTAAGGTTCATTTCCTAGGGATTATATAGGTTAGGTATTTTGGGTTGTATGACTTAGATGTTATGTGTTGTGGTTTATAACGGTTAGAAATTGATAAGGATTATAGGGGTTAAGCTTATAGAGGTCATAACGATTTAGGATTACACATTTATATGGATTACGGTTTATAATGATTATAAATGTTAAAGAGTAATTATTATAGGGGTTATATGGTTTAAAGTTATAGGGGTTATAAGGGTGATCAGTTACATCAATTATTATTATATTCTCAAGAAGGTTAAGGGTGATAATAATTAAAAAAAAAAAAAGGTGTTATATGAGTTAGGTGTCACATTGTGGATTATAGGGGTGATAAGGATTATATGGATTAGGAGTAAAAGGATACACGGTAGCATGTTATAAGGGTGAGGGGTTATAAGTATTAAATTTAGAAGTTATAAGTTGTATGGGTTTGGGATATAAGGATTGGTTGTTATATAAATTTAGGTTATAAAGGTTTTAGGGGATATAAGGGATTATAAGATTCACATGTTAGTGTTATAGGTGTTAGGGGTTATAAGTCTTTGGAGTTATATTGTAGGTTATAA
This sequence comes from Picea glauca, assembly GCA_000966675.3. NCBI lineage: Eukaryota > Viridiplantae > Streptophyta > Pinopsida > Pinales > Pinaceae > Picea > Picea glauca. The sequence continues at coordinate 16,302 of JZKD02S0787689.1, read as the reverse complement.
GGGTATATTTATGAGTTATAAGGGTTAATTATGCAAGGTTGTAAAGGTAATTATAAAGTTTAGGTGTTAAAGGTTCATTATTATTAGATTTTAAGAGTTTGTACTTTTTGAGATTAATAGTGATACAATATATGATATGACGAAATATTTTATATACATTATATATATTTTGATGCTTAGTTATCATGGTGGTTAAGGGTTAGCATAGGGATTAGTAGTTACATGTTATATGGATTAAGCTTATATATACTGAATCATTTGTGGGTTGCAATTTATAGGGATTATGATTTAGGTGTTAAAAATATTAGGAGTTATTGAGGTTAGAGATTATAGTTATATGTATTGTGGTCGAATATTATGGGATATATGGGTTATGTGTTATAGCATTTAAATTTTTTAGGGGTTATGTTATGGGGACATAATGGGTAAGAATGATGATTTATGGGTTATAGGGGTTAGGGGCAAGAGGAGTTCTATGTTTTTTCTATTAGCAGTCATAGTGGATAAGGGTTATAGATCTCTTATAAGTTAGGCGTTGGTGATTATATGTGTTCTAAGGATTAATGATATTATAAGTTAACACCACCTATAGTGTTAAATACTTGCATGGTTCAAGAGTTATAGATGTTAGGAGTTATTTAATAATGGGTTAGGTGTAAGAGGTTATTAAAGTGAGGGTTTAGGAGTTTGGATTTTTGAGATTAAAGGTTATAAGCTAGTATTTAGGGGTTATATGGATTAGGGTTTGTAATGATTTGGTGTTATAAGGGTTAGGTAATTTAGGTGTTTTATGGGTTATATGGGTTATTGATTATATTATTAATTATAAGGATTAGAAATTAGATTAGAAATTAGAGTTTAAATGTATTAGAAATAGGGTTGATTTTGGTTATATGGGTAATACAAGGGATGACTAGGTGAATTGAGTTTATACGTCAAATTAAGGTTATAGTGGTTATCTAGGTTGTTGAAAAAATATTCTACTTGCTAAGCAATATATGTGTTAAGGGTGATAAATGTTACAAGAGTTAATGGTGATACAATTATACATATTTTTGGGTATAAGGGTTATATATGTATATGATTTAGAGAATATAAGGTATATAGTGGAGAGGGATAAGATCACTGGGTTACAATGGTTAGGGAATATATAGATTAAAGTGATTAGTGGTTACAAGCTTTAAGGGTTTTAAATCTTTAGAGTTAAAAGGTTTGTGGATTATATAAGCTATACATGTTATGTGTTGGGGGTTATAGAAGTTAGTAGTTATAATAGTTAACGTTATAAATGTTACAATTAATATTTATTATAGTCATTAAGGGTTAGGGAGGTAAGGGTGATAATTTTTATAGGGGTCAAGGGTTGTAGGGGTAAGAGTTATATTCAAAGATATAAAAGATACACATAAGTGTTATGATTTATAATAGCTATTGGTTATGAGGGTTTAGGGTTATGGGTTATATGTGTTAGGGGTTTTAGGATATAAATGTTATAAGGATTTGGGAGTAAGGGGTTAAATAATTAGGAGATACATTAGTGATAAAGGTGAGGTGTTATGGGTTATAAGGATTGTAAATTGGAGAGGATAAAGGTTTAGGGGTTACAAGGGCTATGGTTAGGGAGTTTAAGAGAGATATTAGTTAGTATAAATGTTAGGATTTATAGGGTTTATAGTTTTTAACAATTAGGTGATATGGTTATAATGGTTTTATGGGTGAGGGGTTAGGGTTATAAGTTATAATTGTGAGTGGTAAATATTTTAGGGTTAGGGTTTATTTGGTTTTTGAGTTATAAAGGATGGTGTTTATAGGGGTTAAAGGAAAGGGGTCATATTAGTATGGGTTAAAGGGGTTAAGGGTTATGGATTAAGGGTTAGGGTAATAAGTTTTAAGGGTTATGAGTTAGAAGGATTATAGTTTATAATTATTAGTGATGGTTTGGAAGGGATAAGTTTTCAAGGTAATAAGGTTTAACGGTTATAATGGTTATATGGTTTAGGATTTATAGGTTATAGTTGATAGATTATAGGAATAGTAGAGACATGTTATAAGTAGTAAATATGTTATATGGGTTATATGTGTTAAGAATTAGGGATAATGAGTGTTAGAGGTAAGGGGTTATAAGGATTAATTTATAGGGTCAATGGTTATGAATGTTTAAGGTATATAGGTTATAGAAGTTATGGGTTATATTAGGGTTTATAGAGGTTAGGTATGATATGTTTGGATTTTGGGGATTTAAAGAGTTAAACATTATATGATTTATATTAGAGGTTATGGATGAGATTGGTTCTAAGAGTTAGTGATTATATGGTTATAGGTTATAGAATATAGAGGTTAAGTTTTAGATGTTACATGAGTTAGGGGAAAATTAATTTAAGTTGTTAGGTGTTACAGGGATTAAGGGATACAAGAGTTAGTATTTATATGTGCTATGACATATATAGGTTGGGGGTGATAAGTGTTAAAGGTTACATATATTAAAAATTAAAGGGGCCATAGGGTTTAATTGATGATAAGGGTTAGAAATTATAGGCACCAATGGTCATAATTCATATTGATTATATTACGGTCATCATGGTTGGGGGTGATAAAAGTTAAATGGATTAGAGATTAGGGTTTAGGTGTCAAATATTATAGGGGATACAAATTGTACTTTTATGGAATAAGGGATTATAGAAGTTAAGGGTCATATGTCAAATGGGTGAAGATTACTTATTTATTAGGTGTTATAAGTGTTAGCAATTGATAATTAAAGTGCGAAGTTATAGGTGTGAGGGGTTATGGATTCACACTAATAAGGGTTAAATTTTATAGGGATTTAAGGTTATATTAGAGGTTAATGTGAGTTAGTGGTACAAGGTTATATGAAGTAGGGGTTATATATATTAGGTGTTAGTGGTTATATAAATGGTTACAAAGAATAGTGGTTATGACTATAAGGGTTAGTTGTTGGGAGTAATATGTTTTAAGGAGAAATGGTTATGAAGGATAGTGGTTATGGTTATAAGGGTTAGATAATGGAAGTGATCGGGCTTAAGGGTTAGAGTTATATATTTATTTGTTAAGGGTACTAATATCTTATATGGATTGAGAATGTGATTATAAATGATAAAAGTGTTTATATGGGTTTGGACGTATATGATATAAGCTAGGGGTTATTATGGTTAGGTTGTAGGGGTTTTGGGGTTTATATAGTATAGGGATTATGTAGAAATTTCAATACAAATTAAGTATTGCCTGCAATTCTCCTGATCTAACAATTAAACGCCACTATTAAATACATAATCACTTCTACTGTTATTCTTGAGGAAAATTTAACCACGATCACAACCACAATCACAAAGTGAAATATCAAGAACACATAACACAAAAGTTTTTCCAAGAAAGCGTAAAGATAAAAACCCCACTATGATATATTATGTATATCATGAATCATGAAACAATCTCATACAAAACTCTAATCCAAGAGATCTCAGTACAATACAATCATTTCACACTGTCATACACAAATCAACAAATACATGTGCCAATTTCCGTGTCCAGACAACTTGCCTCATCTGCACAAACTCTGCAATTCAAATTCTCACAATGATCATTACTAATTGCCTAGTTTGCACATGCTCATAAGCATATCCACTGCATGTGTGATCAAATCACAACTGATAGCCAAACTGTTCATTTCACATGTTATCTCAAATGGGTCTCCACTAGATCTGACATGCATGTAGTTAACCGTGGTGAATCTTCAGTTACATGTGAGTTCACTGATTAACTGAACTCTCACTAGTGCGTGTTTAGTTACAACTAGTGCAACTGATATTAACTCACTTAACTACACTTATAATTCTGTTACAAATCCAACTCACTCAGTTATGAATGAGATAATAGATTAATATTTATTCTCTAATTTATTTAAGGGAAAACTAAATTAGACACATGTTTCTTGTTGTCTTTTCAACACTCCCTCTCAACAAGAAAGGGATTATCCTTCACCCCAATCCTGTCTCTATGATATTTGAATTTTCTCCTGGTGAGCGCCTTCGTCAGAATGTCTGCATCCTGATGTTCGGTAGGAATGTATTGAAGTAACATGATCTTCCACTACACAAAATCTCCGAGATGATTATACCAGATATCTATTTGCTTAGATCTATCATAAAACACACGATTAATCAAGAGTTTAATGCAACTATGATTATCACAATAAATCACGATTAGATCTAAATGAGAACCCAACAAACCAACAAGGATCTTCCTCATCCAGATAGCCTCACATGTAGCTTGACTCGCTACCATGTATTTCACTTTCACTGAACTAAGTGCCACAGATATTTGTTTCCTACTGTACCAAGAAACAATTGTAGATATGATACTAAAGATCCCCCCTGATGTGCTTTTTTTGTCTGTTGGGTTGCCTGCCCAATCCTCATCGGTGAAGCCATGCAACTTCACCTCATCCGTCTGTCTGTACCATAATCCATACTCATATGTGCCCTTCATATATCTCAAGACATGCATACCCACCTTCCAAAAGAGTTTGGTAGGCTTAATCATCGCTTGACTTAGCTAGTTAACCGCATAGAAAATGTCTGGTCTCATGTTCACTAAATACATTAGCGAACCCACTAACTGTCGATAGATAGTATCATCCACTAAATCTATAGAAGTAGCATCCTCTTTCCTCCAGCTTCCTGGAAGAGGAGTATCCATGGGTTTGCAGCTCTCCATGTCAAACATACCCAGTATCTCTCTTGCATACTTTCCTTGAAACACAAAAATTTCACCCTCTCGCTACCATATTTCCAATCCAAGGAAATAATGAAGAAGGCCCAAATCCTTGATCTCAAAATCCTTTGCAAGTTCGTCCTTGCATGTTTGTATCAACTGCTCATCACCAGTAAGTATTAAATCATCAACATAAATCACAATTATTAAAAGCTTACCCTCCACCACAATTTGGTATAGGTTTGCATCTACTTCACTTTTGGTGAAGCCCAATTCGGTGAAATAACTTTCTATTCGAGTGTACCAAGCATGGGGTGCTTGCTTCAGCCCATAGAATGCTCTCTTGAGTCTGCACAGATGTGACTCTCTGTAAAAGGTCTCAAAACCTTATGGTTGTTCAATGTGCACTTCTTCCTCAATGATCTTGTTGAGGAGTGCAGTTTTTATATGCATCTGATGAATGCGCTAGCCCATCTGCGCTGAGAGTATAAGGATGGATCATATGGAAGAGTACCTTGCGATATGTGCAAAGGTCTCATCATAATCTATTCCCTCGATCTGTCAGAATCCCCGGGCCACAAACCTAGCCTTGTATTTCTCCACAATCCCATTAGAAGCTTGCTTTACCTTGCAGATACATCTTGATCCTACCACTGATTTGTTGACCGGTCTTGGGAAAATATTCCATGCACTATTTTTGAAAATGGAGTCATACTCCTATACCATAGCATCAACCCAAGTGGGGTCTTGCACTGCTTCCTGAAAGGAAGATGGTTTAGTCAAAATACATTTTCTCATGAGAGCCATGTATCCAACAAATCGATTAGGAGACTGTATCTATCTGCGCTGTGAAGTAGGGGCTCCTACATTCTGTGTAGCATCTAGTCTCAATCTGTCAGCTTTCGTTTTGTGCTTTCTACCATATCTGATGGATGGCTCTGCTTGAGTGGTTTCCTCCACTCCATGAAACTCCTCATGTGGTTGATCCACATCTTGAGACTCATCCTTGGGAACCGACAGTTCCTCTTTTGCGTGCAAGTCTAGTTCCCTCTCAAGCGACAAACGCATGGCTTTCCCCTCATCGAATTTTATATCCCGTCGCATAACAATCATCTTACTGTTTGGAAAATACACATGATAATTATGGGGTGTTTCTGTGTACCCCACAAATATCCCAACTTCAGCAGTCGGTTCCAGCTTCTTCCTGGAATCTTTGGTCACATGCACATAAACAGATGAGCCAAAATTTTTAAAATGAGAAACACCAAGTTTCTTACCAGTAAAAGCTTCTTCAGGTGTACTCATGCCAAGTACTCTATGAGGACAACGGTTCTGTACATAAACCGTAGTATTTCATGCTTCTGCTAAAAAATGAATTGGTAGGCCCTGATCATGCAACATCGCTCATTTTGCACCCATGATCGTTTTGTTTTTTCTCTCTATGACCTCATTTTGCTGTGGGTTATGAGGTGCTATGAGTTCTCTTCAAATTCTTTCTCTGCTATAGAAGTCTTTGAATTCATTAGAGATGTATTCTCCACCATTATCGCTCCTTATAGCCTTCATTTGCTTCCCCGACTCTTTCTCCACCAATGCTTTAAACTCACAGAACTTTGAGAATGTTTGATCCTTCCTCTACATGAAGAATATCCAACATTTACGAGAAATGTCATCAACAAAAATAACATAATACCTATGTTTTTCTGTTGAAACATCCGATAATGGTCCACACACGTCCGTGTGAATTCTCTCTAGGATCACCAAAGCACGGTTCTCCTTTTCATGAAAGGTGGACTTTAGATACTTCCCCAGGGTGCACCCCTTGCACTGATCTAATTCAGCAAGTGTTCCCCTTGGAATTCCAGTAGATATTTGTTGCATGATCTTCAAGGCTCCATGATGAAGATGGTCCAATCTCATGTGCCATAATTCGCCCTCATCCTGGCTCACCACTTTTTCTGCCTTGCCTATCATGGCACTGCAACCATATACCTCCAGCATGAAGAGATTCATGACTCGAATCCTTATCTTCTTGACTTGACCAGTTTCTTTATGTCACAAGTATGCTTTTCCACTGCTAAAAACAACATCATAGCATCTGTCCTCCAACATTGTGACTGAGACCAGGTTTTTCTTCAGACCTGGAACATGCATAACATTTTTCAATTGAAATGGTTTACCTGAATCCCTCTAAAAGGTAATGGTACCAATACCAGTTGCACTGTATCATCCATTATCTCCCATATCTATATGCATTTTGAGATCTTTCTCCTCCAAGTCAATGAAAGACTCTTTATCTCCCGTCATGTGGAAGGAATCGCCACTATCCAAATACCACACTGTTCCCGATGCACCTAAAGCCATGCATGTGATCAAATCTAGGTCAAGTTCAAATTGTGAGACAAGAGCCTCACTAGTTGTATCTCTAGCAACCATCTTTTTCTTCCTCTTCTGTGGACAGTTAGTAGCGAGATGCCCATGTTCGTGACAGTGAAAACACTTCACTTTGGACAAATCCAACTTCTTGACTTTAGACTCGAATTTTGGATGGAATTTCTTCCCTTTCCGTTTCCTTGCCTTGGTAGTCAAAGCACAATCCTCTTCATCATCACACTTTGATGAAGATCCATCTCTGGTGTTCCGCATGAACTCCTCTTGCACTAGATCCAACCACAGTCGTTCCCAATCCAACAATTTTTCCCTTCCATTGATAGAGTCTTGATAACTATGCCAATTATTGGGAATTCCTAGGAGAGCCAAGCTCACCAAATCATTAGAAACGACTGTTATTCCCACACTTCCAAGCTCATCCCAACATTGGACAAACTTTGTGAGATATTTTGGAATGGTGTCACCCTTCTCCATCTTGATCTTCCTAAGTTTATCTTTGAGTGCCAATTTCCTATGGTCGCTACTGTTTTGGAATAGATCTGTCAAAACCTTCCACATTGCATGTGGTGTGGTTTTTCCATGGAGACTTGAGACAATGTGGTCTCGTACTCCCTCCAACAGAATCCTCCTCGAATTTCTTTTTCCATGCATCAAGATTTGCAATGTCTGTCACATTCGGCTTAGGAACATCGTTGTCAATGCAACCCTTCAAGCCATTGTCTTCGAGTACTGCTTCCATCCTGTCCTTCCAGGCAATGTAGTTTGAGCTGCCCTTGAGTGCATGCTCCAACCTGAAGCCATTGAAAGACATTTTTGATCTTGAATCAGCTATTGCATGAAGAAAATATTCCAAATTCACATGTTATCTAACCAAAAAACTCAATCGTGGCCTTTCCTCTTGCCCTGGGAGGTTCGTAGCCCACCTAAGAGAAGCTTGAGGGAAGTTCGCACCCTGCCTTTGTATAGCCTAGGAACTTGCCTGGGAAGTTCGCACTGTACTTCACTATAGGGTGAGGGGAGTTCACACTTCTCCCTTAAGCAGCCTGCGAGAATCACCTTGAAGTTCGCACCTCTCCTTTGTCTAGGGTGCGAGAAATTCTTCTTTGAAAACTGAGTGTAGTCTACAGTACTAAATTTTTCACCCTGCTAGAGACGGGACCTACGAGAATGAAATTATGTTTGCACCTCACTTCTGTAGCTCCGTGGCCTCTGTGGCTCTGATGCCATGTAGAAATTTCAATACAAATTAAGTATTTCTTGCGATTCTCTTGATCTAACAATTATACGCCACTGTTAAATACATAATCGCTTCTACTATTATTCTTGAATAAAATTAAACCATGATCACAACCACAATCACAAAGTGAAATATCAAGAACACATAACACATAAGTTTTTCCAGGAAAGCGTAAAGCTAAAAACCCCACTATCATATATTATGTATATCATGAATCATGAAACAATCTCATACAAAACTCTAGTCTAAGAGCTCTCGGTACAATACAATCGTTTCACACTGTCATACACAAATAAAAAAATACATGTGTCAATTTCAATGTCCAGACAGTGAGCTCTTGGATTAGAGTTTTGTATGAGATTGTTTCATTATTCATGTTATACATAATATATGATAGTGGAGTTTTTAGCTTTACGCTTTCCTGGAAAAACTTTTGTGTTATGTGTTCTTGGTATTTCACTTTGTGATTGTGGTTGTGATCGTGGTTTAATTTTCTTCAAGAATAATAGTAGAAGAGATTATGTGTTTAACAGTGGTGTATGTGTATATTAGATCAAGAGAATTGCAGGAAATACTTAATTTGTAATGAAATTTCTACAGTTTAAAGGTTGCAAGGGTTAGTGGTTATATTAGGGGTTATACATGATATATTTTTGTTATAACTAGATACAAGGACTCTATTGTCTATATTAGGAGTAAATGATTTTTGGGTGATAGTGGTTATAAGATTTAGAGATTACATGGTTAAATAGGCTAGAGAAAATAAGAATTAATTTTTTTTTTTTTAGGAGTCATGTATCCACGGTCATAGGGTATGTATCTAGGGTTATAGGGTTTAGGATTTTTAGGGGTTAAGGATTAAAATATATAGGGGTTATGTATTAGAGTTAATAGGGAAATGAATGATAAATTTTATAATTTACATGTAGCAATTAGCAAATTTAATAAATCCTCTCATCTCCCCTAATATGTTATATTAAATCAAGATTTACTTCAAGAACTATATACAAATTGTATTGAACTTACCTATTACTTAAGACAACAAAATAGTTGCTCATATATCTCCACATGTAGATGGAAGCCCTAATATGTTATATTAAATCAAGATTCAGTTCAAGAACTATATACAAATTGTATTGAACTTACCTATTACTTAAGACAACAAAATAGTTACTCATATATCTCCACATGTAGATGGAAGCCTAAAGAAGCAAGATCAACTGACTAGTAAAGGATTTGATGAGAAGTTCTCAATTGATTCATAATGCATGGTTATTTAATTTATAATAGTGCCAATGAATGTCTTTTAGAAATTTCTATAATTTTTTAGAGAGTGTAATAGAAATTTAAATCATAATGAAAAATTTTGAATTGATTCATAATGCATGGATATTCATTTTATAATAATACCAATGAATGCTTTTTAGGAATTTCTATGAAAATTTTTGAATTCATTAATTCTATCATGCTCAAATAGGTGGAGATAACTGACCAAATTGTACTCATGACGACCAAGACCAAGATCCGCTATTGACAACAAATAGATATTACGAGGTTAAATTTATGGAATTATATGGATTGTTGGGAAATTTTATAGCTGTAAAATATATTGTATTCAAACTCTTAATAGGAGAGATGTGACTTGGAAGTACAATGCTCAACATGCTTTTTATACACAACTAAGGATAATGTGGAAGTCTCTTATCTAATATTTATTTTTATTTGGGTTTTTATTATTATATTTTGATACAGGCCATGGCTAGAAATAGAGAAAAAAAAATTTATTTGGGTTTTTATTATTATATTTTGATATAGGCCATGGCTAGAAATAGAGAAAAAGAAAGAGCATGGCCAAGAATGTGATATCGATGTTAGAACTTAGGATGTCATTTGGAAATTCATGTACAAAGAAAGAGCATGGCCAAGAATGTGATATCGATGTTAGAACTTAGGATGTCATTTGGAAATTCAGTACATGAGAAGCGAAAAAATTGGCCAAGAATGTGATATGGATGTTAGTTGAAAATTCAATACATGGGAGATACCTTGCCCATCAAGTCAAAGATTCAAAACCCAAAAAAGTCTAAGTTTCAAAACCCGAAAAAGGCGGAACCCAAAAGAGGAGGATGAATATGCTTTCGAAAACTGAACTAGGTGGAAACATGGACGCTGATTTCCTAGATCAACATGTACAACCCATATCAGAAGGTGGCATGGTGCAGGATGACCGAGCTGGATAACTTTGCAGGGTTCGAGTCTCTTTCATGAGCTGGAAAATATTAAAGATGGTGAGGCATATTATTATAAAGTGGACCAACAACTAGAGAAAATTTAATACCAAGAGGTCAAAGTTCAACTTCCTCCATTTGTTGCAGAAGTCCAAGTGGGTGGTCGCTCTGGTCACACTTATGGATTTGATCCCTCTCTACAAAGCATAAAATGAAGAGTAAGTTCATTCTACGAGCAATGAACAACCTGGGAATTGGAGGAGATCAAAAAGGAATTATTCTTGAGTAAGTAATTCTTCAGGTTATTTAGCCAACGAGGTCTAGGAGATAGCCTCACGCTGATTTTGGCACAAACCTAACTATTACTACTGGTTGTGCCGGTTTTAACAAAGGCCAAAGAGAATTTAGATTTATAACTGAGTTAAGGGGACATAAAGAGATGTTGGTTCTGCTATTACCCTATACTTTTGAGATACTGTATTTTTTGAGTTATTGATACTTATTTATAATAATAGGAATGTTAGGAATTTTATATTTAAACTCTAAATAATTCATATATCCATTTCTAATAGCATATTTGAATTTAATAATTATATTTCTGAAATTATTTTTGTTATATAAAAACTTATTCAATAAATAAAGTTCAGTTAATTATTAAATAAAAGCAATATTTATAGGTTAATAACTAATATTAAAACTTAATGCTGAATTGAAATGTAACAAATTCCATACACAATATTAATTTAATTTAGAAAAATAAACATCAATATATAATGGAAATAATAAATATTTTCTTTATTTGCTATTTATTTATTATAAATAATTTTATGAGAATCTCTTTATAACCACATTTTTACTAGAACACTCGTCCCCTCTTTGTTATGATCAAAAGTTATGACAGATGCTTGAAACCTACATAAACCTAAATTTTAGATATTGTGTTCTCACTCTAATACAAATGATATGAAAAAAAATAAAAATAAATAAACCATTACCTTTTTATTTATATTTTTTTTTCCCTTTGCTTTCTCGTTTATACACTTTGATTTCACAGAAAGTCGATGAATCGGATCAACAGGTATTGGGTAAAGTAAAACTGGTACGTATGCTTCGCTTCTATTTAGTACGGCACTCGAACTAGTGGCTCTCCAACTTTAATTGGTTCATCGACCGAGTCAACTGACTCTCGATCTAGAGACTCTAGATCTTCGACCTTTGCCTTAGCTGATAGTGCAGGTGGTTCTGCAACTATTCGATTGTGGTATTTATCTCGATTTGCAAGAAAAAAGAAAAGATAGTTCTAGCACAAGCTTAACTACTATTATTTATTCTACAAGTTTTAACAAAGGAAAAACAAGATCCGGATTTATAACTGAGGAAAAGTGCAGCTGTGACATAACGAGATGTTGGTTCTACTACTAAATTGCCTCTGCATCTAATGCTTAACCTACTACTGCTAGATGTGGTGCGCTTATAAAATTTAGTACTAAATCGAGATTGTTTCTACTACTAAATTGCTTAACTTAAACTGAGTTTATAAAATTTAGAAAGCAATTAAAACAACCTGCATAATTTATTAAAAAATTAATGAGATACTAATTTTTAAAAAAATAATGAAATATTTAAAAAAAAATAATGAGATACTAATTTATATGGAAAATTGTTAGATTGTTTATACTTATTTATAAATTAATAAGATTATTATGAATTTTGTATTTAATATCTAAATAATCCATACATCTAATTTAGGATTTTTAAATCTAATAATTATACATTTTGAAATTATTTTATAACTTTATTTGTTATAAATGATATTATTGAAGTCTTCTTATGAGTGCACTCTTACTTGAATTCTCAATAAAATGTAAATGATATGAAAAAAGAAAAAGAAAAACACATTAACTAGAACATAGAAAATAACAAAGCTATATATAATTATTATTTTAAAAATTCTTCCATAATATAATATTATATTTGCAGAAAGAAAAAATGTGAGAATTACATCAGTATATGGAGGGAAGGGTGACAACTAAATACAACTAGCAAAGAGGAATTAACTATTGTGTCATGCATGAAGCCATTTCATTTCATTTATGATGCTTCCAACTTGTTTCACTTCATTTCCAAACAATTATATCATATTAATATATTGATTGTGATTTTTTTTACAATAAAATGAACCAACTATTAACAAAACAAATAACAAATTTACACCATCCTATAACAAACTATGTTAATGAGTTATCTACCTCAAACAAGCTATTAAAACTACTATGCTCCTCATAGATAATAAATTATATTGTGAAAATGGTATTTCTATAATAGCAACTATATTCATTTTGAAAAATACACTTTATTTAATAATGAGTATAAATTAAAAAAAAAAATTATCAAAAAAAATATAAATAAGTATATTCATTTCTAAAAATACATTTATTTTAAAAGGATTTTTAAATCTAATAATTATACATTTTGAAATTATTTTTATTATATAAAAACTTTTTTCAATAAAATTGTTAATGATGTAACGAAAATAATATATTTATGTTAGTTAAGATTGAAATTTAATATATATAAAATTTAAGAAATTTAATACACAATGTTAATTTAGAAAAAGTAATACCAACATATGATTGAAATAATAATAAAAAAATTTATTTATTTGTTATTTATTTTTTATAATTTTCTTTATTTGTTATAAATGACATTATTGGGGTCTTTTTGTAAGTGCACTCTTACTTGAGTTTTCAATAAAATGCAAATAATATGTAAAAAGAAAAAGAAAAACACATTAACTAGAACATAGAAAAAACAAAGCTATATATAATTATTATTTTAAAAATTCTTACATAATGTAATATTATATTTGCAAAAATAAAAAATTGGAAGAAGTAAGCCACTACATGGAGGGAAAGGTGACAATTAAATATAACTAACAAAGAGGAATTAACTATTGTGCCATGCATGTAGTCATTTCATTTCATTTATGATGCTTCCAACTTGTTTCACTTCATTTTCAAACAATTATGTCATATTAATATATTGATTGTGATTTTTTTTACAATAAAATGAACCAACTATTAACAAAACAATTAACAAATTTACACCATTCTATAACAAACTATGTTAATAAATTATCTACCTGAAACAAGCTAGTAGAACTATCATGCTCCTCATAGATAATAAATTTTATTGTGAAAATGATATTTCTAACTCATTAATAACAAGTATATTCATTTTGAAAAATACACTTAATTTAATAATGAAAATACATTAAAAAAATTATTAAAAAGTATATAAATAAATATATTCATTTTAAAAAATAAACTTAATTTAATAATAATGAGTATACATTTTAAAGTTATTTTTATCATAAAAAAATTAAATAAAATTATTTAATTTAATGATCCAAAAAAATATAATATCATACTCAATGAAATGATTGAAATTTTAACAAATTTCATACACAATATTGACTTAAAAACAATATTACAAAAAAACTATCAAATTAATTATATAAATAAATATAACAAAAAATACTAATAATAAAATATTATTTTACTTTTAAAAATAATTATAATTATGTTATATTAAGTTTTAAAATACTGTCTTTTCATAACATTTTTATAGCTACACTTTTACTCAAATATTAATAATTAAATATTATTCTAATTTTGAATTTTTTTTTTTATAATTATGATAGGTTTAGCTTTGAAGTATTGTCTTTTATCTTAAAAATAATTAAAAAATAATAACGGCATACAACAATTCCCACTTTATCCTCTTTTTATTCAAATATTTTATTTATATAATAGAGAATATATTTTTCTTTCACGTTTGCTTTTTCGTTTCTATACTTCGATTTCCCACTGGCGTCAATCCAACAGTTAGCGAGCACACCCACTGGCATTTTTGATCAACAGGTTTTTCTGGGTTTCACGATCTAAATTTTCTCAGCCTCCTACATGTTATTGGGATTGGGATTCGACTCTGAAACTCCATTACATAGCACTTGTTTGACATCCTGAATGCTTAAATAGGCGGAGTTCACTTACCATATTGTACTCGAATCAAATCAGCGTCTGCTAATAATAGAAATTACAGGGTTGAATTTGCTTAGAAGTAAGCGCTCGACATGCCTGGTTTCTATTTGGGTTGATACAGGCGATGGTAGAGAAACAAAAGAAACGAGAGAGCATTGGCCAACAGTAATATGGATGTTATGTGGTAGATAATCTCCCCACCTATCAAGTCTGAAGTTTGAAATGAAAAAGGACAGGATAATCATAATCAGTCTTAATGAATATTTTGGTTCCACTCATTAATGACAAAATAATCATAATAATGGCAAAAAAATTATATACATATATCCAAGGATGTATAAGCATCCAACGATGTATAAGCACTAGTTCCAACTCATTAATAGAAAAATATATGTACAGATATCCAACGATGTATATGCATGCATTTATTTCCATGCACCACTACGTACATCAAATCAATGTCTACAATGTCTAATTTAAATCTCACAAACCAGGAAGCTACTATTGTAATGGTTGGAGCATTCTCCTAAGTTTGGAGATTACAAGACAAATGTAGCCAAAGTCAAAAGGCAAGGGTTTTTTTTACTTCCAAGATTGGGCTATCAAATATAGTAATAATAAAAAGAGGACTATCAAATATAATAATAAACTGAGGGCGGTGAGGTCTTCCTGGGACATTTTTGGTTATATGTCTAAATTTAGAACTACTAGTCAACAAGTTGCCGCCGTCTATTCAGTTTAAGATCAAAGCCCGAACGAGCTTAGTGAGAAATAGAAGAGAATGGTTTATATATATATATATATGGGAATTTTAGATATGGTTAAAGTACATGCAGGACAATGTCCTAACAAGTTTGACCTGATTTAGAGGAGGCTCTATATTATTACCTATATTATTATCATTTATAACAAGGGATTGACGCTGGAGACGATCAGAGACAATGATAGGACAATAATAGAAAATGATTAGGACAACCAGAGGCATCTCATAAAGTTAAATTAATTTCAAATTTAACTCAATCAAAATGATAAGAGTGATAGGCGTTTGTTGCGATTCAAGGACTATATGTTTAAATTCATAAGCGTTTGTTGCGATTGAAGTTGAATCCTGAAGATGTCCTGTAAAGCACAGAGCGTCGATGACTCTTAAGGCTTATGATTGGCTACAACAAACAAGATGATGAGACAGACTTTGAAACTGAGGGGTTATGAGCTAAAGCTATTCACTCAGTTCTTTAGAGAAGATGGCTAAGTGGGTGACTACAGGTCCAGACTCCCACATGCAACCAAGAATGATGAATCAAAAACTTCACAAAATCGTGAAATCTGAAGGGAAATCATCCATTAATCGTGGAAAGGTAGCTCTAGACCACAGATATAATCTTCTAGACAATAAAGATCCAGGGCTGATCATTTGATAAAACTCTTATAGCTATAGACAAAGATAAGATCCATGGTTGATCATTTGATAAGACTCTTATAGATATAGACAAAGATAAGATCCAGGGCTGATCATTTGATATAATCTTATAGCTATAGAAAAAGATATATATGCAGGGATTATCATTTGATAAGACTCGTGCAGGTTCAGTGAACAGGGATATACAACCACCAGAATGATTCAACCCACATATTGGATAAGGAGCAAAAGTAAAAGAGAAAAAGTGAGACTAAT